>OY856409.1:712157613-712640113 GCA_963693085.1 Alisma plantago-aquatica | reverse complement strand
ATGTATAAAATATACATAAAGCAACGGCTTTCCAAAAAAGCACCCGCCTGGCATAAGAGGCTACAAGGTCCTATCCTCCCACCACCTGCTTTGTGCTTTCAGAAACATTTTTTTAATCTATATATTTGTATACATGTTTATATATACATATACTTAATACAATTAACATGCACACAACATGCACACGTGTGTGTAAACTTTGAATATTGATGTGTTGTTAATATACTATATAAGTAATTTATATAGCCAATATATTGATGTGTAGTGGCTAAAAAGAGCTAAACATGGACTGAAATATTAAGTAAATTTGGCTCTTAGTTTTAAATTATTATAATTTTGTATCACCAGTATATATTTACTTTTAATAATGCATAATAGTAACCTGAGATATTTGACATAACAGGCCACTGGTGCAATGGTTAGGCGCTCATAATTGTTGGCCAAGGGCCCATGTTAGAGTCTTCCTTCTTGGTGTATTTAAGTATTTTTGATAGACATGGAAGTCTCTGAGCGATTGGTCTAGTCTATCTCAAGTTGAATCGTTTGACTGGTTCCCACTGGTCCATTCACAAAAAAGGCAAGTTTGGTATTTAGACATTCCTACTCGGTTAAGCAGTAGTTCACCAATTCAAATAGTCTGAATGGTCACTCTATCAGGTTCAAAAAGCATTAGTCTTGAGGATAACCTACCAAAGGGTTGCTTAGATATTTAGTCATGCAATTAGGGTCGGACAATGCACCAATTAGGAGTAATTTGATCAATTTCGACAAAGCTATAAGGGGAAGTTATAGACCCAAATAATCGTCGGCAGAGTTAATAAAAGATTTTTGGAAATATTACTTTTCAATGAGAAAACATTGCCTAAAATAAAGTTATTACAAAGAAGGATTTATGTGGAAACCCCCAGTATACATGGGATTGAGACTTAGGTCGTTAGGTGATGAGTGTGATTTTAAAGAGACAGGGAAGTGTCTAGCCAATTGGTCTGGGCCGGTCAAGTTTATTCGGTCCAACTATGGTTCCCACTCGTCCGATAAAAAAGGGGTGGTCGGTTTTTTGACCGTCCTACCCAGTCAGGCAGCAATTCACCGGTCCAAACCATCTGACCAGCCGGTCTGTCATTCTAAAAACATCGGTATTGAGGATAAACTATTTGAAGTTTGCTTTGATGATCTGATTGTGCAGTTAGGATCCAAAAATGCACTAATTACGAGTAATTTTATCAATTTAGATGAAGTTGAAAGGGGAGATTATAGACCTAAATAATTGAAAGAGCTAATAAAGAAGATATGGGTTTTAACATATTAATGAGAAAATATTGCTTAAGAAAAAGTTGAATGCAACAGAAGAACATATGTAGCAAATCTGAAAATAATTGAGAATGAGAGTTAAGTGATGAGTGGTAAGTGCAAAAACTTAATTATTAATGAAATGGTAGGAGTAACTTTCAAATGGTTCTCCATATTTGATACTGAGATAAAACTATCAATCAGGTATAATTTGCCAAACGTATTTTTCCACTAGAGGTTATCTTTAACAATAAAAAATTGTTATTTGTAATAAGAGAAATTATTGTGTGTTACAGATTTTGATTTTCCCTTTAATCACAAAGTGTGTAGCTTACACATTTTGGGTACACATTACCATCATTATGTAAGCATCAATCCCACCTATTTTCGGGCCGGCTACATGGACTCTTCTTTTCCATTCAACTCTGAAATGGGTCATATTCCTACAAGATGTAAAGATTCTATATCTTTCCATATAAGGTCTCTCCATGTTAATTGAGGTTTGCTTCTTATCCCTTAGCATTGCCTTGAACTGATGCAGTTATGAATGGTGTTGCACATGTCCATACCATCTCAAACGACCCTCAAGTGACATGTTCTTGTTACTCTCCATCTCGACGTTATTCTTTATATTGTCATTTTCTCAAGCAATCTTTCCTTGTCTTCCCACACATCCATCTTAACATACACATATCTGCTACATCCATGTTCTTTATCTTATTTCTTGATTGCCCAAAATTCACTCCTATACAACATGCTGGTTGTATACCTATGTTAAGTAGTTTTCAATCTGAGAGAGACTTTTCGGTCTCATAATATTCTAATTGCATTTCTCCTTTCATCAATCTTGTTGTGACTGTGCAACAAACATCATCTTGAACATCGCCGTCTATTTAAATTTGAACAACAAAACCCCAGTGACAGAACTAATCACATATTCTTACATTCTCAAATCTAACTTGACACACTGTTCGCAATTTAGAGAGTGTTCAAAATTGCAATGCATAGATTGTCTTAAATCTATTAGATTATAACATATCAATGTTTTAAAAAGTTAAGCGGTAAGCGTGGGGACAACACCTTGTAACTGGTTAAGCGGTAAGCGGACGATTAAGCGGGCAATTTTTGAAAAAAATGGGTTTAAGTTTTCTATATAAATTTATACAAAATTACACATACATGTATACAAATACTATACTTTTTGGAACTTTATATATATCGAAACACTCTACTCAATAATATAAAACACCCAAATAGTTTATAACACAACTATAAAACAATGATTATAGCTATAATATAGTAAACAATAGATTTGTCATGGATAGAACACCCTACATACATGATACAACAAAAAGTTGCATCACATGTTGATATAGCGAAACAATAAACAATTACTTATCATGGATACCTTACTAGCTTATTTTTATGTTTGCATATCATCAGCAGTACATTTAATCAAATACATTCTAAAATAGATAATCGTTACATGTCATTTACTTGTATACATTACAGCAGTACCTTATTACCACAATTTAAGAATTATGCATTCTAAATTAGAACTATGGCTTATTATAGAACATTTAATGTATATAAGTTTAATATATTATAGTCAATAATACTTGGACAATATAATTTACTTCATGTCAGAGGTTTACAACAGTATTTTAAAAAAGCGGGCAAAAAAGGGGGAAAAGCGGAAAAAAATGAGTTAAGCGGCCAAAAAAGGCCTTTTTTGTAGATCTGCTAAGCGGGCGCTCAATAGCAAAATTAAACGGCTGGAGCTCTTGATCAATTAAGCGGTAGGTTTTTCAATACAGTGTAATATATTTTGAATTCAATCCTTCTTTGGTTTCATCAATCATCACAGTATTACTAGCAGATAACATGCACCATCAGATATCATCATGCACATGCTTTGCCAACTCGTTATAAGTCCATATTATATGAAACCTAAAAAAAGGGGAGAGGGCTTAATTTCACACTCTAGTTTAGTATAGAAATTACCTATGAAATATTCCGTAGGTAAACAACAATTGCATAAACATGTGACAGCACTCTTTTCTAACCAAGATAAGAAGGATTTCTTCATGTTTGCATCTAGTGCAGCAACATTTTGAAACACGATAAAAGAGATTCATATAAAATAAAAAATGGATAGTAGAGTTATGTACGTGGATATAGCTGCTACAATAACATTTCAGTGTGTGGGGGTATGCGTGCAAGTGTATCTCCCCCTCGACTGTCTGTGTCTCTAGCACACTATCTTCCTCGCATCCTTCAACAGCATATATATTTTGTCAACTTTATTGCAAATATCTAAATACTTCACAAGTTTTACGTGCATCTATTTAACATGCCACGGGACCAGAGAAGTATACCCAAAAACCGTTTCAGTTAGCTGTTCTTACACATATCATGCCAATTATATCATCCAGAAGAAAAGGAGAAGAAAAAAGTCAACCAGAATTTGAAAGGAAGTCAAGCTACATCTAGACTAGAAAGAAATTGGCAGAAATAAAGATATGCAACTAAGGACGGATAGAAAGCCTTACCGAAGTAACTTTCCTGAATATCTGTGCAGCATTTGAGCACTCACAGTATGGGTACTCAAGCGTCATCAGCTCCAACAAGCACATACCAAAAGCATAGATGTCAATTAACTCGTTGTACTCTTCATTGTAGAGCTCGGGTGCCATGAACTCAGGTGTACCTGCGATAAAAAGCAAATGAGGTAATTGTTTTATAGGTGATTGAAGCAATCAATCTTCAGACTGGTTTTAATGCGTCTAGATAGAGTTGAGACCAAGTTAAGTAATTAACCACCAGCTTCAGGCATTAAAAAAAGATTTACTCATCAGCTGAGTTTCTGATTGTAGTCCATTTATTTATTTTTCGAAGAAAGCACGGGTTTTAGTGGTAACTAAATGCTATCAGATTGATGGTTTCACTCACCTAGCACAGTACGAGCTGAATTAGCTGGCAGTAAAATGGCTGCTAAGCCGAGATCGCCAATCTTTACCTCGCCATGGTTCCCATTGACAAAAATGTTATCGCATTTCAAGTCCCTGTGTATTACGGGAGGATCATGGCTGTGAAGATAAAGCAGCCCATGCAAGATCTGCCTAGACCAATTCTTCACAGCCCGGACGTCAACTTGCCTGTATCTCTTCCTGTACCTGACTAGTGCAAGGCCGAAGGTAAAACAACTGCAGGTTGAATCTGAAAGACACGTGACGTAGAAAACACATAAACATAAAAAATGCATACTCACTGGCGCAAGTTCCCAGAAGTGAAGACCTCAGTGATGAAGTTGATGTTTCCTGTAGGGGGGTCAACCCATGAACAATAGAACTTGATGATGTTCTTGTGCTTGAGAGTCTGGAGCAGATGAACCTCCGAGTAGAGCCGTTCCAAGTCGTCCTCGTTCCGCAAGACGTCCTTCACCTTAATCTGGTTCCACGCGACTTCTATCCCTTCCAATTTGTCAATCGCCTTGTACCTGATAAATTCAGTGCCCCTTTCAGAAAATGGGACCACAATAGCAAAGCGGGGGGTGAAGCTAGCAGTAGGAGATAGGGGAGTAAATGACATACACTTTTTTGAAAGCGCCTTTTCCTAACATAATAGTGGACTGCAACAATTAAAGCAAACAACCCATCAGTTCAAAATGCAGGCTTTCTTAATCATTTCAATAAATGGTAAAGTTCGATAAAGGCAACAACCAAAACAGAATCAGACAAAGTGACGAAATGGGGAGACACTAACACGGCGACAAGAATCAGATCGATTCGAATGCCGTTTAACAGCATAAACACACATAAACAGGATCCGCTACAGATTTCTGAAACAAACAACAGTTAAGGCAACTTATAGACGCAGAAAGAGACGTCCTTGTCAAGATACGACCGTGAAAAGGGCGAATCTTCTTGAAAAAGAGGCGACAACGGTGAGATGAACAGACCCTGCCATAACGCCCTGTAGGATCGAACTCCTCGATCTGTAATTCCTCTTCCTCGTCTTTATCCGAGGCACTGCTTTCAGGCATTATTTCCCCACCACACCCGTTCTAAGGCCGGGAAAATCAGAATCCTCCAAACAGGTAACTGAGGGACGCAATTACTCGTCACGGTGACAGATCCAACAAAGGTGGAATTCGATTCAATGGGGAGCAGTTGAGGTGCAGAAACAGGGGAAATGGGGAGCGAATAGAGGTGGATTCAGGGAAGGTAGGAGAGAGGTTGGAGGCCGGAGAAGTGGTGGGCCGGTAGAGTAGTTGGGGAATGGAGGATCGCTGACCGGGTGGCTGGTTTTTCATATGATTGATCAGAGTTGGTTTTTTCTTGTTGCCGAATACACCGTTGTTAATTGCCGACAGATCTGGTTTATGGGTATCCCTTGGTTAAAGCAAATATATACATGCTTTCTTTTTTCTGTTTTTGCCTTTTTGGCCATGCATTTCGGGAGGCCATTTTACTTTTCCCGCCGCCTCCAGCAGTTCTGGGTCTGTTGTCGGGGACCCGTTGGAAGCTATCACGTCAATGTGATTAAGTTGGGGAACTATTGTGATTTGAAAGTAGATATAAGTTGGTACAAGTCCAACCATCAGTATCAAGAAAGACGAAAAGAAGTTCATTAAAAGGAGAAGAAAAAAATAAATATATAATTGGCCTTGCTCCCGCACGCCCCACAGAATGATTGTGGCTTCTTGACGTTGGCAATGTTGTCATACACCTCGACCTCCTTTGAGCGTAGTCCCCCACTACTACCAACGCTAATACCATGAAAATATGTGTGATGTTGTGTGAGGACCGGTAGGAATTAATTCACATCCTTATCAAGATATAATATGTCAAATTATATTTTTAAATAATAAATGCAAGTTGCATCCAACCCACCCCATACTCATCAACCCATACTCATGCACTTACCAGTGTACATCATACATACCTACTAATATGACACCAACAATGTGGTCATCATAATTTGCATATCATTTTTTCACACGCATGATTATTCTTTTTAGTCTATCTATACAACTATGATTGTATTTCTTACAGATAGAATATTCACTACCATAGAAAATGGGATGTATGTCATTTTATAGAACTATCTTTTTGATCTAGTAAACTGTCACGATAGAATTAAAGTTTAACCGTAGTCTTACATAATGTTAATTTATATGTCGACTTATGAGATTAGTAGAGTTGTACGTCGATCTAAATCATATTGGGTTGTACTGTATCAGAGTAGGTTGGAACCCAAATAAAGAAAAATTCTTGGATTGACGACAAAAAAATATAAATTGAATTAAAACTAGATTAAATCACAAAAATTACTGATAGATAAAAAATATCAGAGCACCATATATTGGTCTGACTAGTCATTTGATTTTGCAATAATGTTACAGTGAGAAGTTAAAATAACATAACCAATATAACTTACTGGGTGTTTGAAGCCTTCTCTACTTTAAATAAGTTTCTTGTTTCCTTCCATGCATCTTGATTTATAAGCATGTTATCTTAGTGAAAAAAAGATTTTTTTAAATTAATTCGAAGATAACTTTTTACATGTCACCATAGTTCAACAAACATTTTTACTTCTATCCTTGCGTAATAGTATATTAACATGTTATATATTAGTTTTACTTTTTAGAGTTGATCATCATGCAATCCACTCTTGATGACCCTTCACACATATTAGGGCTAACGAAACATTTATTATATTATATTCATACATACTAAAAATATTTTGTATTATTTGGTCTAATCAGTCATGATCAATTTTAGACCAAAATAAACATAGGAATAGAACTACAGAAAATAAAGGACCAAGGATCAGGTCAAAATAGAAGTTGGTCCACAATCTGAAGAGTCTGGTCTACCATTATGGATGGCTACATGTATGCAAATCCTTGGAGATGCTTAGTTTGGTCCAAAGTGATCCATGGACATATATGTGCATCTCTAGTATGAATCCTAATACATTTCACCCTACATTCGATGATAAATATCAAGTAACTACTAAATCTATGGACATATTGTAGCACCCCCCCCCCGAGTAATGCATGTCAGAAGAAGAAAACTCTATGTTGTCCATAACATGGATCACTTGATTTTGGAGGCACGTCATGAAACGTGATATACACGACAACCAGGTAAATGAAACATTATGCATTGATAAAAAAATGATTAACACACTAGGTTCAACAAAAAAAGGTAAATGAAACATTATGCATTGATAAAAATTGATTCACGTCGATTATTTGGAAAGGAGAACTTATGACATTAACTTTCTCATTATTGAACTAAAATGTTGTACATGAATGACAAAGAAAGTTGGAGCATAAATATTCCTTAAAAACTAGATATTGGATCTTCTAGTGTTAGATGGCACCCCACTAGGTTAGGTATTGGTGATAATTGCTAATAAAAGCTTGCTCAATCCTCCTCTACTCCTTGATCTAGGGGCATAGCATCCGAAAACCATGCAAAATAAAGACATCATACATCAGTTAGCAACACTATACACTAAAAAAGAACTAGAAATAAAGATATATGCTGAAATAAACTTGATATGACTTATCATTTAGAAATACCATTACACTTTGCCATGCATTACATCAATGAAGTAAGAAATATAACTATATGCATCTCTATATAATTGTCCACTTGGGACACATCATGCTTGAAAAGCCCCTTTTTGCTATGAATCCCATAATGACCGTAAAGGACCATCATTTCTAGAAGCATATGATAATTTACATAACTATATGCATTGACATTAACATTATTTAATCTCATTTTTCCGTCAATATAAATTGTCCTCATCAGATAATTACACCAAAGTGCTCATCGGGACGGTTAAGATTCTTCTTAAGATGTTGTGGAACTTATTAAGAGGGTCCCAAATTTATGCATAGTAATGTTATGACCTATAAATCAATGGATGTTGTGTTCCAGAGCATAGATTTTTCCATCCAGAAAGGATTGGTGGTCCAACTTGTTGCTCGTCTACCTTCCATCTCGATGTAAATGCCCATTTAATTTTATGAGTTAACATAGATCTTCCTTCAATTACTTGAACATTATTAAATTATTATAACTTTAATTTATTGAGTAAAAGTGATACCCATATGACTTCATGAACATAATAATTATCATGCAATAACATAATCAAAAGCATCATCATATTTATCTCAATTGCATTTCATGAACTTGAAATTCAAAGCATGATTCATACATCATGCATAATCATGCAATTCATCCAAAGTACTTGTATATAGTGGCATGACCTGCTTACAAGGAGAAAATCACATCCTTAAGTAAGGTGTTCCATTCATGGTTGATTCCTAAACCACCTAAAATCAACATTTATACATTAAAACACACCTTAACCATACCCTTAAATCATAGTCCTAGATCTTTATAAAATCATGGTCTAACATTATCAAATTTGGGTTTGGAAACTTGAAGATCAGATTCCGCATTTAAAACCTTTCTAAAAACATTATCTATTGTATTATTATGATAATGTATTAATTTGCTATGAATTTCCTAAATTTCAAAAACTCAAGTATCAGAGAGACTTATCAAAAGCATATTTCCTTTTAAATGAAAATATAAGAAATTGAACAATGTGGGTGGGGGCCACAACCCACTGTTGGATCTAGGATAGGCTCTAGAGGGGTGAATAGAGATAAATACACTTAAACAAAATTTATTAGACCTACAAGATATTTCTAAGATAATATGGCAAGTATGAACTTTAGGTGTAACTAAAACATACATAGCAAGGGAGAGAGAGATTGAGAGATTGAACAAGCACCAAATAACACAAGTATTTATAGTAGTTCCAACCTCCAAACTAGGAGATGTACACCCACTCCCTAGAGAGGTCAACCTCTAGGATTTTTCAACCATTGCATACTTATATTCCATTATAAGACATGTAATAAGACCTTCCTTTTCTGGGCCAAGGATACCCAACGTTCCCTTTGAAGACAAAGGTAGTAAAAACCTACCAAAAGAACTTACCTATCATAGACCAAGAATCTTCAACCTCACCAAGGACTTTCCCACTTTTGCAATGAGTCTTCCGCCTTCACTAAGGACTTACCCACTCTTGCGACAAGTCTTTCGCCTTGAAGGAATTACCTACTCTTCTCGGATCTTCTGCCTTTTACTTTTTTTTGGTAACCCAAGAGACTCGTAAGGCTTGCGTCGAGCCCAACATGGGGAGCTCAACCTCATCCTGTAAGGAGTGTAGCCCATTAAGTCGCATAGAGGCCGGCTGCACTACGGGAGAAACAATTCCGAACATCACTATCAGGAGGATTCGAACCCGAGACCCTTCATGAGGGGCCCCGTACTGCGACCACCTGAGCTACTACTTGCCGGCTTCTTCCTTTTACTTCACCTTTACCCAGGAGAATCTTTCACTAAGGGACTCCTTCCCTTCTTCTTCTTCATCTCTCTTATAAGAGAGATAATCTTCATCTTCATTGTAGAAATAGAGATTGGGAGATGGAGGAAGTGAGAGTCTTATAAGATATACATGTAGGACTGGATCTCTTACAAATCTCCTACTCACTGTAATGGATGTAGCAAGTGGTTAAGCTTGAGAGTGGAAGGAGAATCTTAGAGGAAACTATAATATAGTGACCTTCATAGTGCTTGGCTAACCATGGGATGAAGCCCAAGGGGTCCTATTTATAGTTGAGGATGCCTACTAGCCAGTAGAAGCACTTGGGAATGATTTCTAGTCATTTGGAGTGTTGTAACAGATCTATTTTTGACATTTGGAATACTCCAATGGCTAGAAATACATTTTCTACATATTTTTTATAGTGTGATTGGTTGAGATTACTTTTGGGAAAATCGGCTGATTGCACTATGCGACAAAATAATTTTAAGTTGTCTGTCGATTTCATCCTGGATGAAACTTGACCGATGACTTAAAATCACTTTTTTTGTGCAGGGTGTCGATCGAGTTTGACCTGGGGTAAACTCAGCCAAATTTGGCACGTCCCAAAATCCATCAAGGGTGTCGATTGAGTTTATCAGAGATGAAACTCGGTTGACAACGCTCCTTGTAATTAGTTATGAAAATTGCCATTTGAGTGCTTAAATATTCGTTTTAAGAGCTCCTGATTTTTTCTAAGCTTAATTACAAGTCATACAATCATTATAAGTGATTTATAACATGAGTTTGATGGATTTACATCATATTCTACAAAAGTGTACTTGCAATGATTTTGACTTGTCTTTTCTCCAAGTTAGGATGCGCATGTCAAGGTATTTGGAGTGTGCCTATACCTAATCTGAAATCACTCAAGTAGAATCATTAGACATAAATAAGTAGAATGGTTAGTCATCATTGAAATAAGAGTTTAGCCAATTGAAATAAGGGTCTCCATCTAGACCTTGAGTCAACATTTTCCCCCTTTTTGAAGATGACAAACCATTCCATAAATGTATTTAGGACTTCTAAATAAAATCATACCTTTGGTGAAACCTAGGGGTTTCAATATAATTGAGCTCATATGATCCCCCTCAATTGATGTTAATGGAGTTCTCATACTCCCCCTCAATCAATGTTATTTCTGCTGCATGGTTAGCTTTCATAACATTTATAGAAAATATGCTTCTACATATATGTCTTCTCCCCTATACATCTCCCCTTACATAAGACATGTCTTCTCCCCCTTTATCATTCCTAAAAGTGAGGGGGTGAAAAACACAACTTGTTAGTAAAAGAAGATACCAACTGTTAGAAAGGAGATTAGAAGAGAAAAACTAGGGGCTTGTCCAAGCATGGTATATAAAGCAAAACCAAGACATGCATTTGAACAACCCATGATGTAATTCTAGAAAATAATAAAGATAACTCTATGCAAGCAAGTAACTCAAGATAATAGATATGAAATTCAAGGAACACGCTTGAGTATGTATCAACAAGATACAAGCATAGGATATAGTTGAATACCACTAGATGAACAAGGCTACTACATGTAAAAGAACTACTAGTAGATGATATCACAAATTAGGACTACTAGTAGGATCTAGATCATAGCAGAAGATTCACAAGTTAAACAACAAGATACGAGTAGATGTAGAGATATATCCAAACAAAAAGATATGCAATTTTAGAAGCATGAAAGGATATATCTCACTAGAAAATAAGCATCATTACCAAAATATGGTTATCACTAAGAAACCCAAGGTCGTATCAAAAGATATACAACTAGATAGATGTAGCAAGTTAGAGCACAATAAAAGCAATTTAGGTTACAACCAAGACATTCAAAGAGATCATCATCAAAATATGCATAACAACTCAAGACAAGTAATTGCAAGATATAGAGATACCAAATCTATAGAAATTATAGAGATATAATTTCATGCAATATAGGCAATATAAAGCATGGCAATAAGCACACTATATAGGTACCAAGGGGTGTGTCGTATAATAAGGCTATTTATTGAGAAAGTCTTGTTGAGAGGGAAATTCTCATTCAAAAAGCCATATGTGTATTCTGTGCACAATGTTTTTAGTTGAGTTTCTAGGTTGGACTTCTCAACCAACAACAATTGTTGGCTACACCCATTGGTGCTTGTCAATCGAGTTTCTATCAGGATAAAATCAACCGACAACCACTGCTAGGAATGATAAAAATATAAACCATATCTAAACATGTTTAAGCAAGTTAGTAATGTACTATGACAACATCAAAAATAATTTTTGAGCAAGAAAGTGATGAGAATCACAATATACCAATTTTTACTCAAAAACCATAAGTAAAGTGCATATAAACTTGTCAAGAATAGGATATGATTGGATATGAGCAAGTATACCATTACCTCTATTTTTACCGTTTATTTTCCACTTGTTGCCATCCCATATACATCTCACCTTTCTTCTTTTATGTGGATTGAGAAGTTAATTCACAAATCAATATCTCAAGTTAATCCATTAGCAAGTGACCTACAAGAAGAAAGATGAAATGGTCCCTAATCATATTTTTGGGTCTTGAATGGTTAGCTTAAGAGCCCAAGTCCTATTTCTCTTGGGTGCTTTCCTAAAAGGAAAATATGTAGTATAATGACCAACATCATTGCAATGATCGCATGATCTCCTAGATTTTGAACTAGAGGATTCTTCATTTCAAATTGAAGGCTATTTATCTTTGTTGTTCCTTTGGCTACTATCAAGTCCAATACAATCTCTACCCATTTGTTCGATGGCATGATCCAGGATTTGGTTAAGATTCTTCTTATCATCTAAGACTCTTTGCGTATAAGATCTCAAACTATGATTGTCATGCATGGAGAAGTAATAATAGAAGACAATTGATTCATATTATCTCTAACATGCAAAAGATCAGTTTATAAGAAAAGAGCTTTGGTCATACAAGAGTCTTAATCAATATGAAGAGCAATAACATTATTATCCACACTAGTAGAATTAAAACAATATTTAAGGACATTGATTTTAGCAAGCAAGGAAGCATCGTTTTCTTTTTCAAGCAAAGCAATCTTAGAAAGATAAACATCATTTTCAAATTATATTCCCTGCAAAACAAAGTCTTTGTCCTCATTTTCAATTTTAAGAACATCAATGTCAAGCATGAGGGAATTCACAATATTACTATGCTCTTTATTACAACTAGGCATAAGAGGTTGAGCTTCTAGAACCCCAATCTTATCAATAAAATTAACATTTTCAAGTTTAAGAGCATCAACTTGTCTAAGATAACCATTGTTTTCATCAAGCAAGCAAATATTAGCATGTTCAAGATCACCTTTTTCTACATGAAAATTATCAGCAATCTTAACAAGTTTTTCTTTTTCTTTTTAGAGGACTTAAGAGAGGCATGAGCATCATAAATAATTGCAATTAAATATTCTTTATCTAAAGAGTTTAAATTTACCTCATTTAAGTCTTCACTTGTTGAGGCCATGAGAGTAAAATGGCATTCTCCATCTTAACTAGAGCTTGAGCTAGATCCTCTACTAGATTCTTCACTTGAGAATGAGTTGGAGGAGTCACTTGAGCTTTTCTGCCATTTCTCCTTATTCTTGTGCTCCTCTTCTCTTCTCTTGTGATGATGGGTCTTTTTGCCTTGTGGGCAATCTTCCTTGAAGTGACCCTTCTTTTCACATTTGAAGCACTGGGTAGAAAGAATCTACCCTTTGAGTACATGGCATCTTCTTCAATTTGAGAGGATGGAGAAGCTTGACCAACAATAGCATCAATTTGGTCTTTGATTTCATCCTTCTTCATTCGATTGAGCTCTTTCTCTTCTTCTCTTTCTTTTTCCTCTTACTTGTCAAGTGTAACTTCATGGGCTTGTAGATTTCCTATGAGTTCTTCAATAGGAATATCACCAAGAGACTTTGCTTCTTCAATGGAAGTCACTTTAGATTTCCACCTCCTAGGGAGAGTTCTAAAGATCTTTGAGTTGATCTCTCCTCTATCCATAGGATGACCTAGGACACCAAGACCATTTACAATATTGTTTAGCCTTGAGTACATATATGTCACCTTTTCCTTCTTTCCCATCTTGAAGTTTTCCAGAAGCCCTTTGAGTATGTAGAATTTGCTTTTCTTCACTTGCTTTGTCCCCTCATAAGTGACAGATAGCTTTCTCCATGCATCATAGGATGTCTCACATGAAGAAATCTGGTTGAATTCAGAAAGGGAGATGGAGGCATAGAGAATGTTGATGGCTCTTGTATTCAAGGTTGCTTTCTCCAAGGTAGCTTCATCCCATTCTTTTATCTTTGTCTCCGGTAGCTTGTATGGAAGGTCCACCATTCTTCATAGCTCAAGACTTGATCCTTGGATGTAGAATTGTAACCTTCTCTTCCAATAGATGAAATTGCTCCATCAAAGACTGGAATGTTGATGAGGTATCTCCCACCTTGATAATCGCACATCTTCTCCTACTTGTGGAAGTATGCTTGGAGAAGACCCTATCTGATACTACTTCTTGGATCTATGATGGGAACTAGAGGGGGGTATAAATAGATATAAATTCACTTAAACAAAATTTTTTAGACCTTCAAGATATTTCTAAGATAATATGGCAAGTATGAACTTTGAGTGCAACGAAAACATACACAACAAGGGAGAGAGAGATTGAACAAGCATTAAATAACACAAGTATTTAAAGTGGTTCCAACTTCTAAATGAGGATATGTACATGCACTCCCTAGAGAGGTCAACCTCTAAGATTTTTCAACATTTCATACTTATATTCCATTATAAGACATACAATAAGACCTTCCTTTTCTGGGTCATGGATACCCAACCTTCCCTTTGAGGACAAAGGGAGCCAATAACTCCTATCAAAGGACTTACCTATCCAATACCAAGAGTCTTCAACCACACCAAGGACTTATCCAATTTTGCAATGAGTCTTCTGCCTTCACTAAGGACTTACCCACTCTTGCAACAAGTCTTCTACCTTCAAGGAATGACCCACTCTTCTTGGATCTTTTGCCTTTGACTTCATCTTTACCAAGGATAAGCTTTCACCAAGGGAATCCTTCCCTTCATATTATTCACCTCTCTTAGACAAGAGAGAGAATCTTCATCTTCATCGTAGAAAGAGAGATTGGGAGTGGAGGAAGTGAGAGCCTTATAAGATATACATGTAGGACTAGCTCTTTTACAAATCTACTACTCACTCTAATAGATGTATCAAGTGATTAAGCTTGAGAGTGGAATAAGGCTCTTAGAGGCACTCAAATATAATATAGAGACCTTCATAGTGCTTGGCTAACCATGGGATGAAGCCCAAGGGATCCTATTTCTAGTTGAGGATGCCTACTAGCCAGTAAAAGCACTTGGGAATGATTTCTAGTCATTTGGGGTGTTGTAACATATCTATTTTTGATGTTTAAAACTCTAATGGATACAAACAATTTTCCTACACATTTCATATAGTGTGATTGGTCGAACTTATTTTTAGAAAACTCGGTCGATTGCACTACGTGGAAAACTAATTTTGAGTCATCAGTTGAGTTTATCCTGGATGAAACTCGGTCAATGACTTAAAATCACTTTGTATTTGTAGAGTGTTAGTTGAGTTTGACCTAGGGTAAACTCGGCCGAACCTGGTACTTCCCAAAATACATAAAGTGGGTGTGTCAGTCTTGTTTATCAGACATGAAACATGCCCGACAACACTCCCTATAATTAATTTTGGAAATTGCCATTTGTGTGCTTAAATATTTATTGAAGTGCTCCTGGTTTTTTGTAAGCTTAATTACAAGTCATCCAAACATTACAAGTGATTTACATGATTCTAATAGATTTACATTATATTCCATAAAAGTGCACTAACATTGATTTTGACTTGTCTTTTATCCAAGTTAGGATGCACAAGTTAGGGAATTTGGAGTGTGTCTATACCTAATCTGAAATCACTCAAGTAGAAGCATTAGACACAAATCAGTGGAATGGTTAGTCATCATCAAAACAAGGTTTTAGTCAAATTCCATTTAGACCTTGAGTCAAAACCCACGTCCTAGCTAGACGAATTGGAGTTGGTAACCTAGCATGGGCCAACTCATCAAAATACATGACCAATAGAATCAAAACCCAAAAAAGTATACATTTCCCACATCATTGAGATAGAGAAAACCTATGATCTGAGCTAAAAGCATAAAATGACCTTACCCGTTGTTTTTCAAGAAAGCAAAGAAGAAATGACATGTGAACCTTGAGTCCTTAAATTCATGATCATGATTTGGTGAAAATCAGCTCGAAAACATCATTGTCACGCTCCTTGTTTATCATCAATCTCAATGAGCCCAAGCAAGGCCATTGAGACTTCCAAAAACACTCGCACATCATTCCACCATCTCAAACAAATACAAGGAGGTAGTGAAAATCTAAGGGAACATTTTGTTTATATTATTTGGTCAGATTGGGTTGCAATCTTGTATCCAACAATATAGAATTTATGTTTGTTTCTCAATAGATGTGAAATGGAAGGAATCTAAAAATTTACTATCTTATAGCATTTGTTGTATTTTGATATCAATCTCAAAAGGTTGTATGTTGAGATGCATCAATATGGCGCCTCAACGACTACCGTGAATTGCTTGTAACTCTGCGGTCCCCAGCCCGCCCCTCTCCATTTTATATATTATTGGTTGTAGGAAAAAGAGATATCATATAGGTAAATCAAACCTAATATTTTGTATTTTTGCAGCTCTCAAAATCACAAGTTAGTAAATTGGGATTAAATGAATTTGGTAATACTCCTAGTCCAGGCATATCATGCAAATCAAACATGCCCTAAGAAGTGTCTCGATCAAGATGCAAATGTCACTTGACTAGTCCAATAAGGATCTTGTCATGAAGAAAAATTAGAAGATGCAGGGTGTAAAGTAGGTGATTTACTAGAAGAGTCAAGATGGAGGTAGAAATAGGGTGCATGGATACCATGAGCGGGGAAGAATTGACTACATTATTGTCTTTACAAAAGTCCTATGAGCGTTTCTAGGTCTACTCCCACTGTTTTGATGGTCAGAGACATCACAACATAGCTAGGTTGGTTGGTACATAGATGGACTTTGGGTTGCATTAAGGAAGGTAAAATAGTACAAGGAGACGACGTCTTTACGTTCTAGGATGATTCTATATCATTTCTAGTGGGTTTTTTGATTGGTCTTAAAGCACATGGATGTATGGTTACTCATTGCAAGTACAATTTGGGTGGAACAAGGACATGATATTCATGAAGAGTCTATAGAGAAACAAACATCATGGTGCTTTATTGTGAAGGGATCATGAAGATATGAAAAAGGGGGTGTAGGAATCCATTTGTAGCAGGACATATCAGAGAGAAAGATCACACCATGAGTTCACTCAATGTCATGTTGAGTCCAAATAGGATTGGGATGGGTGAGGAGATGACCCGTCAACCTTTGAATGAATCTGCAATAATCTGGACAAACTAGGGGTGTTTTATGATAACCCATTACACTAAACAAGATTACTCAAAACATAAAACACAATCAATAACTAATTAATCACATACCCAAAAATATGGGTAAATTAAAACCGATTTCAACGTCATCACCCGCTTAGAAACATTTGCATAAGAGCCCAACATCTTTCTTATATCCATACTATGCCAAGAATTTGATACAAATTGTTCTATCATCTTAGCCACCACATATATACACAGGAGAACAATATTCATATATGCCACACAAACAAGTATTAATATGCTAACAAAAGTCTGATTCATTTGAAACACCATATACAAACTTTTTTCGCCGAACATGAGAGTACAAGGACGACTCTAGGACACACTAGACATCTAATCAACTTTATCAAAGATTCATTACTATAGCTCCTCTTTGCTGCCTTGTTTGTTTTTGTCACTTCCGATTACCTAAAAAAATGTGGCGAACCACAAGGGTGAGACCCATGTCCCAACAAGAGATATAACCTCCAACAGTGTTTATTGATTACAACATTTTTAAGCAATTAAACAGTTACGCAGTTTAATTAGAGATAACAAATAAGATCAGCAATATTGATGATTAACAAAATACATAAAGGAGTAGATAATAACTATCATCATTAGCCATACTATCATCCTTTATCTTGTTGACAATATAAGAAATTCAGTAGCATATGCAGTTCTAGCATCATGAGCAAGTCTAGTAACATAGCATAGCTAACAACATGAGCATGTCTAATTGGTTGAACATATTAACATCATAAGAAGAGCTAACAACATAAGCACAACTACCTGGATAAGAATAATTAGCAGTATATGCATCTCTAGTTACAAAGGCATGGCTAGCATGCTAAACATAACTAACAACATGCATAGCTAGCATCATGATTATAATCAGCAGTAGTAGTATAGTTATCAACATAAGCATGGCTACTATATGTATGCATCTACAATCTTAAGCATATCCACAACATAAGTATATCTACTATCTCTTAATTGCACTAAGCATCATCTTTATGTAAAGATAACAAAAAAGGGTTATCATCCAATGTGAAACGTTGTGTATAACCCTAAATAAATATTCTACATGGATATATTACATCTTTTATTATGCCCTGAGGAATTTGAGGATACCACTCAAAATCCAACTGACCATTGCTAAGTCGAAATCAGTGCCATACAAGATCTAGGAAGAGTCAGACTCCTAAGATCTTCTCTGCCTCCGGTCAGTACGGGTCTGCCACAACAACACATAAGGTCAAGCTACTAACATCCTAGTCTGTCCTTGGTACAAGTCACGACACTGGTGAAAGGAGGTGGGTACGCATACCCTACCATCCGAGGTACAACCACAGTTGTCCTCTAATATCATCACATATATAATCACCGAGACACAACCGTAGCCGTTCTCAAACTGAGGGCTAGGTATGACTGCAGTCATCCTCCCTAAACACTTAAATTCAGGATGACAAGCACCCCACATACTCATCAGTATGCACTTTGAGTTTCTCTTAGGAATACTCGTTTCACCATCTGGCAAGTTTTGACACTCAGATGGATCTATGGCACAGGATATTACATGATTAGAGTTTCACTTGATTAGTTATGCCAATTGGGTGAATTAAGGCTGCATCAAACAAGTGGACATACAAACCCTAATAAACTTATAACAAGCATATAAATATCACAACTTTAAAAGATATAAAATGTGTGAAACATAATTTCTCATCTCATCATCACATGGTACTATTCACTTGCCATTCATGAGACCACACTAGTCATCATACTACCACAAGATATAAATCCTTTCCACTATGTCACAAGGTATCAACCCTTATCAACACAAGAGGATTACACCTCATTCAGGGCTCAACCATGCCCAAAGCTCATTAAGACCGTCATACTATTCCCTGTAAGGTCATCATTATCTTTCCATGCCTTATAACAAGGCTCAACAACATCACTTACATATAATACACCGGATCAGCACAATATTGCATTAATGAGCTAGGAGATATTCATAAACAATCATAGTAGGGTTATATTAACATTAAGAACATTCCTGTATTACATAAACATGCAAGGAATCTAGATATGATTAACTCTCATCATATTCATTATGCACATCTTTAGCATAAGAAAGTATCAACCATGTGGCTATGATAACCACCAATTAACATATCAAGGTTATGATCATAGTACGGAGGTTATTCCACCATCATTCCATCATATAAGAATGTTAAACATGAATACTCATCTTTATCTATAGGCATTAGAGTTAGGTTCACAAGATAAATTATACTAATGTTACTAATCAACACTTATACCCAAACCCTAACTCACAGCATCCCCATTGGATCATGGATGCATAAGGTGAAGCATCACCATCACATTCCATATTATTCTCAAGTATGAGCCCACACATAAATCAAGGTGTAACCATCAGGTTATAGCATACTAGGGCTTCAACAACAATAAGAGAGTACTCCATGATTGTATTAATCATTCAAGGACTATTCTTACCCAATTACCATCATTTAGTTATATTAAAGCTAGGTATAGCAAGCTATACCTCATTAGGGTTACATATCAACACAAGATGATTATCATCCCTTCTATTCATATGACTAAATAGATAAGACTACCTTATTAAGGGTAACCCTCCATTTGTTCCATCATCATTCAACCCATATCACCATACCACAATGTCACCCAGAACCATTAGATGTTTAAAAGGTAAGACCATTGATTGTTTACATAAGTAAACACCTTGGATAAACCACCTATGAAGTCCTTGATTTGTGATCTAGAAAGAGTCACCATATAACCCTAGACATCCCTTGATTAACAACACAAAAATTTCCATTGAGAGTAGGTTAAAACCCACAATCGACTGTTCATTTAAAACAACACTAGTACAGAAACAGCGTTCAACGTCGCTTTTAGAGGCGTCGATTTTTTCGTAAAACCGACGCTACTCACATTAAACGTCAGTTAATAAGGACATCCGACGTCTATATTTGAAGACCATCCAGACACGGGTATCGCTTTTCATTCAGTGTCGGTTGAAGAAAAGCAACCGACGCCTAAAGTAGCCTGCAAAATCCAATTTTTTTGAGCAAAACAAAACTGCGCCAAAGTATCAGATACAACGTCGGTGTTTTAGCTAATAACCGACGCTGAATGAAGATAAAATTTGCGCCAAAAGTTCTAATATGGGCGTCGGTTGTCTTATAATAACCGACGTTATAAGTGTGTGCGCGCCGTCCCCGCAAAAAAAAATTTACACCCTTATTACGTCGGTTTTTTATGGAAACCGATGCGGTTAGGCTGTAGCGTCGGTCATTTAAACAACCGACGCTTATGTTTAACTTAACAGCACCAGCGCGAGCGACTCTTCCCCTTTCTCTGTTTCATTCCCGATTCTTCTCAGTTAGGTCTGGCGATTTCTTGCTCGTCGCCGCTCATTGCTTCCTCCGGTCGTTGCTCGGTGCTGCCGCCGATCGTTGCTCCTCTCCTCTCCTCGTTGCCACCCCCACCGGTACCTGCTTCAGTGCTCTCCTCGCCGCCGCCAGCTTCCCGCTGGTCTCTGCTCTTGGTGGTCGCCCGCTAGCTGTTCTCCTCCGCCGATCAAGGTAACCCTTCGATCGTCCACCTTTTTTCCTCCACCGCTGGCTTTCTCTGCCGCCACCGACCTGGACCTCACCCAGGCGGAGCCTAAGCAGGTGCCAGGGCACGCCTAGGGTCCCAAGCCCAGGTGCCCTGCCTAGCTAGGCCTCTGGGCAGATGCTTGGGCGGCGCCAGGGCACGCCTAGGCTACTGTTGGGGTTTGGATTCATCTACTGGATTGAACGCTAGATCAACCTATACAAAGGATGCCCAAAAAATGCACTGATTTCACCAAGTCACCCCAAAAGCCATTGAAAAATATTATGATTGTGTTTATTTATGTACTGATTTCACCAAGCTAGTGGAATATTTTTTTAAGTTATTTACTGATTGTGTTTATTTATGTACTGATTTTTTTATGATTTATTCATCTACTTATTTGTATTTTTCATCTACTTATTTGTATTTTTTTGTCTACTATTTTTTATTTAGTTATCTACTCATTTGAATTTATTTGTGTACTGCTTTTGAAATTATATAATCATCTAGTGATGTAACTTTATCACAGACTCGTTATGAACCATTAGATCTAGATCTTAGGGTATCTCTACCTTCCTAACTATGAAATTGGTAACTTGTTTCCTTTTTTAGTATATTGACAATGTTAATCACCTAACTTGAAGAACTAGGATATGAATGATGAAACTAGGATTGTAGGTATAAGAATGACAGCACATGTATTTGTTGGCCTAGAAACCCGTCCAAGATTTACTCATTAGGAGTAAATCTTGGATAGTCCCCGGTTTGGGACTGTTCTTGAACACCTAATCTCACTTAGGATGTAAGTGTATAATGTGTATTGGGTTTTTTAGAAAATTTTGGTAGCATTTTCCCGTTTGTTCTCTAAGTACATATGTACTTAGAGAACAGTAGGGAAATGCTGCCGAAATTTTCTCGAAAACCCAATACACATTATACACTTACTAGTGAGATTAGGTGTTCAAGAATGGGATAGGTGGTACACATTTATTATATATAAGAATGACAACACATGTATTTGTTGGCCTAGAAACCCGTCCAAGATTTACTCATTAGGAGTAAATCTTAGATAGTCCCCGGTTTGGGACTGTTCTTGAACACCTAATCTCACTTAGGATGTAAGTGTATAATGTGTATTGGGTTTTCGAGAAAATTTTGGTAGCATTGCCCCGTTTGTTCTCTAAGTACATATGTACTTAGAGAACAGCAGGGAAATGCTGCCGAAATTTTCTCGAAAACCCAATACACATTATACACTTACTAGTGAGATTAGGTGTTCAAGAATGGGATAGGTGGTACACATTTATTATATATAAGAATGACAGCACATGTATTTGTTGGCCGAAGTTTTAACCATGCAAAAACTCTAATCTGTTAACCCTAGACCCTAATCTTGTTGTAATATATACTTGTTTTCTCTTTGATCATAGAATGGATAGATCATGGATGTCCATTCGCAATCGCTGCACCCCAGAGTTTATTTCTGGTCTTGACCAGTTTATTAGATTTGCCGAGGAACATAGGAAACAACCTGGAGATAGGTTCTACTGTCCATGTAGGCATTGCGGTAACAACTTGACAGTCAGCACTGGTGACGAAATCAAAAGTCATGTCATGTGCAACGGGATTGTACAAGGCTATACAGAATGGCACTGACATGGAGAGATTTCAAACCCAAAACCAGTGGATGTCGATAGTAGTGCTTGTGTGGAAGAAGAAATTGCCTACGATGACGTAGATGTGAATGAACCAGTTCCAGTAGACATCGTTGATGCGATGCTGGATAGTTGTGGGGTAGAGCACATCGATCCACCTCCCATTTTTAGAAACATTGTGCATGATGCTGAGATATCGTTATACACAAGTTGTACTAAGTTTACGAAGCTTAGCACTGTGTTGAGATTGTATAAGCTGAAAGCTAACAATAGATGGAGTGACAAAAGCTTCACGTCATTGTTGTCTTTGTTGAAAGAAATGCTTCCTGAAGGAAACAAGCTGCCAATCTCAACATACCAGGTAAAGAAATTGTTGTGCCCAATGGGAATGGATGCCAAGAAGATACATGCATGCCCGAATGATTGTGTATTATTTCAAAAGGACTATGTGGATTTGAAAGATTGTCCAAAATGTGGTGCGTCACGGTATAAATTGATGACTTCAGGGGAGTCCAAAACTGGTTCTCCTGCCAAGGTGATGTGGTATCTACCTATAATATCACGGTTTCAACGCTTGTATGCCAATCTGATAGATGTGAAGAATTTGAGGTGGCATGCAGATGTTAAGAAAAATAATGATGGGATCCTACGACATGCGTCTGATTCCCCCACAATGGAAGAAGATTGATCTATTGTACCCTGAATTTGGTGAAGAAGTCAGGAATCTAAGACTTGGGCTTTGTACAGACGGGATGAATCTGTACGGGACATTGAGCAGCCAACATAGCACTTGGCCAGTCATGCTTGTTATATACAATCTTCCTCCCTAGCTGTGTATGAAAAATAAGTATGTAATGCTGTCGTTGTTGATATCGGGCCCTAAACAACCTGGAAATGACATCGATGTTTATCTTGAACCTCTGATTGATGACTTAAAGAAACTCTGGGGTGAAGGTGTGATGACCTATGATGCTTCACGAAGAGAGACATTTTGTTTGCATGCTATGTTGTTTTGCACTATTAATGACTTTCCAGCATATGGGAATTTGTCTGGATATAGTGTCAAAGGAGCTAAAGCGTGTCCTATATGTGAAGAGAACATTGATTCAACAAGATTAAAACATGGCGGTAAGACTGTATATCTCGGTCATCGAAGGTTTCTTCCAAAATTCCATCTGTATCGTAGGAAGCGCAAAGCATTCAATGGATTGAATGAGGAACGGAGTGCACCTAAACCTATACCAGGGGATGTTGTTTATGAAAGAGTAAAAGACTTTGTCAATGAATTTGGTAAGAGATCACAATGTACTATGGCCACACGGAGTGACAAATCTTTATTCAAGAAGAAGTCAATATTTTGGGATCTTCCTTATTGGAGTTCTTTGACAGTCAAGCATTGTATCGATGTCATGCACGTTGAGAAAAATGTCTGTGATAGTGTCATTGGTACTTTGTTGAATATACCAGGTAAGACTAAAGATGGGATAAAATCCAGACTGGACCTACGTGAAATGGGAATAAGGTCAGAATTAATAGAATTTCGTGAAATGGGAAATCGGAGAAGATACTTACCTCCCGCTTGTTACACATTGTCTAGAAAGGAGAAGAAAGCTTTTTGTGAATGTTTGGTAAATGTTAAGGTGCCACAGGGTTACTCATCCAACATTCGTAGATTGGTATCAATGAAAGATCCGAAGTTGATAGGTCTTAAATCTCATGATTGTCACACTCTAATGCAACAAATATTGCTTGTGGCAATTAGATCTATATTACCAAAGCATGTAAGGTTTGCAATCACCAGACTTTGTTTCTTTTTCAACAGTCTGTGCAGCAAAGTTATTGACCCTGATACTCTCGATAAATTGCAAAGAGAAGTGGTTGTTACCCTATGTCAGCTTGAGATGTATTTTCCTCCGTCGTTCTTTGATATCATGGTACATCTTGTTGTCCACTTGACTAGGGAAGTGAAAATGTTGGGACCGGTTTTCTTGCATTGGATGTATCCCTTTGAACGATACATGAGCATTTTTAAAAGTGATGTTCGAAATCGTTATCGGCCTGAAGGGAGTATTATCGAGGGTTATGTGGCGAGAGAGGTTATGGATTTTTGCAATGACTTTCTCAGTGGTAATGACACTCCTGATAATGACAAGAATATTGACGAGCAATTTGGCAAAGGAATTTTGGGATCACGTGTGAAAGTAATCAGCCGTGAGCAGTTGGAACAAGGTCACTTGTATATTTTATACAACATGGACGAAGTGAACGTTTATATCGAGGAACATACCAATTTCATCAAGAGACAATATCCTCAAGTCAATACAATGTGGCTTGCTAGAGAGCATAACAAGACATTTATTAAGTGGTTTGAAAATAAAGTCTTACATCAACTATCTCAAACACTAGATGATATTACTAAAACTATCAAATGCCTCACCTTTAAACCAAAATTGACTGTTATGTCTTATGAAGGGTATGACATTAATGTATTCACATATTACACAAAGCGCCAAGATGATAAGAGTGTCGTCCAATACAGTGGGGTCACCCTTCAAGCATCGACTATGTTTTTTGCAAGTGCAAAGGATAAGAGTCCACGTGAAGCTAAAATGTCATATTACGGTGTCATTGAAGACATATGGGAGTTTGACTACATAGATTTCAGAATTCTGCTCTTCAAATGTAATTGGGTTGATAACACCAAAGGAGTTATAGTGGATGAATTGGGTTTCACTTTAGTGAACTTTGAAAAGATTGGCGAGAAGGATGAACCATTCATATTGGCATCACATGCGAAACAAGTATTTTATATCGATGATCCTACAAATGATAAATGGTCGGTTGTTCTTCATGGTAAAAGACAGTTCATTGAAGATCCTATAGATGAAGAACAGTACTATGATAAGTATGATCAGTCCAGTCCATTCTCAGTTAGGTTGCCAACACCAGAAAATATTGAAGCTAATGATGACTTGTATGTGCGCGAAGATCACAATGAAGGATTGTTAATTGATAAAAAATTGCAATATTAGAGGCATGTTTATACAATGTTTTTGTATATGTTTTACAATGTGAATTACTTTACAATGTGAATGTGAACTTTACAATGTGAATTTTACAATGTGAATTACTTTATAATGTGAACTTTACAATGTGAATTACTTTACAATGTGAATGTGAACTTTACAATGTGAATTACTTTACAATGTGAATGTGAACTTTACAATGTGAGCTTTACAATTTGAATTACTTTACAATGTGAACTTTACAATGTGAATGTGAATTTTCAGATGGCTGAGCATTCTCCTGATGACCATGCTGATGATTACCGTGAGGGTGAGGACATCAATGCACCGCCTCACAATGTAAGTTTTAAAAATATATCATATATTTATATCTATATGTCCATTTATAGTTATATCTTATAAATGTGTTTATTTTGTCAAATTTTAGGTTGATGATGCACATGTACCATCTGAAGCACTTGAGGCACTTGATCAGCAACACCAAAAAGTTGACAGGAGAAGGGGCATCACTATGATGAAGAAGTTAATAGCACAAAAGGGCAATGGACCCAAACTTGTTGTGGATTTTGATGATGCAGGAAATGCATCTGGTGTGAATCGCAATTCATTTGTTTCATATCTTGGGTATGTTACTCGTAGCCATTGCGGTTGTAAGATAGATTCTTGGCATAAAGTTTCTAAGGAGAAGAAAGATGTAATATGGAAGGATTTATGCGTGAGTTATTATTAATTTGCAATTCTATTTTGTAGATTACTAATTTTTTGGATACTAGTTAATAGCAATTCTAATTTGCAGAGTATATTTGAATTGGATGAAAAGTTACATCGTAAATGCGTGATGCAACGCTGTGGGAGAGTCCTAAGGAACTATAGGACAAATCTCACCCGAGAATACATAAAAGAAGCTGACAAGAGGAAGAAGACAACCACTGAACAGTGGAACTTCCTGGACAAAGAAGAATGGTACGCGTTTGTTGCTTCAAGACAAACGGATGAATTCAAGGTATTAGGCATCAGTCCCAATCTCATTAATATATGGTGTATTCACCTATTCAAGATTAACATCACTAGTACATAACCGACCTTTAGTGTCGGTTATTTAAGGCCTTTAGTGTCGGTTTCTAAGCGACACCTATGTGGGCGACGCTAAAAGCCCAGCTGTTACGCGTCAGTTCAAAAATCGACGCCAAAACCCTTCGCGCACCAATGAAAACGCGCTAGCAGGGCACTATAGGCGTCGGTTATTACCTAAGAAACTGACGCCATACACCTTCGCGCCACAGAAGGGCGCCAACTTAGGCACTATAGGCGTCGGTTATTACCTAAGAAACCGACGCCATATACCTTCGTGCCACAGAAGGGTGCCAACTTTGGCACTATAGGCGTCGGTTATTAGCTAATAATCGATGCCATATAAGTCCCAACACGGCCGTGCTGGCCAGCACGGCCATGGTGTCTGGTCCGCTGCCACGGCTGTGCTGTCCAGCACGGCCGTGGTGTCTGGTCCGCTGCCACGGTCGTGCTGGCTAACACGGCCGTGGTGTTAAGGAAATAGACGTCGGATTCTATTACAAACCGACACTGTAACTATTTGGCGTCGATTTTATACAAATAACTAACGCCTATTTTTTGTTTTTTTCTGTCAGTTTGCAGACCTGCTGTATGGCTGGTCGCAGGATGAGAAACCTGCAGTTCAGTTATGAACTGTAGGTTTTACGACATCCATTGATATCAGCCAACAACAAGCCACAAACCTACAAAATTAACAACAAAAATATTCACACATTTAGCAATGCAACCTGCAGTTCCATTTGATTTTCACACATTTAGAAACATTCATGTAGCTAGCAATCTGTAGTTCCATTCATTTTCACATTCACACATATAGAAACATTCATATAGTAACCAACAGTTTCATTCATTTTCACTCAGACACATGTAGAAACATCCAGACATGTAGAAACATTCACACATATATTATAATTCAGAAATTCATTTACAAAATATCATTCTTTAGTCATTATTCGCTGTCAACATCCCAATTATATCTTAAATCCCCCACTACTTGTATGGTTGTTGCCCATTCTTCTCTTACTTCATTTAATTCTCCCGTCATATAGGGAGCATGTACATCTGGTAAGGCATTTCCTGTAGTGTGGTCAGTTATAAACACCTGTAAAGAGAATGATGTATATATATATATTTAATGAGCTATAAATAAGATTGATATATTTCATATTATCTAATGAGACTATATAATACCTCAGCAATACAATCGATGTCCATTGTGTCATATTTGATAATCATGTGCATAAATCGCATCACGTAGTATCCACATGCCCATCCGTTGTCTTGTGTGGCACACTATAAATTCAAACATACAAAATATTAAAAAATACAACTAATTAAGCAATGTTCACATAAATAATATATACATATATTACAGTCGGGAACTTACTTTCACGTTCTTCCAAATTATTGGCTGGTTCTTTTTCATGGGGACCTTTCCTCCAGCCTTTTTGAACTCATCAAAACCCCTACATGTTAATGTAAAATAGTACATTGCATTATTAAATAGTAATGTAATAACATATGTTAACGGATATGAAAATGAAATATTTCTCACCGGAATAATGCCATTTTCATTATGTGTCCATAGTTTGTATTCAGTTTACTCCCCTTAGGATCTAGATAATAGACAGTGAACGTCTCGGGGACAATAACCAGTAACTCCCAATGCATACCACTAGAGGTAAAAAAGTTAAAAATTAATAACTCAAATCCACAATAAAAATGTAATTTTCTTAAGTCCAAATTATAATAAGCAAAGTAAACTTACTCTACATTGAATGGAGCCATTATCATCGTCTTCTTATTTTGAGCAAAAATTGAAAAAGCCTCACAGCAGTATTGTTGAACTGACGAAGGGTCTTTAGCTACTAGACTAATCAAAGATGGAATCAAAAATCCTACATGTTCGAATGCAAAATATGCACATATATTGTCTAAGTAGCTGCAAAATATGTATTAATTACGCATGCATTAATAAATAAGAAACCAGATCACCAGAATAAGCAAAGGTATATGAATGTATAAAGAAGATCTCACCTTATCCATAGCTCTATCACAGATGTATTTAGCCAATCATATTGAAACAACTCCAAAATATCTTGTATAAATAGTTTGCTTTCGTATGATTGACCTGCAACATCTGAATCTATAGAAACAGTTATAGGGCAATTTATATCATGTTCGCCTAACCATATTGCCATACCCCTACAGTTAGGACCTAACGGGACAGTTAGGTCCTGTGGAACCCAACTGGGTAATGTAGGAGGTGGAAGTGGAGGCCTAGATGTTGTGGGTGTCTTCTTTTTAACCTGTATATATATAATAATTTCAGATCAACTGACATCATATACACACACTAACAATTTAACGTAATGTAAATTTACCATACAATTTCAGTAAAGATGACATCCGCTTTTAGCCACAATATCACTCCGCCTAGTGCCTCACCAAGTGTTTCACAATCTGGGTGGGCATATGGCAATGGAAGATCCATCCACTTGGGGAATATATGTACCGGGCTCACACGAATCCAACCAGCTGGTAATGGAGACCCGTGAAACAGTTCCCCTGGTAGGGATGGGTAAGCCGACGCCTCTGCAACGACATATTCATTAACTTTTAGACGGCATGGCTTCAACCCCTACAAATTTTTGTGTAAAGAATGTTATATACATATATACATATCATCTTGAAAACATATCATCTTGAAGTAAAAAACTAGTTACTATGTCATAAAAATACTTACAGTGGATGTGCTAGGTGGTGGGTCTATAGGATTACTCCGAACCTCTACAGTAGGAGTAGAGCGGGATGCTATGATAGGTACTGTCTGCTGAGTGGCAGTCTGAGATGTCTGCCACTTTTTCAGTGCTTCTTCCAGTTTCCTATCAACTAGCTTATCTACCTATACATGGATAAAAGAAACGTTAACTTCTAATTATTGAATTCTCTTTTTACAGTAACATTATAAAGAAAGAATATGTTACCTCTTCTTGTGAAAGTCCTACTTTTGGGACATGTTTGCGCTGGGATGGCCCAAAAAAGATTTGATGCCCACACCAGCGCCTGCAGCCCTAACACGTCCAGGATGCTCTAGGTTACCCAGAGCAACTGTCAATTCATCCCTTGTGCCCTCAGGGATGAACTTGCCTTGTTTACTCAGCTCGTGCAGCTCCCGCTAATCGCCAAAACAAAAATTTGTAATTAAGTAAACACCACAAATAATCAATATTTGAACGATTGTTGTAAGAGTTGTATTTTACCATTTTTGCAGCCGCCTCAGCAGTTGCGGGCTTTCTTATTTCTCCCTTCTTAGTTTGCCTCCCAGCTATCCAGATATCATGGCGAGGCAGAGGTATGCTACCTACAGTGGAGGACTCCTGAGTAGCAACAGACTGAGCACTAGCCTCGGACTGTAGTCTTTGGCGAATGCCTGCATACTCCTTTGGACCCATTGTGTGGTCATGCACATTCAGTGCACGCCTTGATCTTTGTGCCTCACTGAGGGCCTAGTTAGTATGCACATTAATGATTTGGTTAGAAACAGTAAATGTTAATCTTGAATAGGTGAATACAACATATATTAATGAGATTGGGACTGACGCCTAATACCTTGAATTCATCTATTTGTCTTGAAGCAACAAACGCGTCCCATTCTTCTTTGTCCAGGAAGTTCCACTGTTCAGTGGCTGTCTTCTTCCTCTTGTCAGCTTCTTTATGTATTCTCGGGTGAGATTTGTCCTATAGTTCCTTAGGACTCTCCCACAGCATTTCATCACGTATTTACGATGCAGCTTTTCATCCAATTCAAATATACTCTGCAAATTAGAATTGCTATTAACTAGTATCCAAAAAATTAGTAATCTACAAAATAGAATTACAAATTAATAATAACTCACGCATAAATCCCTCTATATTACGTCTTTCTTCTCCTTAGAAACTTTATGCCAAGAATCTATCATACAACCACAATGGCTGCGAGTAACATACCCAAGATATGAAACAAATGAATTGCGATTCACACCAGATGCATTTCCTGCATTATCAAAATCCACAATAAGTTTGGGTCCATTTCCCTTTTGCGCTATTAACTTCTTCATCATAGTGATGCCCCTTCTCCTGTCAACTTTTTGGTGTTGCTGATCAAGTGCCTCAAGTGCTTCAGATGGTACATGTGCATCATCAACCTAAAATTTGACAAAATAAACACATTTACAAGATATAACTATAAATGGACATATATATATAAATATATGATATATTTTTAAAACTTACATTGTGAGGCGGCGCATTGATGTCCTCACCCTCACGGTAATCATCAGCACGGTCATCAGAAGAATGCTCAGCCATCTGAAAATTCACATTCACATTGTAAAGTTTACATTGTAAAGTAATTCAAATTGTAAAGCTCACATTGTAAAGTTCACATTCACATTGTAAAGTAATTCACATTGTAAAGTTCACATTATAAAGTAATTCACATTCACATTGTAAAGTTCACATTCACATTTTAAAGTTCACATTATAATGTAATTCACATTGTAAAATTCATGTAAAGTTCACATTCACATTGTAAAGTTCACATTCATAAAAATAAAACATATAAAAAAAACATTGTATAAAAATGCCTCTAATATTGTGATTTTTTATCAATTAACAATCCTTCATTGTTATCTCCGCGCACATACAAGTCATCATTAGCTTCAATATTTGCTGGTGTTGGCAACCCAACTGAGAACGGACTGGAGTCATCATACTTATTATAGTATTGTTCTTCATCTATAGGATCTTCAATGAACTGTCTTTTACCATGAAGAACAACCGACCATTTATCATTTGCAGGATCATCGATATAAAATACTTGTTTTGCATGTGATGCCAATATGAATGGTTCATCCTTCTCGCCAATCTTTTCAAAGTTCACTAAAGTGAAACCCAATTCATCCACTATAACTCCTTTGGTGTTATCAACCCAATTACATTTCAAGAGCAGAATTTTGAAATCTATGTAGTCAAACTCCCATATGTCTTCAATGACACCGTAATATGACATTTTAGCTTCACGTGGACTCTTATCCTTTGCACTTGCAAAAAACATAGTCGATGCTTGAAGGGTGACCCCACTGTTTTGGACGACACTCTTATCATCTTGGCGCTTAGTGTAATATGTGAATCCATTAATGTCATACCCTTCATAAGACATAACAGTAAATTTTGGTTTAAAGGCGAGGCATTTGATAGTTTCAGTAATATCATCTGGTGTTTGAGATAGTTGATGTAAGACTTTATTTTCAAACCACTTAATAAATGTCTTGTTATGCTCTCTAGCAAGCCACATTGTATTGGCTCGAGGATATTGTCTCTTGATGAAATTGGTATGTTCCTCGATATAAACGTTCACTTCGTCCATGTTGTGTAAAATATACAAGTGACCTTGTTCCAACTGCTCACGGCTGATTACTTTCACACGTGATCCCAAAATTCCTTTGCCAAATTGCTCGTAAATATTCTTGTCATTATCAGGAGTGTCATTACCACTGAGAAAGTCATTGAAAAAATCCATAACCTCTCTCGCCACATAACCCTCGATAATACTCCCTTCAGGCCAATAACGGTTTCGAACATCACTTTTAAAAACGCTCATGTATCGTTCAAAGGGATACATCCAATGCAAGAAAAGCGGTCCCAACATTTTCACTTCCCTAGTCAAGTGGACAACAAGATGTACCATGATATCAAAGAACGACGGAGGAAAATACATCTCAAGCTGACATAGGGTAACAACCACTTCTCTTTGCAATTTATCGAGAGTATCAGGGTCAATAACTTTGCTGCACAGACTGTTGAAAAAGAAACAAAGTCTGGTGATTGCAAACCTTACATGCTTCGGTAATATAGATCTAATTGCTACAAGCAATATTTGTTGCATTAGAGTGTGACAATCATGAGATTTAAGACCTATCAACTTCAGATCTTTCATTGATACCAATCTACGGATGTTGTATGAGTAACCCTGTGGCACCTTAACATTTACCAAACATTCACAAAAAGCTTTCTTCTCCTTTCTAGACAATGTGTAACAAGCGGGAGGTAAGTATCTTCTCCGATTTCCCATTTCACGAAATTCTATTAATTCTGACCTTATTCCCATTTCACGTAGGTCCAGTCTGGATTTTATCCCATCTTTAGTCTTACCTGGTATATTCAACAAAGTACCAATGACACTATCACAGACATTTTTCTCAACGTGCATGACATCGATACAATGTCTGACTGTCAAAGAACTCCAATAAGGAAGATCCCAAAATATTGACTTCTTCTTGAATAAAGATTTGTCACTCCGTGTGGCCATAGTACATTGTGATCTCTTACCAAATTCATTGACAAAGTCTTTTACTCTTTCATAAACAACCTCCCCTGGTATAGGTTTAGGTGCACTCCGTTCCTCATTCAATCCATTGAATGCTTTGCTCTTCCTACGATACTGATGGAATTTTGGAAGAAACCTTTGATGACCGAGATATACAGTCTTACCACCATTTTTTAGTCTTGTTGAATCAGTGTTCTCTTCACATATAGGACACGCTTTAGCTCCTTTGACACTATATCCAGACAAATTCCCATATGCTGGAAAGTCATTAATAGTGCAAAACAACATAGCATGCAAATGAAATGTCTCTCTTCGTGAAGCATCATAGGTCATCACACCTTCATCCCAGAGTTTCTTTAAGTCATCAATCAGAGGTTCAAGATAAACATCGATGTCATTTCCAGGTTGTTTAGGGCCCGATATCAACAACGACAACATTACGTACTTATTTTTCATACACAGCCAGGGAGGAAGATTGTATATAACAAGCATGACTGGCCAAGTGCTATGTTGGCTGCTCAATGTCCCGTACGGATTCATCCCGTCTATACAAAGCCCAAGTCTTAGATTCCTAACTTCTTCACCAAATTCAGGGTACAATAGATCAATCTTCTTCCACTGTGGAGAATCAGACGCATGTCGTAGGATCCCATCATTATTTTTCTTAACATCTGCATGCCACCTCAAATTCTTCGCATCTATCGGATTGGCAAACAAGCATTGAAACCGTGATATTATAGGTGGATACCACATCACCTTGGCAGGAGAACCAGTTTTGGACTCCCCCGAAGTCGTCAGTTTATACCGTGACGCACCACATTTTGGACAATCTTTCAAATCCGCATAGTCCTTTTGAAATAATACACAATCATTCGGGCGGGCATGCGTGTATCTTCTTGGCATCCATTCCCATTGGGCACAACAATTTCTTTACCTGGTATGTTGAGATTGGCAGCTCGTTTCCTTCAGGAAGCATTTCTTTCAACAAAGACAACAATGACGTGAAGCTTTTGTCACTCCATCTATTGTTAGCTTTCAGCTTATACAATCTCAACACAGCGCTAAGCTTCGTAAACTTAGTACAACCTGTGTATAACGGCATCTCAGCATCATGCACAATGTTTCTAAAAATGGGAGGTGGATTGGTGTGCTCTACCCCACAACTATTCAGCATCGCATCAACGATGTCTACTGGAACTGGTTCATTCACATCTACGTCATCGTAGGCAATTTCTTCTTCCACACAAGCACTGCTATCGACATCCACTGGTTTCGGGATTGAAATCTCTCCATGTCAGTGCCATTCTGTATAGCCTTGTATAATCCCATTGCACATGACATGACTTTTGATTTCGTCACCAGTGTTGACTTTCAAGTTGTTACCGCAATGCCTACATGGACAGTAGAACCTATCTCCAGGTTGTTTCCTATGTTCCTCGGCAAATCTAATAAACTGGTCAAGACCAGAAATAAACTCTGGGGTGCAGCGATTGCGAATGGACATCCATGATCTATCCATTCTATGATCAAAGAGAAAACAAGTATATATTACAACAAGATTAGGGTCTAGGGTTAACAAATACATGTGATGTCATTATTATATATAATAAATGTGTACCACCTATCCCATTCTTGAACACCTAATCTCACTAGTAAGTGTATAATGTGTATTGGGTTTTCCAGAAAATTTCGGCAGTATTCCCCCGCTATTCTCCAAGTACATATGTAATTAGAGAACAAACGGGGAAATGCTGCCGAAATTTTCTTGAAAACCCAATACACATTATACATTTACATCCTAAGCGAGATTAGGTGTTCAAGAACAGTCCCAAACCGGGGACTATCCAAGATGTACTCCTAATGAGTAAATCTTGGACGGGTTTCTAGGCCAACAAATAATGTGTTGTCATTCTTATACCTAAAATCCTAGTTGTCATTCAAAGCATGTCACATGTGTGCATTACAATTCATTATTAAGCAAGAAGGGTGATTAGGATTCTCACCAAGAACGGGTTTTGATTTTCTATACAATTTTGTAAAAAATGCACATGTATGCATATATATACTATACTTTTTGGAACCTTTATATATATCTGAACACCCTAAATAACCATACTAAACACCCAAATACTTTATAACACAACTATAAAACAATGATTATAGCTAAACTATTAAAAAATAGAATTGTCACACATAAAACACCCTATACAACTATAAAACAAAAAAGTATTAAGATATGCATGATACAATAACTATTTTGCATCACATTACAGCAGACTTATCATTGATACCTTACTAACTTATTGCTACATTTACATATCATCACTTGATCAAAAATTACAGTAGTACATTTAACCAAAGTATGCATTCTAAAATCTATGTCATGATTAGTTACATGTAATTTACTTGGATATACAGCAGTACCCGATTACTATGTCTTACATACAAAGTATGCATATTAAATTAACTAAGGCTTATCATAGAACATGTATTGTATATAAGTTCAATATATTACAGTCAATAATTATTTTACTTTCAAAAATTACTTAATGTTACAGGCTTGCAGCTCTAATATAAAGAGTGATCAACTAAGGCATTGCCATAGATCAGTGTATATGAGTTATTTATCAAGTTACCAACACAGCCACGGTCGTGCCAGCCCACACGGCCGTGGTTGCTATTGGTAAGGAGAGGGAGAAGAAAGAAGAAGAGCACGGCGGAGCAGAGGAAGAAGGAAGAAGGCCGTGGTTGCCTTGGCACCTCCCAAGCAGCCTCCGGAGTAGAGGAAAAAGGAAGAAGGCAGGGCGGGCATACCTTGAGGGCATAGGAGAGCAGTGGCCGGAGCAAGGAGAGGAGCGGAGGCGGAAGGGAGAGCAGCAGGAGCGGCGGTGAGGGCACGGAGCAGCGGCGAGGGCACGGAGTAGGAGCACGGCCGCCGGTGAGCACAGAGGGTAGGAGCAGGAGCACGGCCGCCCGTGAGCACGGAGCAGCGGCGAGGGCAGGAGCAGGAACACGGCGGGCGCGAGCACAGAGCAATGATCGGTGGGGGTGATGCGATGATTTTGAGTCGCATTTATAGACCGATTTCATATGTGTTTTGTGCCTTAATTACTCATTTTCATGGATATTATTGCATAATTCACTTTAATTGGTCTCTGCCATCATTTTATATCAAATCCCCTTTATTTCATTATTTTAAGCATTATTGATCATCTTATCATAAATCGTGTGGATTTATTTGGTCTTGTTGTGCAATTTCAGGAAAAACAAGTATCTACATCCGTCGATACCATCGACGGATGTCGATACCATCGACCAAGCCACAGGTTGTCAGCCGAGAAGAGCAATACAGAGTCGATACCATCGACGCCCAAGTCGATGGCATCGAGATGTCTACAGGCTGCTGGCAAGGATGAAGTCGATACCATCGACGCAAGTCGATGCCATCGATACAAGGAGAGCTACAGCGTCGCTAAACGACAACAACCGACACTAAAGGAGTCGATACCATCGACACCCAAGTCGATGGTATCGAGATCACCACAGGCGCTCAGAATAAAAGAAAGGAAAGCTGCCGCTAATCCACTGGGTCGATACCATCGACCCGCGTCGATGGTATCGACGCCGGCAGATATGCGTTGGATGTGTTTTGATTTCGATCGGACGGCTGTTGTTATTTGACGACCTAATTAGGGACTTACACCTAATGACGGCCGCCCAGACGTGAAGGGGATCTCATTTTTGGATTGCACGAGTGCCGAGGAGGAGAGAGAGGAGAACGGAGGCCGAGAAGCTCATCCCGGGTGATTCGGACGCTGCCGAAGACAATTTCCACCACCGACAGGCGGGGAAAGTTGTGTTCTACGCCAAGGATCCACCGGTTCTTCTCCGTTCAGGGGTTTTCCCATCTATTTCACGTTTTTCTTATGAATTCCCCAATTTCTACCATGTATTTGTGTAAGATGAACATGAGAGGCTAAAACCCTCAATCTTTAGGACCGGGAGTAGCCCGGGGATACATTGTATGATGATTTTAGATTGATAATTCATATTTTTCTCTCATATCCGTGGTATAAATTCGTTTTCTCTATTGCTATTGTTATGCTTGATCACCATAATAATAAATTAATGCCCTTAATCACTTCGACAGAAGGATTAACGGCTGAAAAGAGACGAATTCTACATTAATTAATAAAACCCTTGACAAAGGAGTTGTAAAATTAATGGTGGGAACTGAGGGACCGATCTTAATGCGCTTAGTTTAGGGGAATGATTACTATGACGATGAAATCAACCTAAATCTAAGTAGTGGATTACACCACGATAGTGGGTAATTCTCAATTCAGGCCACTACCCGGATAGAGAGAGAAGTGTGAGGAATTATATGAAATCTAATACAATGTTGACCCGCGGTGAAACCGCCATCCTAAAGATACCCCTTTTAATTGATTAAATTAACCTTTAATCGATTGTTTTCTTTGTTTGATTTTTATTTTCTTTTAATTTGAACAACAAAACCCTACTTTGTTAATCGGTCTAGCTGATTGCAATTAGTTAGTAGAAGTCTCCAATAATTCACGTATCCCTGAGTTCGACTCGGGCCTCACAAGGCCTATATTACTCGACGCGTATACTTGCGTTTAAGCGCGTAGTAAAATACACGTCAAGTTTTTGGCGCCGTTGCCGGGGACACGGCGAATTATTGGCACTTCGAGTGCTACGAGCGGCCATTCTAGGCCACATTTTTTTTTATTATTTTTAAAACAATTTTAAAAATTCCTTTATTTCTCTATAATTGTGTTAACTCGTTCAAAGCATTGTACTGAACCCCTATTTCCATATTTCAGGTACTTTGCATGGTGCATACACGTAGTCGAGACTACGTGAATCGCACACCTGAGGTTCCATCTGCGGGACCAGAGGACGAGGACTACTACGAGGAGGAACACCACAGGGATATACATTCTGAATCTGAGCCAGAACAAGAAGCAGTAATGGATGAAGCACAGACTATATGGGAAAAGATCAAGGCTTCTTCCTCATCAGCTTCAAAAGGGCCTATAAAGAAGCAGGCAATCAACATACCTACATATAAGATTGATCCGGCGTTGATAAATCTGGTGAAGTCGAATGCTTTTCATGGGCTTAAGAATGAGGATCCCTTCGCTCACATCAGCCAGTTTATTGAGAACTGTGATATGGTAAAAATTGATAGGTTTCCACAGGAGGCGCTTTATCTCAAGCTATGGCCAAGCTCATTGGCGGGAGCGGCACGTGAATGGCTGTATAATCTGGATGATGACTTTGTGGAGAACTGGAACCATATGGTAGAGGTTTTCTTCGAGAGGTTCTTCCCTCCTGAGAAAACTAACGACATGATCAGGAAGATCCACAACTTCACCCAACAGGCCGGTGAAACATATTCTGAGACTTGGGAGCGATTCCAAGTCATGTTGAGAAGGTGCCCGCACCACGGGCTTGATAAACAGACACAGGTGAAGATCTTCTATTTTTCTCTCTCCGAGCACGATAGGAGCAATTTGGATTCAGCCGGGTCTGGATTTTTCTTAAACAACACTGATGACAGGTGCTGGGAGATTTTAAAGAACATGTCCAGAAAACAATCATGGGGTGACCGGGATAAAGTTGAGCATGTTCGAGCGATAGGGGAATCTAAAGCAGTCAAGGAGCTGAATGATAAGTTAGATCTCCTAGCCAAGAAGTTACTGTCTAAGGAAGATGCATCTGAGGATGAGGAAGCCCAAGTTAAATTCATGCAACAACAGGGCTACAGAAACAATGACTATGCATGGAGGAGAGACAAAAAGTTCTCCTGGAAGGAGCCTAATAATTTCCAACAAGATCCGGAGGCGAAGCCACATCCAAGAGTTGAAGATAAGAACACTGAACTACTGAGTCAAATGGTACAGCAGAACCAGGAGATGATGGCCATGTTTGGTAAGCAATTGCAATCTCAAGGTGAAATTCTAACCAAGTTTGGGCAGACGCTGCAAAGCCATGGAGCACAAATGCGGGCATTAGAAACTACCGTGGCACAGATCTCCAGTGAAGTGGCGGCCATCAAGAACGCCAATCAACAGAGACCAATCGAGAATGCAAATGTGGCCCAAGTAAACCATCAGGTCAAGTATATTTCTGTGATAGACAATGAGGAGGAATCTCAGGTGTCAGAAGCAAAAGAGCAAGGAATTATAACTTTTAATACGGAGGCGACGCCGGCAATACCGTACCCTCGCACTTACTATAGACTACCAGGCGGAAGCACTTTTTCTTTTTGGAAAAGCCACCAAGAGCCCATGGTGGTCACGTCTCCTCCTAGGCAAGAAGAACAATTGAAGGTTGTTTGTACACGTGTGGAAACATCTAATGCGAGAGAGGAACCACAAAAAGCAATTATTGTAGATGATGTCTCGCCAAAGCCCACGTCAGAGGGAGTAATTGAAGCAAGCTTAGGGGAGATGACCCCGAAAAGCTCATATGTGCCACCCCACAAGCGTGGCGATGCGGCAGTGGATCCAACTATGAACAATCTGAAGACAAAGAAGGAGCACCGGCATTATAGAAAATTCTTGGAGATGTTCAGAAAACTACATATAAACATTCCGTTGGTGGAAATGATTGAGAAGGTTCCCGCCTATGGGAGGTTTATCAAAGAAATAATCAACAAAAAGCGGCGGATTAAAGACACCGATGTATGCCGGATGAATGAAATGGTGAGCTCAATCATCCTTGGGAGTTTACCAGAGAAGAAGAAAGATCCGGGGAGTTTTTATATTCCATGTTCAATAGGTGATCAACACTTCCCACGAGCTCAGTGTGACTCAGGGGCAAGCATTAATCTTATGCCACTTGCCACTTTTCAAAAGCTGGGATTGAAGAAGCCAACACAAACATCTATGACAATTGAGTTGGCGGATGGATCCATTGTGAAGCCACAAGGTATATGCGAGGACGTGTTAGTCAAGGTCGACAAATTCATCTTCCCTGTTGACTTTGTGGTCATGGACATGCATGAGCTGGAAGGAGGTGAGATGCTATTGGGAAGGCCGTTCCAAGCTACGGCTGATGTAATCACTGCAATTGGAAGAGGTACATTGACCTTGGGGATTGGACAGGATCGAGTTCAATTCAAATTGCCACGTGACTCATTGGAGACATCTCTTGACAACCCAGGTTAAAGGTATCTTTATGTCAAGCCTAGGACATTAAACAAGGGCGCTTGTTGGGAGGCAACCCAACCATTGGTACATTAGGATAGTTTAATGTTAGGTGTAGTTTGCTTTTATTTTGTTTACTTTTTAGTTTAAAAATGATACCTTGATCCGTTTGTTAAACGTGCAGGAACAGGCAGGGTCGATACCATCGACACATCAGTCGATGGTATCGACATGGGTTCAGGTTAACACCAGCAGAAATCGCACTGCGTCGATACCATCGACGGCCCCGTCGATGGCATCGACATGGTCACAGGAAGGTCGCAATAAAAGTGTCGATGGTATCGACAACCCAGTCGATACCATCGAGATCTCTGGAGATTTTCAGACGAGTTTTTCTCAGTCAACTCGATACCATCGACGGCCTCATCGATGGTATCGACATCATCACAGGTTGAATGCAATAAACGGAGGTGTCGCAATAAAAGCAGGTCGATACCATCGACACCCGTCGATGGCATCGACGGACATGTCACCGATCCGCATGAAGACATCGACGACGATCGCAACAGCCACGTCAGCGATCCGGGTGCTGCGTCGATACCATCGACGTATGTCGATGGTATCGACCCTTCAGCGATCCAGGTTTCTCGATCCAGCCAACGTCAGCCGTCGATACCAGCGACAGATGCGGCTACCCGCGAGACATGTCGATACCATCGACCCGCGTCGATGGTATCGACGGGTCAACAGGGGCACCGATCAAGTCTATTTAAGGGGACTTGCAACGTCATATGACATCACACCCTCAGAGCAAGTATCTCCCATTGCGCCGAGCACTCCCCCGAGCCCTCTACACCTGCGGAGAAGCGTCATCGAGCGAAGATCTTCACCGAGCGGAGAATTTCTCTCCATCTTCACCGAGCTCTTTTCTCCCAATCTCATTCTTCTCGCAATCATGGTGCATACGGGCGGAGCATCTTCATCGAGCGCACACCCCAGGGAGATCGAGGAGTTTGTTCCTCCTCCAATCGCTTCCATCTCTCGTCCACGCCTCATTCATGCCAACATGGATGTAAGGAAGGTATACGAGGAAATAATGAAGCGGAAGTTCAAGGCCACCCGGTATGTGGACCGGGGAATGATCAGGGACCTGGGATTCGAGGCCGACTTGGCCTATGTGTTGGCCGGGCAAGCGCGGCACACCGGTCGCATGTATGAGATGGACTGTCATGCGGATGGGCAGCCGTTCTTTGCCGAATGGCCCACATACAAGGAACTGGTGGCCGAGTTCATGGCGTCTCTTGATATCTGCGTCGTACCAAATGACGTGGTGCCATCGGACCAGACGTGGATCCAGGGAAGGGTGTCCTTCCGACTCTTCAACAACAATTACAACATCACGTTGAAGCAGTTCAACGCCATCTTTAACTGGAACCACAGCCGCCACGATCACCGACGCCCCGACGCCCGCACCGACTATGACAAAATCTTCGCCGAGCTAGTTACAGTGCCTGCAGGGAAGACCGTGAGCTACCACAATGCCGCGGTAGCTGACTTTGAGCACCCGTTCGTCCGGGTATTGCATAGGATGCTTAGCTTGACCTTCTTCGGGCGGAGCGATCTTGCTTTGAGCAAGTTTCAGGAGAGCGACTTGTTCTTTCTGTACGCCCTCCTGAAATGTCAAGAGTGCAACTGGGGAGCATTCTGGTTACAGCGCGTCATGGCGGTGAAGCGGAGCACAAGGAAGGCTCCAATTCATTTTGGTGGTTTGGTCACCGGGTTGGCGCTTTACTTGGGGCTGAACTTTCAGTCCATGACTCCGATTTCTACGCGGAGTAAGGTGAACATGCAACACTTGCACCGTTCAAACCTCATTCTTATCCGGGACGGGTTGGCGTACGCTCATTGCCACGTCAACCAAGCTTACCAGGAGGCATCCCTGCCGGACGACGTCTTCCACATCGAGGGCAAGCAGCATTTCCGATGGCCCATCATAGCCATCGAGTCCTCGGAAGAAGAAGGCGGAGGTGAAGACCAAGAAGGCGAGGCCGAGGAAGACGAGGAGGCTTTCACACCTCTTCGAGCACGCGTGGCACCACGGAAGCATCCTAGGATGCACCCGGGTGCATCTTCATCATCTCACCCCCCGCCGCCATCACCACAGCAAGAGCAGCCAGCTGCGATTCCTACTCCATGCAAGGGATGTATACCATGCTGCAGGATATCCAGCAGACGCAGCACCAGCATATGACTTTGTATACCGGCATCCATGAGACAACGGGCCGGTTGCTTGATAATCAAAGGGCTATGTTCGAGAACGAGCGGCTTCTCCTCGCCAACCAAGAACAAATGCACAACCGGTTGCAGCGGATAGAGACGCAGCAGGAGCCTTTCTTCGACCACTACTGGAGTCGAGACTACTTTGGAGGTTATCCACAGCCTCCGCCGAGGACCCACTATGATCCAAGCTTCCAGGGGGAGTACCCGTCTTGGGATCCTACGGCACCACAGTACCCACCACCGCATCCGCAAGATTGATCAGGGTATCACTGTTCCACCCTTAAGTTGGTTTTTGACTATGAGGCCATAGTCGGATTCAAGCTTAGGGGGGTGGTTGGAACAGCTCTATCTTTTATCTTTTCTTTAGTTGTTTTAGTTTCTGCTTTGTTATTTGTTTTTGCAATTTAAGTTTTTATTTAGGATCCACATCTATCTAGTGTAATTGTGGATGTCGTAAAAATTGTCATCTTGCTGTTTTCATGGGGAAATTAAGGGAATTGAAAAAATTTTCTGTGTCATTTGGATAGCTTTACTTGGTTGTCCTTGGGGAACTTATTCTATGAAAATGATTGATTATGTCAACTTTGAAGCAATATGTCATTCCCACACCCGCATTGACTCATGAAAAGTGGATAGTAACGGTTGTTTGAGCCTAACCTAATCAAATGGTAATGAGACCTTAATCAGATGTAAGAGAAAGAACCCTTTAAACTACTACACATGTCAATAAGGAGGGACACATAATTTTCTTTTAAGGTTCAGTCACTTAATCTTGTGATCATTCCACCCCATTTCCTATAATCCACCCAAGGATTGGAAGTAAAGTGCAGTTTCAATTTCTTTTGCGTGCATGGCATGTAGATAGGTTTTGCATTGTTATTTTCATGTTTTTGCATAGAATAATGAAAAAATATATAGTGATACATGCACATTACCCTTAGGTGCATGTCATGTAGTTGCATTCACAATTTCATGATTTTCATGCATAAGCACACCATGTATCTCAGTTTTCCTAAATAGGTGATCTAATTTGTTCCATACCCTCGAAATAAAGCAAAGATCTCCAATTGGAAAGAAAATGACCTTATACATGTATCTCTAAGCAATTATGGATATATGGGCAAAGAAAAAAAAACAGAAGAAAAAATTCTGGAAACATGAAAAAAATGGTAGAAAAAAAGAAAGAAAAAGGAGAGTTGGAAAGAAAAAGAATAAGAGGGAGAAAGGAATGATATCACTTGGATAACAGGGGAATTGAGTACATGATGTGGCTTGAGTAGATTTCTATCTCATTGTGAGGTAGAAGGTTAGTGCATGCATCATTCCACCCACTTTTAGGCAGTAGGGCATTATTAATGTGCATTTGCATCATTTAGGGCATTTTGTTATATGCATTTTGAAACTGTGTAATACTTCCAAATTCTCCCATGAACCACCCATTCCATCCACCCGTTGCTCGGATTGGTAGTCCACCGTGATATTCTCCTCACTCATGTGTATAAGGAGGACGGCTTCCATGTAGATGGTAGTTAGGGCGAGCAACGTAGTTTAGGTGATCACAAGATGCACCATGGTTGAATCGGCGAACTTTATTATGTTAACTGCCCTATGTGATAGTGTTCATCGGTTTGAAGGATAATTTCTTTTATTGATGGTTATTGTCGTCTTTAGGGTAATTACTGTTCTGTGATTAGGATAGGCCGGTTTGAGAACGTCCAGTGGGAGTCATTTGTGAGGTGGGTTGGTGTTTTGATTGTTAGTTGACATTCGCAATTCTATTCTAAGGATTAGTTGCTCGAGGGCGAGCAATGTTTAAGCTTAGGGGAGTTTGATGCGATGATTTTGAGTCGCATTTATAGACCGATTTCATATGTGTTTTGTGCCTTAATTACTCATTTTCATGGATATTATTGCATAATTCACTTTAATTGGTCTCTGCCATCATTTTATATCAAATCCCCTTTATTTCATTATTTTAAGCATTATTGATCATCTTATCATAAATCGTGTGGATTTATTTGGTCTTGTTGTGCAATTTCAGGAAAAACAAGTATCTACATCCGTCGATACCATCGACGGATGTCGATACCATCGACCAAGCCACAGGTTGTCAGCCGAGAAGAGCAATACAGAGTCGATACCATCGACGCCCAAGTCGATGGCATCGAGATGTCTACAGGCTGCTGGCAAGGATGAAGTCGATACCATCGACGCAAGTCGATGCCATCGACACAAGGAGAGCTACAGTGTCGCTAAACGACAACAACCGACGCTAAAGGAGTCGATACCATCGACACCCAAGTCGATGGTATCGAGATCACCACAGGCGCTCAGAATAAAAGAAAGGAAAGCTGTCGCTAATCCACTGGGTCGATACCATCGACCCGCGTCGATGGTATCGACGCCGGCAGATATGCGTTGGATGTGTTTTGATTTCGATCAGACGGCTGTTGTTATTTGACGACCTAATTAGGGACTTACACCTAATGACGGCCGCCCAGACGTGAAGGGGATCTCATTTTTGGATTGCACGAGTGCCGAGGAGGAGAGAGAGGAGAACGGAGGCCGAGAAGCTCATCCCGGGTGATTCGGACGCTGCCGAAGACAATTTCCACCACCGACAGGCGGGGAAAGTTGTGTTCTATGCCAAGGATCCACCGGTTCTTCTCCGTTCAGGGGTTTTCCCATCTATTTCACGTTTTTCTTATGAATTCCCCAATTTCTACCATGTATTTGTGTAAGATGAACATGAGAGGCTAAAACCCTCAATCTTTAGGACTGGGAGTAGCCCGGGGATACATTGTATGATGATTTTAGATTGATAATTCATATTTTTCTCTCATATCCGTGGTATAAATTCGTTTTCTCTATTGCTATTGTTATGCTTGATCACCATAATAATAAATTAATGCCCTTAATCACTTCGACAGAAGGATTAACGGTTGAAAAGAGACGAATTCTACATTAATTAATAAAACCCTTGACAAAGGAGTTGTAAAATTAATGGTGGGAACTGAGGGACCGATCTTAATGCGCTTAGTTTAGGGGAATGATTACTATGACGATGGAATCAACCTAAATCTAAGTAGTGGATTACACCACGACAGTGGGTAATTCTCAATTCAGGCCACTACCCGGATAGAGAGAGAAGTGTGAGGAATTATATGAAATCTAATACAATGTTGACCCGCGGTGAAACCGCCATCCTAAAGATACCCCTTTTAATTGATTAAATTAACCTTTAATTGATTGTTTTCTTTGTTTGATTTTTATTTTCTTTTAATTTGAACAACAAAACCCTACTTTGTTAATCGGTCTAGCTGATTGCAATTAGTTAGTAGAAGTCTCCAATAATTCACGTATCCCTGAGTTCGACTCGGGCCTCACAAGGCCTATATTACTCGACGCGTATACTTGCGTTTAAGCGCGTAGTAAAATACACGTCAGGGGGCGAGCAAGAAAATCGCCAGACCTAACTGAAATCGGGAATGAAACAGGGAAAGGGGAAGAGTCGCTCGCGCTGGTGAGCTATTAAGTTGACAATAAGCGTCGGTTATTCAAAATAACTGACAACTAAACCAAAAGTGTCGGTTCTTTTCCAACAACCGATGCCTATACTAGATTATAGTCGTCGGTTTTTAACTAAAAGACAACCGACAACTATTCCTGTCCCGCGAATAACCTTTAGTCGTCGATTATTCATTTATGAACCGACACCATATGTCAAATTTTGGAGGTAATTTTTTCGCTGGAATTTTGGTTTTGGCGGTTGATTTTAGGTGTCGGTTTTTTATTAATTAACCGACATTTAATAAAAATGGTACCCGTGTCTGGTCGACCTTCATAGATTGGATGTCAGTTTATGTTATCAACCGACACTGTAGAGTTTAGGTGTCGGTTTATGTATACAACTGACACCTTGAAAAGTGACTTTATAAGCCATTTCTGTAGTAGTGCATTTACTGTTACTAACCAAATCATTAATGTGCATACTAACTAGGCCTTCAGTGAGGCACAAAGATCAAGGCGTGCACTGAATGTGCATGACCACACAATGGGTCCAAAGGGGTATGCAGGCATTCGCCAAAGACTACAGTCTGAGGCTACTGCTCAGTCTACTGCTACTCAGGAGTCCTCCACTATAGGTAGCACACCTCTGCCTCGCCATGATATCTGGATAGCTGGGAGGCAAAATAAGGAAGCCCGCAACTGCTGAGGCGGCTGCAAAAATGGTAAAATACAACTCTTATAGCAATCGTTCGAATATTGATTAGTTGTGGTGTTTACTTAATTACAAATTTTTGTTTTGGCGATTAGCGGGAGCTGCACGAGCTGAGGAAACAAGGCAAGTTCATCTGTGAGGGAACAAGGGATGAATTGACGGTTGCTCTGGGTAACCCAGAGCATCCTGGACGTGTTAGGGCTGCAGGCGCTGGTGTGGGCATCAAAGCTTTTTTTGGCCCATCCCAGCGCAAACATGTCCCAAAAGTGGGACTTTCACAAGAAGAGGTAACATATTTTTTCCTTGTAGATGTTACTGTAAAAGAGAATTCAATAATTAGAATTTGACGTTTATTTTATCAATGTATAGGTAGATAAGCTATTTGATAGGAAACTCGAAGAAGCAATGAAAAAGTGGCAGGCATCTCAGACTGCCACTTACCAGACAGTACCTATCGTGTCTCCTACTACAGGCTCTACTCCTACTGCAAAGGTTGGGAGTAATCCTGTAGACCCACCACCTAGCAAATCCGCTGTAAGTATTTTTATGACATAGTAACTAGTTTTTTAATTCAATATGATATGTTTTCAAGATGATATGTATATATGTATATAACATTCTTTACACAAAAATTTGTAGGGGTTGAAGCCATGTCGTCTAAAAGTTAATGAAAATGTCATTGCAGAGGCGTCAGCTTACCCATCCCTACCAGGGGAAAAGTTTCACGGGTCTCCATTACCAGCTGGTTGGATTCGTGTGAGCCCGGTACATATATTCCCCAAGTGGATGGATCTTCCATTGCCATATGTCCACCCAGATTGTGAAACACTTGGTGAGGCACTAGGCGGAGTGATATTGTGGCTAAAAGTGGATGTCATCTTTACTGAAATTGTATGGTAAATTTACATTACGTTAAATTGTTAGTGTGTGTATATGATGTCAGTTGATATGAAATTATTATATATATATATATATACAGGTTAAAAAGAAGACACCCACAACATCTAGGCCTCCACTTCCACCTCCTACATTACCCAGTTGGGTTCCACATGACCTAACTGTCCCGTTAGGTCCTAACTGTAGGGGTATGGCAATATGGTTAGGCGAACATGATATAAACTGCCCTATAACTGTTTCTATAGATTCAGATGTTGCAGGTCAATCATACAAAAGCAAATTATTTATACAAGATATTTTGGAGTTGTTTCGATATGATTGGCTAAATACATCTGTGATAGAGCTATGGATAAGGTGAGATCTTCTTTATACAGCCATATACCTTGTGTAGGATCTGGTGATCTGGTTTCTTATTTATTAATGCATGCGTAATTAATACATATTTTGCAGCTACTTAGACAAGATATGTACAGATTTTGCATTCGAACATGTAGGATTTTTGATTCCATCTTTGATTAGTTTAGTAGCTAAAGACCCTCCATCAGTTCAACAATACTGCTGTGAGGCTTTTTCAATTTTTTTCTCAAAATAAGAAGACGGTGATAATGGCTCCATTCAATATAGAGTAAGTTTACTTTGCTTATTATAATTTGGACTTAAGAAAATTACATTTTTATTGTGGATTTTGAGTTATTAATTTTTAACTTTTTTACATCTAGTGGTATGCATTGGGAGTTACTGGTTATTATCCCCGAGACGTTCACTGTCTATTATCTAGATCCTAAGGGGAGTAAATTGAATACAAAATATGGACACATAATGAAAATGGCATTATTCCGGTGAGAAATATTTCATTTTCATATCCGTTAACATATTTTATTACATTACTATTTAATTATGCAATGTACTATGTTACATTAACATGTAGGGGTTTTGATGAGTTCAAAAAGGCTGGAGGAAAGGTCCCCACAAAAAAGAACCAGCCAATAATTTGGAAGAACGTGAAAGTAAGTTCCCTACTGCAATATATGTATATATTATTTATGTGAACAGTACTTAATTAGTTGTATTTTTTAATATTTTGTATGTTTGAATTTATAGTGTGCCACACAAGACAACGGTTGGGCATGTGGATACTACGTGATGCGATTTATACACATGATTATCAAATATGCCGCAATGGACATCGATTGTATTGCTGAGGTATTATATAGTCTCATTAGATAATATGAAATATATCAATCTTATTTATAGCTCATTAATTATATATATACATCATTCTCTTTACAGGTGTTTACAACTGACCACACTACAGGAAATGCCTTACCAGATGTACATGCTCCCTATACGACGGGAGAATTAAATGAAGTAAGAGAAGAATGGGCAACAACCATACAAGTAGTGGGGGATTTAAGATATAATTGGGATGTTGATAGTGAATAATGACTAAAGAATGATATTTTGTAAATGAATTTCTGAATTATAATATATGTGTGAATGTTTCTACATGTCTGGATGTTTCTACATGTGTCTGACTGAAAATGAATGAAACTGTTGGTTGCTATATGAATATTTCTATATGTGAATGTGAAAATGAATGGAACTATAGATTGCTAGCTACATGAATGTTTCTAAATGTGTGAAAATCAAATGGAACTGCAGGTTGTATTGCTAAATGTGTGAATATCTTTGTTGTTAATTTTGCAGGTTTGTGGCCTGTTGTTGGCTGATATCAATGGATGTCGTAAAACCTACAGTTCATAACTGAACTGTAGGTTTCTCATCCTGCGACCAGCCATACAGTAGGTCTGCAGACTGACAGAAAAAAAAACAAAAAATAGGCATCAGTTATTTGTATAAAATCGATGCCACATCGTTACAGTGTCAGTTTCCAATAGTAACCGACGTCTATTTCCTTAACACCACGGCCGTGCTAGCCAGCACGGCCGTGCTAGTAATGCTATGACGTCGGTTTATTATATACTACCCGACGCCTATAGTGCCCAAGATGGCGCCCTTTCTGTGGTGTGAAGGTATATGGCATTAGTTTTTATCTAATAACCGACGTCTATGTACTTAACACCACAGCCGTGATGGCCAGCATGGTTGTGGCAGCGGACCAGACACCACGGCCGTGCTGGTCAGCACGGCCGTGGCAGCGGACCAGACACCACGGCCGTGGCAGCGGACCAGACACCACGGCTGTGCTGGCCAGCACGGCCGTGTTGGGAGTGATATGTCGTCGGTTTTTATCTAATAACCGACGCTAATAGTGTCAAGATGGTGCCCTTTCTGTGGCGCGAAGGTATATGGCATCGGTTTCTTATCTAAAAATCGACGCTTATAGTGCCCTACTGGCGCGTTTTCGGTGGCGCGTGAAGGGTTGTGGCGTCAGTTTTTTAACCGACACGTAACAGCTGGGCTTTTAGCGTCACCCACATAGGTGTCGCTTAGAAACCGACACTAAAGGCCTTAAATAACCGACACTAAAGGTCGTTTATGTACTAGTGCAAGCCATCCATTGTCAACAATTAAGCTCCTTAAGTTGATCATATAAAGGAAACCATCTAAATCACATTATTAGGATCAACATATTACATTAGCCATTATTCCACTTTATTGGAGGAATCAGTAGATCTTGACCATTTGGTCAAGTTCATATATTAAAACCATCAATTACAGTATAGGTCTGACCATTGCATCAAATGACCCAAGAAACCATTGATCTAAGGCTTAATTGATAATACAACTATAATGCTTGACTCAACATAGGTTTTAGAGACTTGATCCACCATAATTAGTGACCATTAAATCACCATAGGTTGTTAGATCAACACTATATTCATTAATCAACATCAAATATTAAGCTAATGTTGTCATTGATTGATAACATCAGTAGGGTACTTAATGGTTGATCATTAAACTTTGAATTCGTCCAAAACCTTACCTAAGGGGGTGACTATAGGTTGTCACCATAATTTGACACCCTTGATAATGACCATCAGTTGTTATGAAGACAACACCATATGGTTGTTGCAATGGTACCATCATCGGGTCATGGTTTATAGAAGAAATCAGCTTTGAACCCTAAAATTGACCATTGTTTGATAGGTGCTTAGCAGCATGGGTTGTCAAAACAACATGATACAAGTCATATTATACCTTAATAATAACTTACACATGATCAAAGGTTCATCTAGAACTGAAATCAGAATAGGGAACATTATAAAAATCGAAATCCAAGTCAAGCATAGATTTTTTAGTGCATAAATCATCATTTTCAAGCAAGAACATGAGCTAGTAAGCTTATGGTAAGCAATAAACATAGAGAAAGTTATAAAACTTGCCTCTAATGAGAAGATGAAACCCGAAACAGACGAAATCTCTAGCAGGTAGGGTAGAAAATCCAAGAATAAGCTATGAATTCGTCCATCTAGCACCTTTCTTCATCAAATGAGCAAACCCTAAACATAAGGAGCAAGAAAGGTAGGGTTTTAGAGCTTTAGAGAAAATTATACCATGGAACAGCAAGGTTATGACTTAGAGGAAGGTCTAAGGAAGGATAAGAGCAAGAAAAATGAACAAGGAAGGAAGAAAACAACTTGTCTTGGTCGAATTCCCTAGAAGATGACCTTGGAAACCCTAGGTAGGGCTAGATGGAGCCCTAGGAGACCTTCTTCTCCAAAAATGGGTTGTATTCTACCTTAGAGAAGTTGGTTCCACATAAAAATAGAGTAAATTCGTTGATACAGGTTAGAGGAAAGATAAAACAAGCATAGTTTCGTATTTGGGCAAGGAAGAGGCAAATATAGCCCATGGATAAGGATAGAAGCAAGCCTGAGGTGTAAAAGTAGCTTCCCCATGTGTTTATGGCCTTAAACTATTGAGAATATACAAGAACACACACAAAAAGCTCCCCCACCATCCCTATTAACCTTATTAGATTTCCTTTTTCGAAATTTCCAGCCAATCACATAATTCATTAGTTGATAGCTACTAAAAGTTGCTCATCGGTGAAGGGGTAAACCCTAAAATACCCTTGATGAAAACACCTTCAAACCATGGCTCAACTAGGAGCCCCATGGATCAAAAATATCAATAATGATAATATAAAATCTAAGGAGCATAATGTATGTGACAAATTGCAAAGAAAACCCCTCAATTGGGTAAATTGTAGAAAAGTCCAAAATGTATAGAAAATTGCATAACTTGCTCAAACAGTGTCCAAATTGGACCAAATTTGAAACTTAAGCTTGTCTCATGATTTCAAAACATATCAAAAGTTTATATTAGGGTTATAAGCATTAAATTATGATAATTAAGCTCATTAAACTCATTAAGCAAGTTCAGGGGCCTCACATGTTTGATTAAAGCATGGGGTTCCATGAAAAAACTTAGTTTGATATAAACTAGTATTATATAGTCTTATTAATTTATTATATTTCCTAGATTAATTGGTCAATTAAAAAAATGGGTAGCCTTCCCATTTTGAGCATGAGGATTCAAAAAGTTAAGTTAGTTTTTATTTTTGAGACTCACAATTATATTTTCTTTCCTTTTTAAGATAAACATACATTTAGCTGTCTAGGATTACAAAAATGGAGGTTCCTATTTGAGGAAAACAAATTATTTTTAGTATAAACTCATGTAAATTTTATTGGGCCATATTATGGGCCAAAATTTGCCCAGACTCACTTTTAACCCTTAAGTGTCACTTTATTTGTCATTTTTCCATGTTCACAATGTTAAAAGGAAATGGTTTTTCATTTGAGTGCTATTTGCATTGAAGTCCATGCATTTTTTGAATACTTCATTAAGGACTTAGTTGTAATCATTTTACTAGGTATTAGATTTTAGGGATGTCACACATACTTTATCTAACTTGACTCCTCCAAGTTTTAGATTATCTATAAAAACAATTGACATAGTTTGACTCTATATTGGTTTCTTATCTTGGAATATTTATGTTCCCAACTATTTTCCCTTATTTTGATACATGTTATATGTAATGTCATTAAACAACTATTAGGTGGTTACCCTTGTTGCCCTAATAACGACACAACAATCGTGGTGTTTGATGGATATAGCTATATTACTATTTACTTCCATCAATTATTATAGTGTGATGTGTGATAAAATACAATTTTTTAAAGGGAGTCGATAACCGAAATAAATGTGTTTTGTTATCTTGGAAGATTTAAAATAAATAGATAAGAACTTCAATGTGATAACCTCCCATTTTGTGATGTTATCTTAGTAAATTTTCCTCAGTTTTCCATACTCTTTCTCAGATAAATTAGATAGAATCCTTAACTTTCCTTCTTTAATGCAAATATACCATTAGATTAACTTTTCTCCTTTTTATCCTTACAGAAAAATACAAAAAAAAATCACAAAATCGTTTGGAGACTACCCGGTCCCGAGACCGCATGAAGTCACACGGTCCTGAGACCGCATGGAGTCAAACGGTCCCAAGACCATTTGGAGACTACCCGGTCCCGAGACCGCATGAAGTCACACGGTCCCGAGACCGTTTGGAGACCAAACGGTCCCAAGACCATTTGGAGACTACCCAGTCCTGAGACCGCATGAAGTCACACGGTCCCGAGACCGCATGGAGTCAAACGGTCCCAAGACCGTTTGGAGACTACTCGGTCTCGAGACCGCATGAAGTCACATGGTCCTGAGATCGCATGGAGTCAAACGGTCCCAAGACCGTGCAAAGCCAAACGGTCCCGAGACCGCATGGAGTTATACGGTCCCGAGACCGCATGGAGTTATACGGTCCCAAGACCGAATAAAGGCAAATGGTTTCAAGACCGCAAGGACTCAAATGGTTTCCAAACCGCACGAGTCCAAATGGTCTCAGAACCCAAACGGTTTCCAAACCGCACGAGTCCAAACGGTCTCAGAACCCAAACGGTTTCCAAGACCGTTTGGGCCTAAGACTACCCAAACTGTTTGGACTTCACTTATATCCTATAAATAAGACCCAAAGGGTCCTCACAAAGCATCAAGTCTCAGATGTCCAAAGGCTGCCTCTGCTGCTCCAGAGCTGTTTCATCCTTCATCCACCGCCCCGAGGCTGCCAGTCTGAGATCCACACTCCATCCAGAAGATGCTTTCTCTCTCATCGCCAAAGAAGGTGGGAAGATGAGGATTCATCATCGAGCAACCTGTGAAGTGTGAAGATCGTCTCTGTCTCTCCAAGGGGTTGACCTTCCTCCCTCCTTTGTGGAGATGACGTTATCTCTCTCTTCTCGCCTCCTTCTTTGTCCTTGCTATGAGTGAGTAGTTTTATTCACTAGGGTGCGGGGAGTAGCCCTGCTGCCCATGTTTTCATTTCATGCAATGTCATCCATAGTTTGCAATAGAGATATACATTCTTTTCAGTTCAACATCAATCGTTTAATGAATGCTTGTTGCTTGATCACCAACATGTGTTACCTTTTATCTTTTAGTATGAATTGTCTACGTTTGTACTATTAGATTCGAATCTCGATTGAATGTTGGTTCTTGATGCATGTACCCACCATGCATCTGTTTCGGTATCTAGGAGTGTTTTTCAAGAAGTGGAGTAAACTCACTTCCATCGTTGTACTTTCATACTATGAAATGGAATCAGTTGACGTATGAAAGTACAACCTTGATAAGTCGAGGAACACACTTTGCGAAGGGAATGATGTAAAGTAAGTGACCATTCGTTCGGGGATGGCTGGCATTGCAACACTCCCACACTTCTCGTAGTTAGTTATCCGAAAGGAAACTAAATCTACAAAGATACTAACTGATTATACTCTTATCGCAGGTTGTGTTTTTTATGTTGCATGTTTTGATCCATGCGTAGTGGTGGTGAAAGTCGATCACATCCTAGTGGTTTCTTATCATTGTTTACAATCTTAAATTTACTTTCATGCTTTGTTTTACTTACGCTTAGTTTAAAACAACCGATCCAGCTTTTCGATCTAGATACCAATTGTTAAGAGGTTCAGTGAAATTCTAACGTTTTCCCATCTTGTTGCTACCAACAAGACCACTGTCATGTGGATTTGACCCTTAACTATACTACGATAAGACTTCCACGTATCCTAGCATACGTGGGTGGAGTTCTCAATCTAGTATAAGCAAGGCTAAACCTAAAGACTTATTATCTTTGGGATTTTTAGTGGTGCATGCAATTCCACGCCAGTGGAAGCTCCATCAAAAATTGGCGTCGTTGTCGGGGATAACGGAACATTTCAATTTCATTTACCATCTTGCTAGTTGGTTAGGGTTTTACACTTTTCTTTAAACATTACTCCATATCTTCTTGAATTCATCATATCTCCTGCATCATCTAAAAGGTGTGTTTCTTTCTCTACTCAGGTAGAAGATGTGTATGCAACCATCACATAATCTCATATTCTCCCCTGATCCAGAGTACGACTCTGAGGTAGAGAGAAGCTTCCACCGCGGCATCAGACTCAATCGCTAAAGAGCCAGACAAATGGCTGAGGATCAACATCAAGCTACGTTAGTAATGGAAAGGGTCAACGCCGCCATAGCCGCTCAAAGAGCACAACTCATTGTTGACACTCATGCTCAGATCCAAGCAGAGATCTGAGCTGAAGAACAGGCCCGCATCCGAGCCGAAAATGAACCAGCTAACCAAGTTGCCCAGTTAGAGCTAAGAAACAAGCAATTGAGGGACTATGTCATCCCCAAGAACTATGAAGATAATCATCCTGTCCGGCCACCAATCATCAACATACCCAATTTCGAAATTCGGACACAATGGATTCAAATCATGCAGGGCATATCATTCTCTGGTGGTTTTGGAGATGACTGCATGGATCACTTGAAGAGATTCAAGGCACTTTGTCGGCTTGTCCCACAAGTCGGAGTTGCCTTTGACGCAATAATGCTACATCTTTTCCACTTCACTCTATCCGGAAGGGCTTTGAGTTGGTACAACTCACTTGATAGGGAGCCAGTCATCGCTACCTGGGCTCCCTTGGAAGAAACGTTCCTAGAAAAGTTTTTCCCTCCTTCATTAACCTACGAAATTAGGGGGCAAATCAACCACTTCACCCAACTTCCTAGAGAATCACTCACAGAAGCATGGGAAAGATTCAAGGAGCTTCTAAGGAAGTGCCCTCATCACGGTATCTCCCAAAATCAATTGATAGAAACATTCTATAGGGGGGTGAGTGATGATATCAAGCAATTTCTAGATTCCTCATCTGGAGGAAATTTTATGAGGAAGAACTACGAGGATGCTTGGAAAATCGTTACACTTGGAGCTAAGAACCAATCCAATTTGGGACGATCATCCAGTAAGGGAATCCTCAAAGTTTATAAGGTTGAGGAATCAATGGAAATGAAGGCCATTGCTGAAGCTTTAAAGATCGTAGCTCACAAACAACAGGCACTTGAAACCTCATTTGGAGAATATGATAAGAAGAAAAAACCCCAAGTCCAACAAGTTAAAGCTATTACAGGGACTTGTGAAGCTTGTCACGCATCCGATCACCCTACACTGTCATGTGGCCTACTTTACAATGTGATGATGGATATGCAACCACCACAACAGCAGTACGAATAAATCATCGAACACCCTAAAGATTAGATGCCCGAACAAGTTAATTCCATTCATTCCATACCGGGACAAGCTTACTATAATCCAAATCAACCAAGAAACCACCCTGGTTTTCAATATGGGAATCCTGTGGGGACTGCTAACCCGCAACATCAAACACAAGGCGGATCCTCCAATAGGTTGCCACCTGGATTTCAAAGTAGCTTTAACCAAAATCCAGGGAACCTCAGAAATAATTTCCTGAGATCTAACTACCCTAGAAATCCCTCCGCCTACTATCAATATACCCATCCTCCTCTGCACCCACAATTGCACCCTCAGCAGCAGCAACCACAGCAACCTCAGTTAACATCACCTCTGCAACAACAACATCAAGGACAACATCAACTCACTCAGAAAAATGCCACTTCCCAGTCAACAGATGAGATAACTATGATCAGGCAGATGTTACAGTCACAACAAACCATGCTTGACAATTAGCAAGCTCGGCATAAGGTTGTGGACGCTCAACTAGCACAAATTGCGGCCCAACTGAAGCCACCAGCAGCTGGTCAACTAGAGTCAAACCCTAGACACGATCAAAATAGACCAAAGCAATTAAATGTCGTCACTACAAGATCTGGTCGTGTCTTTCATGAAACTATGAGAATCTCTCATAATGATGATGATACACCTATCTTTACTCCGAATGCAAGCCCAAATCTAGGAATTGAGAAATCTGCAGAGACCGCGAAAGGCAAAGAAAAGGAACAAGCTCCCAAAGAGCCAGAAATTCTGCAATATAAACCTAGGATACCATATCCAGGAAGATTGAGAGAGACTAAAATGGATACTAGGTTCCAAAAATTCAAGGAAACGATGAAGAAACTTTATATCGATATCCCGCTCCTCGATGCTCTCTCTGAATTACCAGCTTGGGCTAAATATCTGAAAACTTTGCTATCAAGGAAATATATTACTGAAGAGCAAGAGACAGTCAAACTGGCTCAGACCACCTCCGATATCATTCTTAATAAGATGCCCAAGAAAAAGAAGGACCCCGGTTCATTCAGTATTCAATGTTGTATTGGAAATGCTTCGAGCAAAAAGGGATTAGCTGACCTAGGGACTAGCATATCTATTATGCCCTACTCCATGTGTAAAAGACTGGGCTTTACTGACTTGCTACCCACAACGATGACAATTCAGTTAGCTGATTCAACTATCACTGCACCCCTAGGAATTATTGAAGACATTCCAGTCAGGATAGGCAAGGATTCTTATGTCCCATGTGATTTTGTCATTATGGACATCAAGGAAGATCTAAGATACCCAATAATATTCGGCAGACCCTTCCTTGCCACAGCCAGGGCACTTATTGATATTGAAGCTGGCACGATCATTCTGAGACTGGGAAAAGAAGCAATTCAGTTCTGGGTCCTCAACAGCATGAAAGGCCCCAGCATTCAAGAGGAAGTCTTTCTCTTAGATGCAATACATCAAATGTCCCAATTGGAAATATCTGAACCATCTGATGAGTTAGAAAATGTCCTAATAAATCCAGAAGTCAAATTCTCAGCCAACGAATTAGTTCAACAATGCTTGCAACGCTTAGAGAAAGTTGAAGAAGCACCAACATCCACTTTTGAGGAGCTCAAATCAGTCACTATTCTAGAAACAAAAGAAGTACCTAAGGCTCCCGATATGAAAAGCCTACCAACGGGACTTAAGCACGTCTTTCTGGATGAAGAAAAACTATGTCCAGTAATCATCAGTTCCACTCTAATGAAAGACCAGGAAGAAAGGCTTCTCGTTGAGTTGAAGAAACATAAGAAAGTCATTGGGTACAAAATAACTGACCTGACAGGTGTAAACCCAGCCTTATGCATGCATAGACTGCCCATGGTAGAAGAATTTAAGCCTTCAAAGGAGCACCAGAGAAAGCTGAATCCCAATCTTAAAGAGGTGGTTCACCTTGAGGTCCTCAAACTGCTAAAAGTCGGTATTATCTACCCAATTTCAGACTCCCAATGGGTCATCCCTGTCCAAGTGGTCCCCAAAAAGGGAGGAACCACTATCGTGCTAAATGATAAAAATGAGCTAGTGCCCACGAGGACTGTCACAGGGTGGAGAATGTGTATCGACTACAGGAAACTAAACAAAGCAACACGGAAAGATCACTACCCTCTACCTTTTCTTGACGAAGTCCTCGAACGCCTATCCCATCAAAAGTTCTTCTGTTATCTCGATGGTTATTCCGGTTTCTATCAAATTCCTATACACCTGGAAGACAAAGAAAAAACAACTTTTACTTGTCCCTTAAGGACCTATGCTTTCAGAAGAATGTCATTCAGGTTGTACAACACACCTGCTACCTTCTAAAGGTGCATGTCTGCTATTTTTGCAGGGTTAACTGAGTCCATAATGGAAGTATTCATGGATGACTTTTCAGTTTACGGAGATTCCTTTGACAATTGTCTACTCAACCTTGGACAAGTCTTACAAAGATGCGAGGAAACAAACCTTATCTTAAATTGGGAAAAATGTCATTTTATGGTAACTGAAGGAGTCATCCTCAGACATAGAGTGAGTGACAGAGGGATCGAGGTAGACAAAACAAAAATTGATGTCATCTCAAAACTTTCGCTGCCAAAAGACGTAAAAGGAGTATGAGCATTCTTGGGTCATGCTGGGTTTTATCGAAGATTCATTAAAGATTTCTCGAAAATAGCAAAACCCATGACCCAACTATTGACAAAAGACGCCGAGTTCAATTTTAACCAAGAATGTCTACAAAGCTTCACAACCTTAAAAAACACTCTAGTCTCTGCGCCTATTCTGAGAGCACCTGATTGGTCGCAACCATTCGAAATAATGTGTGATGCCAGCGACTATGCTATAGGAGCAGTGTTAGGACAGAGAATTGATAAAAAGCCTTATGTAATATACTATGCATCCAAGACTCTTGATGAATCCCAAAAGAACTACACCACTATAGAAAAGGAGTTCTTAGTTGTCATCTATGCGTTTGAGAAATTCTGCTCCTACCTGATTGGATCAAAGGTCATAGTCTACACTGACCACTCCGCCATACGATATCTAATTCTGAAGCAAGACGCAAAACCCAGACTTATCCACTAGGTGTTAATGCTTCAGGAATTTGATTTAGAAATCAAAGACAAAAGCAGAGTGGAAAATGACATCGCTGATCATCTTAGTCGCATTGAAGTCGAGGATGATGATAAAGTACCTATCCGAGACTCCCTCCCTGACGACCAGCTAATGAAAATAACCACCAGATTCCCCTGGTATGCTGACATAGTGAATTGTCTGGCTACATGAATCATCCACCCTTCCACCTCTCATCATGACAAAAAGAAATTCCTCCACGATGTTAAGCAATACTACTGGGACAAACCTTATCTCTTTCTCCTATGCGCAGACGGGCTTTTCCGTCACTGCCTACCTGAAGAAGAGATTACTCTTGTCTTAGAACATTATCATTCCAGCCCCACTGGGGGACACATGAGTTCGAAAAAGACCGCTATGAAAGTTCTGCAATCAGGTTTCTTTTGGCTAACGATAGCAGGAGATTCCCATGATTTCGTAAAATCATGCAATAAATGTCAACTTTCTGGCGGCATAACTAAAAGGAATGAAATGCCCCTCAGTATGTGGCAAGAGATCAAACTTTTTGATGTGTGGGGGATAGACTACATGGGTCCTTTTCCCTCTTCATATGGATTTTCCAACATACTGGTTGTTGTGGATTATGTCTCAAAATGGGTAGAAGCTATACCCACAGTTTCTAGCGATTCCAAACTAGTCATTAAGATGTTTAAAGATATCATTTTTCCCAGATTCTGAGTCCCCTGAACTGTCATATCTGACGGAGGGACCCATTTTCTAGAACGAAGCTTCGAATCTCTCTTAAAGAAATATGGAGTTAACCATAAAGTTGCCACACCTTACCATCCACAAACTAGTGGTCAGGTCAAAGTTTCGAATAGACAACTGAAGGCAATCTTAGAGAAAACCGTCAATAGACATCGTACCGACTGGTCCACCAAGCTTCCTGATGCCCTTTGGGCTTACCGAACAGCTTATAAAACACCAATTGGAACAACCCCGTTCCGTTTGGTATACGGGAAATCATGTCATCTTCCAGTAGAACTGGAACATAAGGCTTGGTGGGCCATTAAACAACTGAACTTTGATTTTAAAAGCACTAGAGAAAACAGACAACTCCAGTTGCAGGAACTAGAGGAGATCAGAATGACCGCATACCAAAGTGCCAGGACTTACAAAGAACAAACCAAGATGTGGCACGATGGTCATCTAAAAAGAAAAGACATTGCCATTGGAGACAAAGTCTTTCTTTTCAACTCCAGACTCAAAATATTCCTCGGGAAACTTTGTACAAAGTGGTCCGGGCCTTTCACTATCAAGCACATATACTGGACTGGAGTCATCATAATTGTTGACGACAATGGAGGAGAAAGGATAGTCAATGGACATAGATTGAAAAAATACTATACTCCAACAGACAAAATTCCGAGACAAACTATTGAGATCAGAGACCCCACAACATCACCATAACAAAATTAAAACTTCATTGAGCCAGCGACGTAAAACCTAGGCTCTACTTGGGAGGCAACCCAAGATCTATTTATCACCATTTATCTTTTATTTTTGTTTTTAGGTTTATCATCTGAAAATATAAAAATTCACATAAACAACCAAAACAAACATAAAAATATAAAACCTAAACCAGCCAAACGGTCCTGTAACCGTTCGGAACCAAACGGTCCTGAAACCATTTGACCTCGAGAATTTATAAAGTCAACCCCCAAATCCTATAAATATAACCCCCTCCCCTTCTTCTTTCTTTCGATTCTAGAACCCTCTAAACCCTCGCGAGTGCTATTTCATCTCCTCCGTTCTCGCTCCCGCATTGCTCGCGACTCTGATTCCCTCCGCACTCCGACCTCCGCACTATCGTCTCCGACCTCCGCACCATCGTCTCCGACCTCTATATTCTGACATCTGTTGCCTTACCATCATCACCTACACTGTAAGGTAGACCTACGCCACCGCCATCGCCGATGCATTTTCTCTTTTCTGACGATGCGTGCATCGTCGCTGTAGTCTACAAGTTTCATCGTTCCCACCGTTGCGCTCCCACTGCTCCGCCTTCCTCGCAGTTTCGACTTCTTGGAGCCAAACAGTTTTGAAATCGTTTGGAACCAAACAGTCTTGAAACCATTTGGAGCCAAACGGTCTCGAAACCGTTTGGAGCCAAACGGTCCTGACACCGTTTGGAGCCAAACGGTCTTAAAACCGTTTGGTCTTACAAACCGCTTGAATTCCACTAAAACCTAAACAAACATTAATGCTTACATAATGTAAACTTCTCTTTTAATATACTCAATATCCTTGCAAATCCAAACCATCTTAACACATTATTTTATGCAAAAATTTTCATATATGGCTGGAACCGCCGACGACCCACACTGGAAAATGAAACAATTGATGGAGGCCCGCGCTAAGCTCCAGAAAATCGTAGACACCCATAAAAAGACTGGACAGATCCCACCAAAGGTCAACTTGATAGTGGTCATGTGTGAAATTAACTGCATCAACAAATGTCTAGCCGAGGAGCCTGAAGAAGAAGTGGAAGAAATCTCTTCTAGTGATGAAGGATCCGCTTACAAGCCAAACTCCGAGGATGAATCCCCAACCGAAAGATATAAGGGAAAATTAAAGGTCCAGGAAACTGCAACCGAACAACCCAAAAAAATGGGCAAGAAATAGGTATGCCCCGCCACTACTAGGGAACAAACCCTAGCAGGATATATCCCATCAACCACTACTACCACCCCCACTACCACTCCTGCAACCACCACTACCCCTATCTTCTCAGTCATCACCACCACCGCACCACCACTAGAAAACCTTTTCATCCACACCATCCCATCCGTCAAAAAAACTTTAAAACCAACAAAGTATGTTTGCTCAAGTGTACTAATAAAGATGGGGATTTATGTCTGAATCCTCACCCTGCTCGATAACGCAAATCTCTCAAGACGGTGCTTTGTCCCCGAGATCTCATACATTGAGCCCACAACATAATTTTTTACACATCTCACCAAAGAAGCGGTGGACATTATGGACAGAGCAAGGGACGGAGGTGACTGCAAGCTGGTCACCAAACTTTTTGGTCACAAAGTTGCCATAATAGAAAATATATTGAACGAAATCTTCATAGACAACTAGGAGCAGCTCAAAAAGGCCAATGTTGTTGGTACAGAGAGCTCCCAGTTCAATAGACACAACTTATGGAAATCCCTAATAGGGATCCCAAATTATGAGGCGAGGACCTACAAGGCCTCTAATATTCATTCTGGGTTAGTGCGCATGCTTCACAAAATTCTCACCAGTGCGCTTTTTCCCAGAACAGAGGTCGGGAATGTTATCACCGCTGATCTTTTTATTCGGTGGTCTGTCCTACATGGGAAGTCGGTCAACATTAGACGACACATGATACAAAAGTTTTCAGCATACGCCCTAGGGAAAGAAATCTGCATGGGCGGACACATAACTTCCATTCTTAAATATCTCAAGATGGAAAGATTACTCCCTCGGTGCACGTAGATCAAGGGCGACATCCTCACAAACGAGCAAAATTTAAAGAATTTTTACATTATCAAAGAAAAGGATGTGAAATTACACTACATTTTCTGTCCTTCAGTAAGATCCTCCAGAACTCTGCTACCGCTTTCGGAGCTAGCGGAATACGACAAGGAAAAATTACTCTTTACTGACGAAAAGCATACCAAAATCCTAGCTTCGGTCAAAGTACAAGAGAAGAAGACCACAGCGGACCAGACAGAGCTTAGTATCACTGAGACGTCTTACTTCAGAAAAACAAGATCAACGAATGCGGAAGTGGTTAACTAGCAGCGGAATTATCAAAATCACTAAAAATTTAAAACTTTTTGGAAAGATATCTTTAAACCATAAAACTCTTTTATAATAAAACAAAATAATTGTTTACAACATGGTTCGTCATTGCATCTCTGTGAAGTCACATCTCGAGTGATTACATACATTCATTGCCCTGTTATCTGTATAAGGAAAGATACAAAATTCTCGAGGCATTAAGCCAAAAACCTCAAATCTACTGACTCCTAGGACCTGAGAGTACAGAGATGACACATAGGACCTACTATCTACTAGACTTGACAATCAGTATCTCCACCTGAGATTCACTGCTGCCCCTAGTGTTGTTGCTGCTGTTGTTGCTCATCTCTAGATGGATTCCTTTGTCCTCGGTGTCTACCTAAAAAGTCAAATCCCACGGGGGTGAGACAATTGAATAATTGTCCCAGCGAGAGTTATAACTCTCCGCCATAAGCTTTGTTATTGCAATAAGGAATAACAATAAGCAGCATAATTATTAACATTTAACAGTTGGATTAATGTCAAGTAAAGCAACATTTCAATTATAACTTAATTGGATATCAAAGCATATCTCGTTAAAGAATATGAAGAACATGTATACTAGTTATTTAACTAGAACATTATGAACAATGTAACATCAGTCATTGTTTCTCGTAGTTCAACCTAAGCAGTTATGCTACACGGCTGATTATGTTTTCCAAACATTATTATGCCCTGCGGAGATGAGGTATACCGCTCATACTCCAATCGACCATTACGAAATCGGATCGGTACCATACATAGGTCATCAAAAGAGCCGGATTCTTATGACCTCATCTTCCTCAGTTAGTGTGAGGATTTACATGCAGTACATCTTGTGTCTCTGCTATGATAGCTATCCAGGGTATTCTGGCAACTTCGCTATTAGAGTCACAGTGGCGTTCTGTACTCTCTTCGTCATCGAGGGGTCTCTTGTTTATCTCTCACCGATGCGGCATTAATGATTCCCTCGGGAAATTAACGATACATCATCCCGACATAGACATGTAATGAAGGATTGATGGGCTAAAGATACATCCTACATCAATTCCTACATTAGGACGTAAGGATATTCGCGTCCATAATCCCCCATATACTCAAAAGTATATGTTCCAGGAGTTCCCTTAGGAAAACCTGTTTCACCATCATTTGGTCTCTGACAATGATGGATCTATGGTCAGGGCCCTACATGATATGATCATACTTGATTATTTAAGTACATTTTAGCATTCTTTTAGCATCAAGCATGTTTTCAAACATAAACAATTAAAACATCTGCTATATAAGAAGAATACTAAATGTATCAAGTTTATTTCACATCAGTTATCATTTCTTACCCATCTCATCATTATGGTTCAAGAACAGGGGTGTTCAAACCCTTAAATCATCATAAATCATCTAATAGCATGACCTTAATTGTAATAATGTAAATATTACTCAAGGCTCTTACAACCCATCATTCTCATATGTTACCTCTTAAACCAGGCAACATAGTATATCATTATTCATAAAGCTTATAACATGCTTTCAATGAATAAAACATCATAACTCTTACCTGGCTATGATTACCTCTTGCTAACAACCTGCATGACTAATATAATTGAAGGCATGCATATATAACAATATCAGTACAATACCAATTCTTTTCAATTTATTCATAGAACACCAGAGTCGTGCTACCTTGCACGGTCGTGCAAAGGGAAGCTACCACAGTTGTGATCCATAGCATGGTCGTTCTATCAACATCATACTATGACCATGTTACATCACCATGGCTGATTTCTAGGGTTAGGGTTTATTCAACTCAATTAGGGTTATTAAACCCCTTTGACTTATAAGGCATAAGGATTCCTCATATTATAATTCATTCAAAGGGTTTCGTACTTAAAAGCATAACCCAAACTTAGGGTTAAAGTACCCTACCTTTCATTAATTAGGGTTTCCTGTTCACATTATCAGTTCAACCCTAATATAATACTCCACTACCCTTAAGAGCATTCAAAGATATTATAAGTGTTTGATTTCGGTTATTATCCTCATCATGTATCATTAATGATCATCACTTCTAAGTATTAGCCCATTCCTCATATGATGCATGTATCATATATCAAAATTATCCAATTATCTGTAATAATATAGGTTTAAACATTGTTGATATAGGATAAATCATCATCAACTATTCTAGGTATCTTCATATTCAGGATGTTATCTACATCATGCTTTAGTATACATCATTTCTAAGAGTTTGATGCCCATTACTATTGTAAGGTGTAAAATCTATTACTCATTCATAGGGATGTTTGGATCTAGGCATATTACTTCTTAGATCCTTATTTATTGAAATTACCACATTTATCATTCACAGGGTTCACTAACCCTATTCTATTTGTTTATGACATAATCATCTTATTTAATTGATTTAGCTACACCTCACCTTATTGTACGATCTAGTAAACCATCTCAAGGTTTTCATGATTAATAAGCCATAAGTTAAGCTTGCTATTCATCTTAATAAGGGTTTCCCATAACATCACCTCCAATTAGGGTTTCTATTCATATCACATCTCCCCTAGATTAGGTTTATGATTAATATCCCACCATTAGGGACTACTATTTCACATCGTGTTATTCCCCTAGAATTAGGGTTTACTATTCACATTACATGATTTACCCTAAAATTAGGGTTTAATATTCACATCATAGTGAATTGAGGTCTTACCATCATTATTTATGAAGATTACTTCCATTAACACCTTCAAATTAAGTTAAGATTCATAATCTCCATAATTAGGGTTTTCCATGATCTCCTTATGAAGGATCATACCCTAATGGTGTGTATTGACACATTTTAAAGGTATCTTATTTGATTGTCATTGATATTAGGAGTCTTCTCTCTCCTCTTACTAATAGATGATGTTTACATCACTCTTGATTAGGTTAAGTCAACTCAACTTTGACTGACATAAGTCAAGTCATCATTATTAAGGTCATTAGGGTTTACCTGATCGAGGTACTAGTCACACTAACCCACTAAGGGTACTTTTGTAATCTTCACCATTGACCCTAACATACATTAGTTCACTAATTACTTAACCCCTTAATGACTTTAGGTGTCTTTAGGGTTTAGGTTAAACAACCATTGAACCATCTAAGTCTTTAAAGCATTAAGCATTCTTGACCTTAAAAGATCCCAAACGGTTTTGCACTTTCAACCTCCAAACGGTTTTGAAACCACATGAATCCAAACGGTTTTGAAACCGTTTGGTCCCAAACGGTATTGAGACCGTTTGCCCCCAAACGGTCTTAAGACCGTTTGGTCCAAACATCTCAAAACTGCATGGACCAACAAGTGTCTCAACCACTTCAATTGTATTAGGGTTTCCAATGTTGAACCCCTCAATCGATCATGTACTTATTAGCCACTCATCAATTGAGTTAATTAGGTCAACCCTTAACTGATTTGACACTCAATTGACCCTCAATTGATCATCAATTAGGGCTTGAATCAATTGGATTAGGGTTTGGAATCGTCAACCCTTCAACATATTTCAATGTGAGTCTAATTGATTTGAACCCATTGATCCATCACTCAATTGGATCATGACCTGACCCCAAACGGTCTTGAGGTCGTTTGGATGACCTCCAAATGGTCTTGAGACCGTTTTCCCATCAAATCATCAAAATCCAAGTCAACCAATTAGGGTTTGGATCATTGGATTGATCACCCAATCAGCAATTGATTACACTTTAACTTAGTATCATTAGATCATCAATTGCTTAACTATACTCACCCCTAGACCTCCAAACGGTCTTGGGTGGCCTCCAAACGGTCTTGAGACCGTTTGGATGAGTTCCAAACGGTCTTGAGACCATTTGGCTCATCCAACCCTTGGGTTCTAGTGAAAAATCATTAGGGTTTGAGCTATTGAGTTGATCATCGAATCAGCACTTGATTGCATTTCAATTTGGTATCTTTAGACCTTCAATTACTCAACCATACTTGACCCCAGACCTACAAACGGTCTTGGGTGACCTCCAAACGGTCTTGAGACCGTTTGGGTAATCCCCAAACGGTTTTGAAATTGTTTGGGCTCAATCACCCAAAACATCATCTCAATTACTTACAAAAATCAGCACTTAGCCGATTAGGGTTCATGCCATATCTTTGGATTTTCAAACACTTAACCATACTCAACACTAGACCTCCAAACGGTCTTGGGTGACCCCCAAACGGTCTTGAGACCGTTTGGGTAATCCCCAAACGGTTTTGAAACCGTTTGGGCTAAATAACCTAAAAAGTCAAATCAATCAAGTTGAAAATCAGCACTTAATCCAATTAGGGTTTGCCTAATTGATTAGCATTCAACTCATGATTCCTTTGGAATTAACCCCTAAAATTTGGTGATTTATTAACCAACATAATTAGGAACAGTAATCTCAAACTGTCAACCCTTGGTCAACTGCCTCCAATGGTTTTGAAACCGTTTTCCCAAAACGGTCAAGTTAATCAGGTTGGGAAATCAGCACTTAATCCAATTAGGTTTACCTAATTGATTAGCCTTAAACTCATGATTCCTTTGGAATTAACCTATAAAATTTGGTGGGTTATCAAAAAACATAATTAGGAACAGAAATATCAAACGGTCAACCCTTGGTCAACTCCCTCAAATGGTTGTGAAACCGTTTTCCCAAAAAGGTCAAGTTAATCAGGTTGGAAATCAGCACTTAATCCAATTAGGTTTACCTAATTGATTAGCCTTCAACTCATGATTCCTTGGGAGTTAACCTATAAAATTTGGTGAGTCATTAAGAAACATAATTAGGAACAGGAATCTAAAACGGTCAACCCTTGTTCAACTCAACCAAACGGTCTTGGAGACCGTTTGCTCCAATCGACCTTGTGAAACCATTTGCCCTTCAAACGGTTTTGAAACCGTTTGGCCAAGGGGGGGGGGGCAAGACCGTTTGCTAAAGTAGCATTGGTATTCACGCCCCCTTCTTCTACCTCCAGATAAAGGCCTTTTCTCCACGGTTTTTCTTGCAAGAGTGAAAAGAAGGATGGAGGGAAGAAGAACAAGCAACGTTTGCAAGAAAGAAAGATGCATAACAAAGTTTAAGGGTTTAGAGTTATAAAACCCGCCTTAGAACCAGCTCTAGAGCTCCAAGCTTCTAATCTTTAATGGTGGCTTGAGCTCCACAGGTCGTCCAAGGTTTCTTCTTCAATAATTGGTTGGAAAGGATGGCTAGAAAGAAGAACTAAGTAAGAAAAACTAGCAAACCAACCTTAAATCATGATTTCCTCCATGAATCCGAGCTAGAAGATAACCAAAGCTTGCCCAAACCTACTTGGCCGTTCTCCTCTGCTCTTGAGCTCCTTCCTTAGTCGGTCCAATAAAGAGATAAGTGAAGATAGGAAGGGAAATGATCCCTTGGTTGTAAAAGAAAGATGTATATATATACTTTGGGCATGTTTTCAAGATAAGGACAATCTTTTCTTCTATTTCTCATATGGGTCCTTCTCTCCTTCTTGGCCACGCCCCTCCTTTCTATACTTAAGCAAAACTCCTTTATTAACCAAATTCTAGTGAAAAGGAAGCCAAACATCCTACTAAGTTGCACACATATAAAAGGGTCATTATGCTTACAACTTGGTTATATAGTTACAAGGGTTATCCTTCTTATTTGATTATTCAAATGAAGCGCCCCCTTCATAATTTTTACTCTAATTGATGCCAAGAGTCATAAAAGATACTCTATAAGGTATATTTTACATGTTGCACCCCATGTTTTGGGTAAATTGCACTTTACACCAAAACTAGGGTTTAAAGCACAAGGATTGCTCTACAAGCTGCATCTTGGTGTCCAAGCTTGGAGAATCCATAACACTTCATCATATTCATTCTTATTGTTTCTCAACATAAGAGGAACATCTAAACATGTGCAATCTGCAAGTTAACCCCTCTAATTGGGTAATTTGCACATAGGTCCACTTTTAACAAAAAAATATTACAACATTGTTCAAAAAGGACAGAAATGGAAACATATGTTCCTCAGAAGCTTTTAATTACATATAAAAAGATAACCACAAGCATCTAATCACATATTTAGGCAAAGCACCTAGGGTTAGTTCATAACCTAGGTCAGGGATGTTACAAATTATAAACCCCTAACAAGGATTTCGCCCCCGAAATCCCAGAAAGAAAGGGGAAGCAGATATTATTTAAGCATCATATCATTACATCCTTAGATAACATTTCGTTATTATGGAGACATTATAAAGTTTTGATAAACTTTTCTTAAGATCACACTCATACTCTATTATTTATTTTGAGACTATATAAGTGCTTCCATACCTTGATTGCATCATCACTTCTGATAACACCATACTAACTTTCCTTATTATTTGCACTAACTATCTCATTAGTTGTACATTCTCTTATCATATGGAAAAGTTACTTATCAAACAAGGACTTATTTGACAGATATCTTGGAGAAATATATGTTTATGAAAAACATAAACCCCTAACATGTGATGTTCATATTATTCTATATGTCTAATTGAATTTCATAGTTGACCAGTCTAGGTAATTAATATAAATCATTTGATATATTATTGCATTCTTATTTTTGTACCTATCACATGTGTTATCAACACATTACATCTCTTTCTTCCTTTCATCTTGGGACATTACTTATTACATATATTCTCATTTTAGAACCAAAGTCCAGGTTAAACTGATACCTTTATAAGTATTCATCACATAAACACCTTTATTATTATTCTTACAACCTTTACTGATCAGGGTTGACCTTCCTTATTCTCATATTTCTTATTTTATGATTCTCATTAGATTGTCTCAGAATGACAGCTTGATCAGAGTAATCAAAAATATAACAATCTAAGAGTTTACATATTTACTTTATCATCAGCAACTGTATACCTGGCCAGGGTATATAAATACTGAGATAAGGTAATATGCACTTGTATACTACCATATTCCTTCTCTTCTCTTTTCTTTTCTTATCATCACAAGTATAAGTACTAATCTTACTGAATTTTCTATCCAGACCGATTCTTTAATACCTCATCTTCTTATGAAGGTAAGCATGCAACATGAAATATCTATTTTATACAACATTATAAGTCTTTATAGGACTAATCAAGGAAAGTTCAATCAATTGCTTTTTCAGTTTTATCCAAGAGATCATAAAAAGACATATAAGAAATACCATTGATTTTGTCTAACCTGTCATGACTCGAGGATTATTCATTGTCTCAGGCTAATTCTTCCTCAGAGGTTGATTTGCCATAACATTTCTGGCTGGGCAATCTCTTACCAGATGCCCTACCTATCCACATTGATAGCAAGTTCTGGGTGCCCGGTGTGGTCTAAAGGGTTCCTTACCCTTTCTGGATAACCATTGCCTTGGTGCACTAGGTCCTTGTTGTGTTGGTGACACCAGAAACTTCTTCCTTTTGGAACTACCAGGTCTCTGCTCCCGGGTTTGGATAGGCCTTTTCTCAATTCTTCCTTTATATTTCTTTTCTGGACAATTAGGTCTGATATGTCCACGTTTCCTACACCTATGGTAGATCCTAGTTTCTGGTTGTATTCTAACCCCTACATTACTATATATTGATTCAACAGGCTGAGGTTGAGCATAGACTCGTTCTAAGTTCAGAACTTCATCATTTACCATTGCTTCAACTTGCTGTTGTGGGTTACATATTCTATTGATATCCAAAACATCATCATTAGGAGTTGGTAACCTAGGTTGCATTGCTAGTGCTTGATCCACTAGATACATCATGGTTGCCCTAAATTCCCCAACAGTGATTCCTAACGAAGGATTCCTTATCATTGTTGGATTAGCTAGGGGGATCTCAGGTAATTGTCCCTCTCTTGCTTGCTCCTCTGCACCTCTTCTTGGTGTAGCATTGTTTCTCTCTGCAGCAAACTCCTCGTCTGATTCAGTCATCTTTAAGTTCTTCTCCTCCTATGTGAGAAGAAGATACCATCAGATACACTGGATGACACTAGAACATACTCTACTACCTTAGTCCTATGTCTCTGTAGACACAGCGAACCTAGAGCTCTGATACCACTAAATTGAGACATCTTACTTCGGAAAAACAAGATCAATGAATGCGGAAGTGGTTAACTAGCAGCGGAATTATCAAAATCACTAAAAATTTAAAACTTTTTGGAAAGATATATTTAAACCATAAAACTCTTTTATAAGAAAACAAAATAATTGTTTACAACATGGTTCATCATTGCATCTCTGTGAAGTCACATCTCGAGTGATTACATACATTCATTGACCTGTTATCTGTACAAGGAAAGATACAAAATTCTCGAGGCATTAAGCCAAAAACTTCAGATCTACTGACTCCTAGGACCTGAAAGTACAGAGACGACACATAGGACCTACTATCTACAAGACTTGACAGTCAGTATCTCCACCTGAGATTCACCGCTGCCCCTGGTGTTGCTGCTGCTGTTGTTGCTCATCTCTAGATGGATTCCTTCGTCCTCGGAGTCTACCTAAAAAGTCGAATCCCACGGGGGTGAGACAATTGAATAATTGTCCCAGTGAGAGTTATAACTCTCCGCCAGAAGCTTTGTTATTGCAATAAGGAATAACAATAAGCAGCATAATTATTAACATTTAACAACAGGATTAATGTCAAGTAAAGCAACATTTCAATTATAACTTAATTGGATATCAAAGCATATCTCGTTAAAGAATATGAAGAACATGTATACTAGTTATTTAACTAGAACATTATAAACAATGTAACATCAATCATTGTTTCTCGTAGTTCAACCTAAGCAGTTATGCTACACGGATGATTATGTTTTCCAAACATTATTATGCCCTGCGGAGATGAGGTATACCGCTCATACTCCAACCGACCATTACGAAATCACGTCGGTACCATACATAGGTCATCAAAAGAGCCAGATTCTTATGACCTCATCTTCCTCAGTCAGTGTGAGGATTTACATGCAGTACATCTTGTTTCTCTGCTATGATAGCTATCCAGGGTATTCTGGCAACTTCGCTATTAGAGTCACAGTGGCATTCTGTACTCTCTTCGTCATCGAGGGATCTCTTGTTTATCTCTCACCGATGCGGCATTAATGATTCCCTCGGGAGATTAATGATACATCATCCCGGCATAGACATGTAATGAAGGATTGATGGGTTAAAGATACATCCTACATCATTTCCTACATTAGGACGTAAGGATATTCGCGTCCATAATCCTCCATATACTCAAAAGTATATGTTCCAGGAGTTCCCTTAGGAAAACCTATTTCACCATCATTTTGTCTCTAACAATGATGGATCTATGGTCAGGGCCCTACATGATATGATCATACTTGATTATTTAAGTACATTTTAGCATTCTTTTAGCATCAAGCATGTTTTCAAACATAAACAATTAAAACATCTGCTATAGAAGAAGAATACTAAATGTATCAAGTTTATTTCACATCAGTTAACATTTCTTACCCATCTCATCATTATTGTTCAAGAACAGGGGTGTTCAAACCCTTAAATCATCATAAGTCATCTAATAGCATGACCTTAATTGTAATAATGTAAATATTACTCAAGGCTCTTACAGCCCATCATTCTCATATGTTACCTCTTAAACCAGGCAACATAGTATATCATTATTCATAAAGCTTATAACATGCTTTCAATGAATAAAACATCATAACTCTTACATGGCTATGATTACCTCTTGCTAACAACCTGCATGACTAATATAATTGAAGGCATGCATATATAACAATATCAGTACAATACCAATTCTTTTCAATTTATTCATAGAACACCAGAGTCGTGCTACCTTGCACGGTCGTGCAAAGGGAAGCTACCACGGTCGTGCTCCATAGCATGGTCGTGCTATCAACATCATACTATGACCATGTTACATCACCATGGCTGATTTCTAGGGTTAGGGTTTATTCAACTCAATTAGGGTTATTAAACCCCTTTGACTTATAAGGCATAAGGATTCCTCATATTATAATTCATTCAAAGGGTTTCGTACTTAAAAGCATAACCCAAACTTAGGGTTAAAGTACCCTACCTTTCATTAATTAGGGTTTCATGTTCACATTATCAGTTCAACCCTAATATAATACTCCACTACCCTTAAGAGCATTCAAAGATATTATAAGTGTTTGATTTCGGTTATTATACTCATCATGTATCATTAATGATCATCACTTCTAAGTATTAGCCCATTCCTCATATGATGCATATATCATATATCAGAATTATCCAATTATCTATAATAATATAGGTTTAAACATTGTTGATATAGGATAAATCATCATCAACTATTCTAGGTATCTTCATATTCAGGTTGTTATCTACATCATGCTTTAGTATACATCATTTCTAAGAGTTTGATGCCCACTATTATTGTAAGGTGTAAAATCTATTACTCATTCATAGGGATGTTTGGATCTAGGCATCTTACTTCTTAGATCCTTATTTATTGAAATTACCACATTTATCATTCACAAGGTTCACTAACCCTATTCTATATGTTTATGACATAATCATCTTATTTAATTGATTTAGCTACACCTCACCTTATTGTACTATCTAGTAAACCATCTCAAGGTTTTCATGATTAATAAGCCATAAGTTAAGCTTGCTATTCATCTTAATAAGGGTTTCCCATAACATCACCTCCAATTAGAGTTTCTATTCATATCACATCTCCCCTAGATTAGGTTTATGATTAATATCCCACCATTAGGGACTACTATTTCACATCGTGTTATTCCCCTAGAATTAGGATTTACTATTCACATTACATGATTTACCCTAAAATTAGGGTTTACTATTCACATCATAGTGAATTGAGGTCTTACCATCATTATTTATGAATATTACTTCCATTAACACCTTCAAATTAAGTTAAGATTCATAATCTCCATAATTAGGGTTTTCCATGATCTCCTTATGAAGGATCATACCCTAATGGTGTGTATTGATACATTTTAAAGGTATCTTATTTGATTGTCATTGATATTAGGAGTCTTCTCTCTCCTCTTACTAATAGATGATGTTTACATCACTCTTGATTAGGTTAAGTCAACTCAACTTTGACTGACATAAGTCAAGTCATCATTATTAAGGTCATTAGGGTTTACCTGATCGAGGTACTAGTCACACTAACCCACTAAGGGTACTTTTGTAATCTTCACCATTGACCCTAACATACATTAGTTCATTAATTACTTAACCCCTTAATGACTTTAGGTGTCTTTAGGGTTTAGGTTAAACAACCATTGAACCATCTAAGTCTTTAAAGCATTAAGCATTCTTGACCTTAAAAGATCCCAAACGGTTTTGCACTTTCAACCTCCAAACGGTTTTGAAACTGCATGAATCCAAACGGTTTTGGAAACCGTTTGGTCCCAAACGGTCTTGAGACCGTTTGCCCCCAAACGGTCTTGAGACTGTTTGGACTCAAACGGTCTTCAGACCGTTTGGTCCAAACACCTCAAAACCGCATGGACCAACAAGTGTCTCAACGACTTCAATTGTATTAGGGTTTCCAATGTTGAACCCCTCAATCGATCATGTACTTATTAGCCACTCATCAATTGGGTTAATTAGGTCAACCCTTAACTGATTTTACACTCAATTGACCCTTAATTGATCATCAATTAGGGCTTAAATCAATTGGATTTGGGTTTGGAATCGTCAACCCTTCAACATATTTCAATGTGAGTCTAATTGATTTGAACCCATTGATCCATCACTCAATTTGGTCATGACCTGACCCCAAACGGTCTTGAGGTCGTTTGTATGACCTCCAAACAGTCTTGAGACCGTTTTCCCATCAAATCATCAAAATTCAAGTCAACCAATTAGGGTTTGGATCATTGGATTGATCACCCAATCAGCAATTGATTACACTTTAACTTAGTATCATTAGATCATCAATTGCTTAACTATACTCACCCCTAGACCTCCAAACGGTCTTGGGTGGCCTCCAAACGGTCTTGAGACCGTTTGGATGAGTTCCAAACGGTCTTGAGACCATTTGGCTCATCCAACCCTTGGATTCTAGTGAAAAATCATTAGGGTTTGAGCTATTGAGTTGATCATCGAATCAGCACTTGATTGCATTTCAATTTGGTATCTTTAGACCTTCAATTACTCAACCATACTTTACCCCAGACCTACAAACAGTCTTGGGTGACCTCCAAATGGTCTTGAGACCGTTTGGGTAATCCCCAAACGGTTTTGAAACCATTTGGGCTCAATCACCCAAAACATCATCTCAATTACTTACAAAAATCAGCACTTAGCCGATTAGGGTTCATGCCATATCTTTGGATCTTCAAACACTTAGCCATACTCAACCCTAGACCTCCAAACGGTCTTGGGTGACCCCAAAACGGTCTTGAGACCGTTTGGGTAATCCCCAAACTGTTTTGAAACCGTTTGGGCTAAATAACCCAAAAAGTCAAATCAATCAAGTTGAAAATCAGCACTTAATCCAATTAGGGTTTGCCTAATTGATTAGTCTTCAACTCATGATTCCTTTAGAATTAACCCCTAAAATTTGGTGAGTTGTTAACCAACATAATTAGGAACAGGAATCTCAAACGTTAAACCCTTTTTCAACTCCCTCAAACAGTTTTGAAACCGTTTTCCCAAAAAGGTCAAGTTAATCAGGTTGGAAAATCAGCACTTAATCCAATTAGGTTTACCTAATTGATTAGCCTTCAACTCATGATTCCTTTGGAATTAACCTATAAAATTTGGTGGGTTATCAACCAACATAATTAGGAACAGAAATCGCAAACGGTCAACCCTTGGTCAACTCCCTCAAATGGTTTTGAAACCGTTTTCCCAAAAAGGTCAAGTTAATCAGGTTGGAAATCAGCACTTAATCCAATTAGGTTTACCTAATTGATTAGCCTTCAACTCATGATTCCGTGGGAGTTAAACTATCAAATTTGGTGAGTAATTAAGAAACATAATTAGGAACAGTAATATGAAACGGTCAACCCTTGGTCAACTCAACCAAATGGTCTTGGAGACCGTTTGCTCCAACCGACCTTGTGAAACCATTTGCCCTTCAAACGGTTTTGAAACCGTTTGCCCAAACGGTTTTGCAAACCGTTTCGCCAAGGGGGGGCAAGACCATTTGCTAAAGTAGCATTGGTATTCATTCACTTTTCTTCTACCTCCAGATCAAGGCTTGTTCTCCATGGTTATGCTTGCAAGAGTGCAAAGAAGGATGGAGGGAAGAAGAACAAGCAACGTTTGCAAGAAAGAAAGATGCATAACAAAGTTTAAGGGTTTAGAGTTATAAAACCCGCCTTAGAACCAGCTCTAGAGCTCCAAGCTTCGAATATTTAATGGTGTCTTGAGCTCCACAGGTCGTCCAAGGTTTCTTCTTCAATAATTGGTTGGAAAGGATGGCTAGAAAGAAGAACTAAGTAAGAAAAACTAGCAAACCAACCTTAAATCATGATTTCCTCCATGAATCCGAGCTAGAAGATAACCAAAGCTTACCCAAACCTACTTGGCTGTTCTCCTCTTATCTTGAGATCCTTCCTTAGTCGGTCCAAGCAAGAGATAAGTGAAGAGAGGAAGGGAAATGATCCCTTGGTTGTAAAAGAAAGGTGTATATATATACTTTGGGCATGTTTTCAAGATAAGGACAATCTTTTCTTCTATTTCTCATATGGGTCCTTCTCTCCTTCTTGGCCACGCCCCTCATTTCTGTACTTAAGCAAAACTCCTTTCTTAACCAAAGTCTAGTGAAAAGGAATCCAAACATCCTACTAAGTTGCACACATATAAAAGGGTCATTATGCTTACAACTTGGTTATTTAGTTACAAGGGTTATCCTTCTTATTTGATTATTCAAATGAAGAGCCCCCTTCATCATTTTTACTCTAATTTATGCCAAGAGTCATAAAAGATACTCTAGAAGGTATGTTTTACATGTTTCACCCCATGTTTTGGGTAAAGTGCACTTTACACCAAAACTAGGGTTTAAAGCACAAGGATTGCTCTACAAGCTGCATCTTGGTGCCCAAGCTTGGAGAATCCATAACACTTCATCATATTCATTCTTATGATGTATCAACATTAGAGGAACATCTAAACATGTGCAATATGAAAGTTAACCCCTCTAATTGGGTAATTTGCACATAGGTCCACTTTTAACAAAACAATATTACAACATTGTTCAAAAAGGACAGAAATGGAAACATATGTTCCTCAGAAGCTTTTAATTACATATAAAAAGATAACCACAAGAATCTAATCACATATTTAGGAAAATAACCTAGGGTTAGTTCATAACCCAGGTCAGGGATGTTACAATCACCGCCCCGGCAGCTAGGGTAATAAAAATACCAGTAAAATGACCATCTAAGGCATGTTTACAACCACAACAGTTGTCAGGGATGCCGACATCAAAGCTAAATCTTGAGACAGAACGCCCCCACCCCAAGGACCTCACCAATACCTCATCATTAGACTCATTCATTATAAGCCTAACTGATGAGCTCGCCACCACCACTACTCCTACAACACTACCATCCACTACTATCCAACCATCTACCACCTTCCCACCTTTTCCCACAACAATCCCAACATAAATTCCTTTCCTCACATCCACACCTCCACCCACACTTTCCACCTCAACTTTTTTCCCCTCGAGTATCCCATTCTCCACTCCAACACCCGACTTCACCTCTTCCGCCCCCATCCCCACCCTATTCCCCTCAACATTTTCGGTCCCACCATTCTCACCGGGAATGTCACCATTTTTTTCCGCCACCACCCTGACACCGCTGATGACTCCATCTATAGTTACCACGCCGGTTGCGGGACTATCAACAATGTCTCTTTCATAAGACACTTCTACCCTTCCACCTCGACCCCAGCCACCCCACCCTTCCGCATATGGGGTCCCTTTTACAAACGTCAGTGAGGAATTCAGACGTCAATTCGACGCTATCCGAAACCTCCTCACCGACCCTTCTAACATTTTACAATCTATTTTTTCTTGTGTGCAGGGTTTAACTACACAGGTCGCCAAGATTGATGCATAAAACTGTGCCCTTCTAGGCATCCTCTCAAGCATCCACCAATAGCAGAAAGCAGCGGCCATGAAAGTCAAACGCATCGACGACCGCCTGCAACAACTGCCACAGTTGATGCTTGAAGTGAAAAGCCAACAAGGCGATCTGGTCAAGCACATCGACAACATTTCTGCACAAACTCAACCATTGCCAGAAACTCTACGCGAGCTTAAGCAGGAACAAAGTGCCTTAAGCACGCGCTTGGACGACATCAGCACCACCCTCACACAACTTAATAACCGCCAAGAGGAGTCATCCAACAACAAAATCAACCAACTAAGAACTCAAGTGACGGACCTCTTTGCACGACTCCTCTCCGCCGAGGCTTGCTATTCAGATCTCAAAGAAACCCACGACGCACTGCTTGAAACACACGAGCATGTGCAAGTGGCTTTCGATGAGCTACAAGCACTCCACCGGCAGGGCAAGAAGCCTCCACCAAAGAAGATAACTGATAAGGCGGCAGACGAAGAAGATGACGAAGAAGAAAATGAAGATGAGGATTCTGACTACTCAGCTGACTCCAACAATAGAACCTCCTCAGACGATAAATCTGATGGCCCAAACAATGCTGGGGAGGGCCCCAGACGAGGAGCTGCACCAAAACAACAACAAGATCACCACAAAGGTGATAAAGATCCCAAATCCCCTAATCACAATGACAACGTTAATATGTCATATGGAGATCAATTTCTTGATTATTCTGCAATGGGATCTCTGGGGGAAACTGCCAAAGAAGAAGCTTTTGCTGAGTTCCAACAATGTTTATTCAGAACCAGCACGAGTCAACAACAAGCAACACCAGCTCAACATTTCTCTGCACCAGAGCAATCGATACCCTTTCCCCCAGAACAAGAAGAACTAGAAAGAGTCAGTTTAGATACTGATGAAGATCTCAAATCTGCTTCTGATTCAGATATAGACGAAGTTCTGCAATTCTACATAGACGATTTGGAGCATACTTCTTCCCACCTTCCATAAGAGATTCCCCTGCCGCCACCTCTACCTCACAAGATGCACGATCTAGACATGGCAGCCATCTCTACTCTAGATGCTCAAGACATCTTCATCCTAAATACTATCGTAGATGATTCCAAAGAAGGGGGAGACACTATTTACCAAAATACAAAGACTCAGCGCAAGTTGACACGTGAAGACTTCCGCACCATCCTTCGACCACAATCAACGGTGAAGATGGCAATCTTCCGTGTCCTCCTTGCCAATTCTATAGAAACCTATAGAAGCTCTAAGCGGCATCAACCAGTTCTTAACGCTTCACATGCTCTGGCCATGAATCTTTTATATAAAAAATTACACAGCAAATCTATCGAACGGTTACAGAGGGGGATTTCCAGAAAGGCACGCTATATAACTGTACCCTTTCAAGTTTCTGGTCACTGGATTCTTATGATCGTCGACACCGCGGCTCGATATGCCAAGGTGTACAATTTCTGTGCCAGTGAACTAAATGCTGGAATAATTAATTTTGATGGTATTGAAGTCGGGGAGGTCAGATGCATCCCTTTCTGGCTTCTAAAATTGATTTGGGTTGCATGCCCATCCCTCCGAGATGGTTGGAACCAACCCTGGTTCCAAATCATCAACCCACAAGTCCAAACACAAGAAGGATCTAGGAATTGCACCTTTTACACTATACGCCACATTCATGCGCTCAACCAACAAATTCCTTTCACTGAGCTGGCCGCAGAATATTTTCATTCTCTACGAGGATGTTACGCCATGGAGCTAATATGTGACAGAATGTTCTTCAAGGACCCAACTATGGTGCCTAACGACGTTCCTCATTACCTTTACTCAGTCATCCAACGTCCTAAAAAATAGCCATTCCGGCAAACAATAAAGGAGTTGGAGAAAGAACAGCCTGCCAGGGTCCCCGAGAAGAAACAATGGGACCCTTACTCTTTTTATTTGGTAGATGATACAGGGGAAACCGAGTTGCTAACCGAGGCTACCATCAATAGAACACCTTCACAAAAGGCCCCCCTTTCTGCCATCACACCAACGTTCCCTAATTTTGACCTCAGTGCCTGTAAAACTCTCTCCGACAATGAACTTCAGCTCATCATGTCAAGGCTTTACACCGAGAAAGATGACCTCATTTTTATAGCCGGAGATATTCTGGTCATGGCAGATGCGCTACGTTAAACTGTACAGATCAAAGGGTCTCTATCCGTGAGTTTGATGGCCGCCTATCAATATCTTCTCGGACAGAATCACCCTACGATCTATATGGCATCAGCATATATGAAGGATGATCTCCTAAAGCTAAAGAACTTCAGAACAAATGAGGCGCTCATTTCTTTCCTCCACCATACGACTCCGAATTTATCATGCTTCCCTTCCTTCATTCAGAGCACTGGATGTTGTTGGCAACAAATCTTCATGACGGAACAACAATCATATACAACAGTTCTGATAGCCAGTACAATCCAGATCAGCAACAGTATACTACAACACCAAGAATGCCCATGAAGGAGGTGGCGAAGGAGTGTGTTGACCAACTACACGACCTTCTCAGTAAGCACACACATGCATACGGTAAAGAACACTTTCATCGCCCTGCCTTCAGCCACAAATGTCCCCAGCAGCTTCGCGAGTCAAACGAATGTGGTTTCCATGTCCTCTATTGGATGTACACCATCATGGCCCTTGGAAGACCAGTAGAGGACATGACAGACGTGGATTACCACGTGTTACCTGGAAATTTCACTGCTAATCTTCTTCGCACACATGGCGCTAATAAAGGACTAACATAAGTCTGATGCCCTTGTCCTTGTACTTCTCAACCTATCACTTTGACACTCTGAGGACAGAGTGAGTGATAAGTTAGGGCGGGGAGTACACTGGACAAGGGCAAGGTATCATTTTTAAATCCTTCCTTCTCTACCTTCTTTTTCAATTATGTACAATTTTTTTAGTTTTCTTTGCAAATTTAGATTTTGTTTTAAGTAATTTCCCCATTAAAATAAACCCTGCACATAAGAATAACATCCCTCTTAGAAAAAGTCATCCCCAGCTAACTTTAGAATCCAGTTAGTCCCCAAGAGCAATAATAAGAATAACATATAGACATGTAATGGTGAATTAATAAATTATCTTCACACTAGATTTTCATGGTTTTGCTTCAAATCTACGTCTGACTCTCCATAGGTTAACATCAGGGCTGAAACAAGCCAAACACTCTCAAGGATGAGAGGGATATCAGGTGACATCCAAATCAAGAAGCCTCACAAGTGGACCACTAAGTAGAAACCAAATAAGTGCATGACGAGAAACTCTAAGAACAGATTTCTTCTCTTCAAATAAAAGTGGTTTGGCCACCCAACCAAAACCCCTAAAAATTCCAAATCCTAAGCATGTGAGTTTACGAATAAAAGCTAGAGTGTTGAATAAAAATATGAGAGTTGTGCCACGCATAAGGATCTATATGAAGAGACAATAAAGGTCTTGCCCGGGCGGTACATTTAGCTTCCCTCAAAAAGGCAGATGTGTTATGCCTGGTAGTGAAACCCTAAGGTATCTAAATATACGAAAGGTTGATAAAGGACTCACCCGACCGGTACATTCAGTTGCCCTCACAAAGACAGATGTATCGTGCCCGGTAGTAAGACCCTAAATGCATAGACAAACCCTCCCCCACTTGAAGGGGGAGTTACACAACAAGCCTTTAAGCCAACCCTCATACCCACTCTAGCTTCCGACAAGATTTTCAAAGAAGTATAAAACTGATTAGAGTCAACGACATGCATAGAATAAAAAGGTGGTCCCGATGCAGGCTACAAGATATGGAAGAAACCTGAGATCCAAGCAACTCTCAACACCTGAAAGAGTTAAGGCAAGCAAAGGTTCTGATACAACCTTAGGAGATCTCTGGTTTATATTTAAAGTAAGAGTATGGAAATCTTAACTAAAAAAATCGCCTCGCCACTACATGCCTCAGCTTTATCTAACTTGAGGACAAGCTAGACTCTAAGTTACGGGGGGGTGATAACCTCCCATTTTGTGATGTTGTCTTAGTAAATTTTCCTCAGTTTTCCATACTCTTTCTCAAATAAATTAGATAGAATCCTTAACTTTCCATCTATAATGCAAATATACCATTAGATTAAATTTTCTCCTTTTTATCCTTACAGAAAAATACAAAAAAATCACAAAAGTTCCAAACGGTCCCGAGACCGTTTGGAGACTACCCGGTCCCAAGACCACATGAAGTCACACGGTCACGAGACCGCATGGAGTCAAACGGTCCCAAGACCATTTGGAGACTACCCGGTCCCGAGACCGCATGAAGTCACACGGTCCCGAGACCGTTTGGAGAACCCAAAGGGTCCTCACAAAGCATCAAGTCTCAGACGTCCAAAGGCTGCCTCTGCTACTCCAGACCTGTTTCATCCTTCATCCACTGCCCCAAGGTTGCGAGTCTAAGATCCACACTCTATCTAGAAGCTGCTTTCTCTCTCATCACCAAAGAAGGTGGGAAGAGGAGGATTCATCATCGAGCAACCTGCGAAGTGTGAAGATCATCTCTCTCTCCAAGGGGTTGACATTCCTCCCTCCTTCGTGGAGATAACGTTCTCTCTCTCTTCTCGCCTCCTTCTTTGTCCTTGCTATGAGCGAGTAGTCTTATTCACTAGAATGTGGGGAGTAACCCCGCTGTCCATGTTTTCATTTCATGCAATGTAATCCATAGTTTGCAATAGAGATATACTTTCTTTTTAGTTCAACATCAATCGTTTAATGAATGCTTTTTGCTTGATCACCAACCTGTGTGACCTTTTATCTTTTAGTATGAATTGTCTACATTTGTACTATTAGATTCGAATCTCGATTGAATGTTGGTTCTTGATGCATGTACCCACCATGCATCTGTTTCGGTATCTAGGAGTGTTTTTCAAGAAGTGGAGTAAACTCACTTCCATCGTTGTACTTTCATACTATGAAATGGAATCAATTGACGTATGAAAGTACAACCTTGATAAGTCGAGGAACACACTTTGTGAAGGGAATGATGTAAAGTAAGTGACATTCGTTCGGGGATGGTTGGCATTGCAACACTCCCACACTTCTCATAGTTAGTTCTCTGAAAGGAAACTAAATCTACAAAGATACTAACTGATTAGACTCTTATTGTAGGTTATGTTTTTTATGTTGCATGTTTTGATCCATGCGTAGTGGTGGTGAAAGCCGATCACATCCTAGTGGTTTCTTATCATTGTTTACAATCTTAAATTTACTTTCATGCTTTGTTTTACTTACGCTTAGTTTAAAACAACCAATCCAGCTTTTTGATCTAGATACCAATTGTTAAGAGGTTAAGTGAAATTCTAACGTTTTCCCATCTTGTTGCTCCCAACAAGACCGTTGTCCTGTGAATTTGACCCTTAACTATACTACGATAAGACTTCCACGTATCCTAGCATACGTGGGTGGAGTTCTCAATCTAGTATAAGCAAGGCTAAACCTAAAAACTTATTATCTTTGGGATTTTTAGTGGTGCATGCAATTCCATGTGAGTGGAAGCTCCATCACAATGTTATCTTTGTTTTATGACTCATTTATAAGAAACTAGTCTATGTTCAATGTTGAAACCCAATACACCTTAACTTAGTTCAATTCATGTGAAGGATGAACACTTTCATTTGTATTTTAGAAAATTGAAGGAAAAAATGCATCTAGAACCATCCACAGGCTTTTTTATATAGTATAGATTCATGTACTCACATGTTATACATTTTTATCATAACAAAAATTACTTTCCAACTTATAACTAGGAACATTCCCTGAAATATCATGCTTCATATAATCATAGTTAGGATTAAAGGTAACTTACCCATTCTAAAATGAGTCCATGGGGGTAAGGATTTGGCTAGTAGAACATATGTCTTGTTGTAATTTGTTGACAATTTATTTTTAGTTTCTTTGAATATTATGAATAATTTTTATACAAACCCATGTTCTATCTTTGTGAAACCCAATATTCATCAACCAAATCACAGAGAATCAAAACAGGCATCCAAACATGTTTGAATCAAAACAAAATCAATTGTAAAGTATGGTTGCAACTTAAATTACCTAACCATGTCCTTGCAATAGTAAATGTCACATTAGAATGAGAAACTAGAAATAATTTCTTCGGTATACGATATACATATTTATGCATGTCGGAACATGTTAATACATTCTATATAATACTTTATAGTATAACATGCCATGATATATTTTGTTGAGCATATGAAGGGATATCTGAAATGATTCCAAATCATGATAATTTGTTATGATGCTATGAGTTCTTAGACTAAGAACAATCACAGTCTCTACTATAATTAGCATCATCCCCATGAGCTCAAATCAATATTGTTGTAATGGGAAAGACCTAGTTTAAAATGGATGTCTCGTTAAAAGACACAACATCTCATAACATCTCACTTGGATGGTACCACTAAGATAGCATGAAAGAGTCTACCCACAAATGCATTTCCACCAATAGATCATGCTTGTTAGAGGCACACTCACGTTGCATGTATCTCAAATATCCAATCACTTATAAAACGTTTTTGACATTGTATCTACAACAACATGACAAAGTGACCTTTATCACACCTATTTACAAAATAAGTGTGGTTCAGATCATACCGTTTACAACAAATGCAACTGATGTCGCATATACAAAACATGTGTGTCAACATCTCAAGCCAGATAATATAACTTATAAAATCTTCCCCTGGGACCTAAGTTAAGGGTTGAGTCTAACACGAATTGCCTCAAACACAAATATATCACCTAACTCCAGGTGATGTCAAACATCGTATAACATCATGTGATACACAAGCATCACATACCTCTAGGTGACCAACATCCACCACAAGATTGGTCTTCACCACAACTACGAAGGAAACTCGATTGGTCACCCAAAAGGATCTTAAAACCCATGGTGTGAGACAACAAGTCCTACAATATGATATCACATATGAAAACTTTTATAACTTACATCAACAAACTGAGTAATTAGAAATGACATGGAATGTTCAAATCAATGAGCGGGTAGTATACCAAGAGCATAATTTTACCATGATTATACATGCCATCATGAGTGCCTAAGTAAGATATAAATTGTGTATAACTCACATAGAAAGAGACCAAACATCATAAGCACATCCATGTTATTCTACCAATATACATGAATAGAGGTACTACACGACGGAGTTACACGTGTTATTATATCTTGAGAAAGTTACAATGTACCATTGAAAGTTTGAAACTACTAGCTAGTCACAATGAAGCCTCTCTAGAAATATATATAGGATCTAAGGATATCTAGAGTTCATTAGATATCTCCACACATCCCTGGGTCAACATGAGGGTAGCATAAGGCAGATCACTCAAAAGCCTTCAAAGCGGATCAACATATCACATGTTTGTCCTGGGTACACATGCCATAACACCAAACATTGGTATTCAAGCCCATCATCGTTGAGGCATGACTAGAACTATTCTGTATGACATGCTATATATCATCAAACCTTTAGTGGAAACTGAGTCCCACAAGATTTAAGGACGTCGGAGTGTATCAAACCCAATCGTCCTTATATGTTCACTAACATATGGCTCCAAACATCTCTCATAATTCTCATATTGCTTCAATAACAACTCATTTCACTATTTCCCCTAACGACCCAAGGAAACATATCTACTGACTCAGGGCACTGAACAATTAGGGATACACTTGATTAATGAGATTAATTTATATATGACTATATCAATCAAGTTACATATAATCATCAACAAAGAAAGTAAAAGACGAATGTAAAATTTGCAACTTTAGAAGATATAAAATAATTACTATTTGATTCCATCTACTAAAATAGGCTAGCACACTAAAACACATCTCATCTATACTAAGGGTATGTATTAATATTTGGGTGCCATAAGTCTGTACTATCTCATAAATTACCATATCAAGGTGTAATTCTCTCAAGAATACCACATTAAACCATCACAATGCTTAAGTTCACTCGGGAACATCATTGTTATTTGTGATTCACTCACCTTCCCATGAGCAGTCAACACCTAAAAGATTCAGACAACATACCAATTTTAAGATTTACGCATAAGTAAATCTATCTCACAACATAAATAAGCTATATGTATATAATATATATTTCCACAAAGTTTTCAACAACATAACAACTAGTAAAAGGCCTTAATAGTATTACAGAAAGGTTCTTTGACATTAAGGGATATCATATACTTTGTATTCCACATCATGAAGTATATGATCAATAAAGGTACCACCTTTAAGATAATTTACAAACATAGGTCATATCTAAAAGCATGCATGCTAACCATAATAAGAATCAGATATGTGCAAATTTCTATTATATTTAGGAAACCATATACTTTGTGAAAACTAGTATTTATGCATTCATATGACTCTAATCATAATTTCCTAGAATGAGACATTTTCTTAAACATCACTCCATGTTGACACCTAAATTGAAATTACATGATTTTAAATTATAACCATCTGAATTCTTTTGAATCATGAATTATTCTTTTGTATGGTCCTATGACCCCACCTTCCTTGTCATTTGAATATTTGAATGTGATTAATGGTCGAGGAATCCTTATTGTCACTCTATTTAGCATGTTGATATGTAGAATAAGTTATGTGTCATTTATGCATATATATAACCATATATTTTAGGATGTGATTTTTCATCTGAGGTGTGCTTTTCCACCTTTTTTATATATAGGGTCACACTTATATCTCCATGGTGTGTGTATTCCGTCGAACCTTTATCCAATGATCTTGTGGTGTCTTGGCCCTATAATAGCTATCTTACTCTACTTTATCTCTACATGTAAAAATATATGTTTGTTGTGATATTGCAGATGTATTTTATGGTGAAACTTTTGTTCTCAGTAATTGCTTTCATGCAAAATTATGCCTTATTATTTTGATAAACTTTTATTGAACTAATGTATATGTTGAAAACTCCCTCTTGCATGGGAATATCGCCTATATGTACATAACATATATAACAATGCCCAAATGTTGTTATTTATGCAGATACATTGTCATTTACTAATGCATATATTTTCTTATTTGTTCCTCATTTGGGTTTGTTCCCAAATCACTCAAACATAGATGTTTTAGGATAATGACTTAGGAGGAGCTTGTACCAATAAATTGAACTTAAGGATAGCTTGGTGTGGCCATGTTTTTCTCTACATCGGGTCCTTTGTAATAATCAGATGCACGCTCATCTTTTTGTAGTTTTACCATTGAGGTGATGAACTATGTAGTGAGAATAATGTGGAAATAGTACATTTTTATTTTTATAATAAATGACTCTTTTGATATATCATACATGAGAAATGAAATTACATTTTATCCATCATATGAATTAGCATGTCCAAATTTAAATGGCCAAATTCCTATATAAGTAATAAATGGGTCCCCTCGTGGATCCCACTTCTTATAGGATGGTATAGGGGAGGGAGAGAGGGAACTAAAGTGGCATTACCTTTTCCCATGTAAGTCTTGGGAGAGGGGGTCACCCCTAGTATATGCTTGCACAAAGACATATGATAAGGAGGCTAAAGACCTAAACACACTCACATAACTCGAGAACGTTAGGGAAATGGGACAATCTGCCACACTAAATGAGATTACTCAAAATCAAAAAGTTGACAGACACTAATTAATCATATTATTAAAAAGATATAAAATTAAACCTGAATAAAACCTCCAAACATTTCAAAGAACATTTACACAAAGGTCTAACTTTCACATATATTCATGCTAGGTAACTTTACACGAGTTTCCTGGCCTCAGCCACAACATGTATAGAAAAGATGTTGTTCACATAGTTACAACATTTAGATAAAGCATGAACCAAGGCTTACAACCAAAAACTCAAGTCGATATACATGATGTGAAACCCCCCTGCCTAGACCTGAGAGTAAAAGGACAAATCTAGGACTCTACAAAATCCAACCAACCTTCCGACTCTAGTGATCTTTGAACAACTCCTCCTTGTCACTCTGGAATAGACGACATTGCCAAATGCCTAAAAAGATGTGACCCATGAGGTGAGACCCATGTCCCGACAAGAGATATAACTCCAAAACATTTACTACTTACGAGACATATGTATATTAAATAGTTAAAATAGGTAATATTTTAAGGTTAATATAGTTCACACAAAAAGATTAGGCAGAGTTAAAATCACAAGTATAGTTGATTTCTCTTACTACATTATAAATCATCCACAACTTAAAAGAAACAAAGCAAGGATCATCATTCAATGTAAGTCACCAAGTAACCTTAACATATATGCTACACTGATGGATTATATATTTTATTAAGCCATGAATAATTTGAGGCATATGACTCAAACTACTAGTCAACCACTATGAAGTTGCAATCAACCTTGTATAAGATCTAGGATGACCTAAGATCTCTTCCCCTCAGTTAGCATGAGTCTGTTATAGTGGCATATTAGTCCAACTACAAAATAACTAAATCCACCATGGGTACACATGCCATGATACTAGAAAATAGGGTGTTCAACCCTCAAATCCAAGTTATAACCTCACTCACCTCAATTATGTTTACATCCAAGACATGACCTCCAGTGTTCTGCAAAAACCTTGGAATCTAAATGACAAGGATATAACCTTCATGCACTCGCATATACTCAACAATATATGACTCCAAAATCCTTTCATAATACTCATTTCACTATCTAGAAAGTCCCAGCATCATAATAGTTCTAGGGACTCAGGTCACTACATGAATAAGGTTTCACTTGATCAAGTCAGCCAGTTGAGTGTTTCCGAACTGCATCAAACAGGTTACATACAAGATCCTATAGTATGCTCACAAAATAATTTGTAGGATATAATTTCTAGATATGTAAAACATATGAAATCTATTCCATGTTATTTCATCATGGTATACGTGCTATCCATAAAGAGGACTAACCTCCAACTAGGGCATAAAACATCCCAAAAAGCCATTTTGACCAAAACAACATTAACTTCCTGTAGGGGTATGATTTGCATATGAAATTTTGCATATAGTTTAACAAGTCAAAACCAAGATGTCACCCTAAATTTCAGCATAAAAGTCCATTGTATGTAAGAGTTATGGCATTTTCCAAGAACTAAGCATTTATGTAACCAACACCCTACATGGATGGGCTACTTTCAACATTATGATTTCATCTAACTATTATTTTAGCATCAAAATAGTAATTAAAAGCATTAAAACCTCCATTGGTTAACAATCATATAGTAATATTTAAAGTGAGGGTCGGATCTCTAAGTAATGGGTACCAAAACAACTCATATATGACATTTATAGGAGTCATTACACCTATATTTCGAATTTCAGACCTTGTATGTTTAAAGAAAAGTTCATTTTACATAAGAAAAACGTTCATAAGGTCTGAGGAAGGCCTAAGAATCCATTTTATCATCATTTTCATGTCAAACAGTACATAAAAGGCCATCTTGTCTCATATCATGAGTTCTAAAGTAAGATTAAAGACATGCACTTAGAAGGTAAGCAAGAAATGCATTCAAAGTTATATAACTTTTCTAGTTAGAGAGGAAGTTGGAGATAGAGAAGAAGAAATCAGAAATATCAGATGGAAAACTTTGAAATCAATAACAAAACATTAGTCTCGATCCAATAAAGCTCCAAGAATGTCTCCTCCTTCCACGAATAGAGGGGAACTAGAGTAATAAGAGAGAGAAAGAAAGTTCTCAAACCCAAAAGCATAGGGTTCCAGCAAGAATACCAAGAAACTCAGATATAGGAGAAAGAAGGGTGAAGAACAACAGGAAAACGAGTGAGAGAGAAGAGATCTTAGATGAAAGAAGTAAGGAAAACTGATCATCAACTCTAGATCAAAGTAAGGAGCCTCAGTTCTCACACATGCATTCATGAAAACTCTGTGATCATGGACTTCGATGGGTTTTCGTCAACCTCTAAAAAGCAACACTAAGATTGTCAAAGATGAGAACAAAGAAAGAGAGAGATAGAGAGGGGTACTTATAGGTGGGTGGAAGTGTGTTGTTGTTTAGAAATCCAAGGGGTCATCGAAAATCTAGGAAATCACCAAAAATCAAGGCGACCATTAAGAATCCAAGTGAGCAAGTTGTCTGGAAATCCAAGCGACCACGAAAAATCCAAGTGACCACTGAGAATCTAGGTGACCATTGAGAATTCAAGCGACCATCGAGAATCTAGGCGACCACTAAGAATTCAAGCGACCATTGAGAATTAAGGTGACCACTGAGAATCCAGACGATCACCAAGAATTTAAAAAAAAAATCCAAGAAGTCATTGAGAATCCAAGCAAGCAAGTTGTTCAGGAATCCGAGTGATCACCAAAAATGTAGGCGACCGTTGAGAATCCAAAAAACCACTGAGAATCAGGTGACCACCAAGAATCCATCAGGAACTAATGGAAACACTACTCTACCACCTTATTAAGCTCTTGTAATCCCCAAGAAAGAAAGGCTCAAAAGCATTCAAAGGATACATGAAATATTAATATCCTTAAGAACATTATAAAGCTATTAAGTAGTAACTAAAATATTTATTTGCACCCCCAAAATGGGTAAATTGCATATAAGTTAAGAAAATGTATAAAATTGAATAACTTGAGCATACAAAGTCAAAATTGAACCAAGTTTTAGACATAGATTTATCAAATGATAGAAAACCATAATCCAGAGTTTTATTTTTTAAACTAAACATCCAATCAGGATAAATAAATTATATTTAAAGGTTAAGTAAGGTTAGTTATCTTACAACCATAAACCCCTAACAAGAATTTTTCCCCCAAAATCTTAAGCAAACAAGGATCGATACTTCCTATGAATCTCATCTTATAACTCCCATGTAGCTTCCTCTACACCAAAATGATTCCACAACAGCTTCACTAAGGTTGTGTCCTTCTTCCTAAGCTTCTGCACATGCCTATCTAAGATCAACACATGGCCCCTAACATATGTAATGTCTTCCTCCAATTCTACCTCTACTGATTGTATCATCTATTTTGTGACAAGATGGTACTTCCTCAACATCAAAACATAAAACATGTTGTGCAACCAATGCAACTCTAGAAGAAACTCCAACCTATATGGTACCTTCCCGACTCGAGATATGATAGGGTAAGGTCCCATAAATCTAAGAGCCGACTTACCATTCTTCCCAAACCTCAGATAAACTTTCTAAGGCTAAACTGACCATCCTCGGCACCCAAGTTCCTTGCATATACTACTTAACTCCTTTACATACGACCGACCATCCTCAGCACATAGCAGGGTCCAAACACCTCACTATCCATTACTGACAGCTCAGGGGGATAATAAGATCATCTTGTTATTCTAATCGTGCTCATAGCAACCTGCATATCCATGATTATAACTAATATGCAAAACAAGTCGTCAATTTGCAACCCAAGGCATTGAGTAGAATGATACTTTATATAGCATCTACATTATTGAGTTTAGATACATGCTAAGATGAAATACGAGAAATCGGGGCTAGTCCCCATGCCCCAACAAAAAGCGTACCTACTCACACACGAAGAGGGACAACAACAAAGAGATAGTAGGAACGATGGAGAACACCATGATGCTTGGTGCGGACGCCGCCTCCTTGCTCCCTGCTAGGGCTTCTGCTGTAGAATGTGGCTCGTAATCACTAACCAGAGACCCCCTTGAATGGACGATGAGGGTTCCCTTTTATGGATGCATTCCTTGCCTCCAAACCCCTAAAGCTGAATGTTTACGGTCGAAGACATCTTCTTGAATGGTTAGCACTTGGTCCAACAGGTGAATCACACATGTTGCTCAATTTGAACCTTGCGTCTGATCCTCTAGAGAGCTAGCTTAATGAACTAGAATGGACTAGATGTTGAGAGTGCACTCCAACTCAACGAAGTAGAGAGAACTCCAGGTGACGACGGCTCGAGTCGGGCGAATGGCAGAACTACTCGCTTGACTAGGTGGTTGGGAGGAGATCAAAAGGGAAGCTTTTGGGCCTTCCTTCCCTTGAAGTATAGCATCGTGAGGGCTTAATCGTCCATCTAGGCACCGCGGAACTACTTTGGCTGATTCTGCATGAAATATATATATATATATGCATTAAAATACGAAAAAGGGAAAACAATTATGTTTAAGTAAATATAAAGCTAAAACTAGGAAATAAAGACACAACAACCCCTAAAAAGTGGATACAACAATATTTAAAAATGGGTAAAAATATACTCATCAAATCACCCCAGACTTAATCCTTTACTCGTCCCGAGTAAAGCAAAATAAAAAGGAAATCAACAATTGATACTAAGTTCCAGGCCTTCCTCTCCCATTCAAGAAAACCTCATAATCCCCCTTCCACCAATAACAATCAAGAGACCCTAATTCTTGGGGGTCACATAGCCACACTTGGTTATCCCCCAACTGGGGCTTGCTCCTCTAATTGCTAGACCCCATAACCTGTAAAGAATTGATTCATCTCAATAATACTCCTAATATGTCTGTACAAGTAGAAGTAAGCACAAGATAGGGCTATCAGGATGATTGGGGAGAATTTTGATAACTCCCCAGGGTATGAAAATTGGTCGAAAGAGGAATAAAGACATATCATGAACCCAATTCCCTGATCTCTCCTCTATTCTACTCAAGATCTTATATGGGATTAAGTTATTTTATGTTGTCCCTCCTCTACTCAACTCGAGACTTTTCATTTGTTTGCAGTTACATTAACCACATGTTTCATTTGGGCTCATTGGCCTCTTTTATTCATGCATGTTTGCGGATGAAAATTGGAAGGAGAGAGTATTTATGGAAGTGATGCCACCCAAGACTTAGGGTTTGGCTTATGGTGGAATTTTTATTTTTTCAGATGGAAAAGAGGTAAGAAGTGATGGAATAAAAGTGGGGTCAAGAGGTTGCGCATCTCCATTTTATTGTTGCATTGGAATCACATCATCATATTATATCAGTTATTTCAGTCAATATATTAGGGTAAAGGGGTGTTCACGAGTATTGTTACAAGTCATGTTGAAGGCACATGTGGCTTGACCTTCCAGATTCCATCTTCTTATCGTCACTTCCAAGGGGGAGGAATGCTCGATTGTTGTCATCAAGACCCAGAACTATTCGAAACATGTCTATCCTTAAAATTCCTTTTTGCATAGGTTAGCTTAAGAATAAGAAAAAGGGATAACGCATTCATATATTTTCCAATTTAAACATACATCAGGGTGACCGACTAGGTAATGGTCACAACTCACGCAAAAAAAATGAAAAAGAAAACAGAAAACAAGACAGATGCAAATAAAGGATGAAAAGGGGAAAGAAGTGTTTAAGGATGAAAAAGAAAGGGTAAGGTTAGAGTTGAGTTGTTGGAGGAGGATGACGTACCCCCACCTCCAACTTCAAAATTCTACTCGTCCTCAGGGAGAAAGAAGTTCGAGATGGATGGGAATTGATATAAAGAGTGGGGGAGGTGGAGATGAGGGGTGTTTCTCATCTAAGAGCACACAATAGAACCATGGGTGAGGGTTCATCTTCTATTTGCAGCACCCTCATTCTGATGCAATCATAGCCACAGTTGTCATGACCTTCATTGGGTGGAGGTGATGGCTCCATGGGTCGCGCGCCCCATTCTCCATAGTCTGGCCTTAGCCAACACTCTTATTCTAAGGTGATGGCCAGTCGATCGTGCAACCAATTGATTAGTGGGTTTGGGTCTGGCGTTGACACCCACTGACGATGTGTCGAGTGTTCTAACTGAAGGTCCTAGGGGACGTATGTACCTTGGGAATAGTAGCAATGTAGATGTTCATTGGACAGGATCTTGTTGGCTGGTGGTGGGCCTCTGCCTCCTCACTGGAGTCCACCGTTCATGCTTGTTATCGCCATGCGTTAAGTCGATACGGGAGAACGATGGAAGTGTGGTATTTTCTTGATCATCAGAAGGCTCTGGTGTAGCCTAGCCCTTATGCTTCACCCATTATATAGCTGCACCGAGGAGACGTTACGAGTCCCCTAAAAGGAATTGATGTCTATGCCATGCACACATTATCCCTAGCACGTAGGGATTTCACATCACTTCATCACTTGGAAAGTCCTGATCAAAATATGCCAGTGAATATTCATAATTGGAGTGAGAAAAAAATGTCTGATATTTCTTAGGGATAATATTTCTCTAAAAAGATAAGGATGGATTATTTTGTGAGAAAGAAATAAAACCAGTTATGGAAAATATAAGGATCAATCTCATTAGGCCACATATTCTAGGTGCCACATCACTCATCAATTTGTGAGATCATGAGATCTCTGCTCCGTCAATCAGGCAACTAGCAACTTCGGGTTTATGGAAGGGTGAGAGAATATCATCATGAGAATTGCCATGTCACTTTGGCTTACCCATATATGGTTGTCAAAGGTGTGATGCTCTACCTCCTCCTCCTTTTATCCTTACCTTCTTACTCTCAGCTAAAAAATAAAATAAAATAAAGGAAATAAACTGAAAGCATAAAGTCAAAAAAATAAAATGGGTTGGGTTGCCTCCCAGCAAGCATCCTTATTTAGCATCACAGACTCAACAATAGTAGTGTTTTTCAAGTGGAATCAACAAACAACGTATCCAAACCATTGTCCTCCAAACCTATAGGGCCCTAAACTATGGTCAGATGGTGTGCATGGGCTATTTGTGAGTGTAAATCCATTGCCTTGATTGACATCCTGTGGGCATGATTGTTTTAGTTCCCACGCACCTTCTACCTTGAAAGCTTCAATCAAAATTTCTTGGTATTCAATAGTCTTCTTCCCTGGCCACAGAACAAGTTTACTGGCTTTGATGTCCACTACATCTCATGCGGTGGCTGGGAATGGTCATCCCAGAATGAGTAGGAACCGGTTGTCTTATTTGATGTGCATGACCACAAAATCGCAAGGGACGTAGGTGTCATGTCCTAACTTTACGGGAATGTCTTCAATAATCTCCAGATGTGTCTACCAACAGAATGGTCATTTTTGTGGGTAGAATCTCTATGAACCCTAGGTGTTGGTATAAGGTGTAGGGCATTATGGATATGCTAGCGCCTAAGTTAGCGAGTCCCTTTCGGCATGTGTCATCGCCAAAAAAAAAAATCAATCTCGAAGGAACTGGGGTCTTTATGCTTCTAGGGCATCTGATTTTGAACAATGTCATAAGCTTCATGTGCAAGTTTCACACTCTCAAGGTCTTCAATTGTATATTTCCTAGAGAGTAAGGTTTTGAGTATTTACTCCAAGCTAGGATTTTGGCTAAGGCATCGAGGAATGGGATGCCGACATGCAATTTCTTCATGGTTTCTTTAAATTTTATGAATTGATCAAAAAACTTGGTTTGCTTGAGACGCCCTATGTAGGGTAATCGTGGTGTATATACGGGGCATGTGGAAACTTTGGAGATGCTTGGGGTAGTTGCTTCTATTGCTTTCTCACTGGAGTTTGACTATGCTAGAATCATGGGAGGTTCCATCGCCTGATTCTCTCGATGGTTGTCTGAGTATCATGGAGTTTCATTTGGGGTGATCTCGATTTCATTAGCAGAGGTGAAAATAGGAGGTGTGATATACACATTCCCTAACCTAGTCATCACCGCAGTTAGCTGCTCCAGCTGCTCTGAGTTCTTGGGGTTGTTTTGTAACTGGCCAGTGATCGTGTCCGATGGTGGTTGTTGGATAGCGGCCAGTAGAGTGATCTGTGACTCTAGCACTTTTTGTTTTGCTATGGCATTAGCAATTTGAGTTTGGTATGACGCCATCATCTCTTGGAGTGTTTTCATTGGGTCATGCATTGGTGTGGCTTTGATCTACAATGGTGGGGCCTGATTTGGGTTCTGGAATTGTTGACGTTGTTGGTAGTTTCGGCTGGGGAAACTAAACCTGAAGTTTCCCTGGTTGCACGGGCCATTGTAATTCATTGGCGCTTTCTTCTGAGCATTTTGCATCGAGGACTGATTAGGTCCTTCAGCTCCTGCTGGGTTCCAGTATTGGAAACTTGGATGAGTGCGAGCTTGGTTTGGATTGTAGTACTCTTGCCATGAAATGTTGTGAATTGACTTCACATCTTTGGCTTGAGTAACTATGTACTGCTGGCCCATCAATGCTCATGGAATGTAGCCTATAATTGCTGGTAGTGAACGGTGTTGTGGTCAACCGCATGATAGAATTTACACAAGGGTGCGATGATTTACACTTGGGGAGTCTAGTTCTTCCTCTCATACGTGTTGAAGGACTTCTCAATATTTTTTTACTGAAGAGAGAGAGAGAGCTTCCAATGCTTTTGAGATAGATTTGAGTTCTGATCGGCCTTCCACCATGGCTACCTTCAAATTCCCTTGCTCGAAGGCCTGGTCTAATAGGTCTCATTTTCTGCTGCAAGGTTAATGATCTTGAGGGCGCTGTCAAAACTTTTCTGCATGAAATTCCCTTTAGAAAAGGAGTCAAGAAATTTCTTGGTCTCATCGTCAACCCCTCTATAAAAGAATTCAATGATTTGATTATCATGGATGTTGTGATATGGGCACTTGTGTAGGAGTTCATTTAATCGTTGCCATGCTTTGTACATAGATTCCTCGGGTACTTGGTTGAACCTCATTATTTGCCCCCAGATCAAGTACGTCATAGAAGGAAAGCATAATTTTTCTAGGAATTTGTTTTCTAGGGCCAACCAAGTACAGATCAGATCTCCTCAAAGGGTGTTATACCAAGCTTGGGCTTTGTCTGTCAGGGAGTACTTGAAGAATTGGAGTCGCATGGCATTGTCAGTGGCACCCGTTGGCTTCATTATTGAGCAAAGTTTGATGAATTTAAGGAGATTTTCTTGACAATCATCTCTGATTCTTCCAGTAAAGGTGGAGTTTTGCAACATGCTGACCCATTGGGCTCTAATCTCGATCAGCTCGCCTAGAGGTTTGACTGGGTGAGTCAAGTCGGTGCTTTTAGGGATAGAGAAATCCCACAGTTCCTTCGCATGCTCTGCGGCTTGATTGGCTTCTAGGATGGTCTTGAACTCGGCTTCTGCCTATTCTCTAGCTTCCACAATTAGTAATTCTCGTAGGGCCGTGATTGTTGTGGCGATCCATGCTTAGATTGTTGCTTCCACAGCCTCCGCGTCTGCCATAGACCTCTCCTTGCAAAGTTTTCTAAAGGTTTTCTTGATTTCAAGATTGAAGGGAAATCCAGAGTAAAGACTCCTAGATATTCACATAAACTAGAAGTGTCTGAAAAGATAAAGAAGGAGTGTGAGAGATGCACTTGGTTCTAGAGGATTTCCAATATTATCAAGAAAATTAACTACAAAAAGAAAAAGGAAAAAAACCTAATTACACTTATACTTAAAAATATATTTAAATACCATTGTCCCTGGCAACGGTGCCAATTTTTGATGGGGATACAAATGTTGCACCAAGAAAAACCCTAAGAAGAATCTCCTAGGTTTACCAGAAGCAGTGCACTAATTCCCCACTCCACATGAGCGGAAGCCTTATTGTAGTATACTTCTGGATCGAACCCAAAAGACAACCTTTTTAAGTAGTCAAATATTATTCAGAAGTAAAAGGAGTAATATTTATCACCGAATAGTTGAGAGATCGATTAAGCTAAATTATTTCTAAAAGTAACTGAGATTAAATATGCAAATAATAGGTAATAAAGAGTGCTAGGGCATGGGGTTTCACTACCCAGGTTTGCGTAATTATCCTAACAATATCAAACTATTCAGTAGTCATTGCTAAATCGAGGCTTAGTTGTTGCATCCTCACAAAATATAGGTCGTTGCCTAGTAGAGACTCCCTTGGAACCGACCATCCTCGACACCCAAGTTCCTTATATATACTATTGAACTCCTTTACTTATGACCGACCATCCTCGGTACATAGTAGATGGAAGTCCAAACACCTCACTACCATTGCTAACATCTCAAGGGGATAATAAGATCATTCTTTTGTTCTAATCACGCTCACAACAATCTGCATATCCATGAGTACAACTAATATGCAAAATAAGTTGTTAATTTACAAAGCAAGGCATTGAGTAGAATGATACTTTATTTAGCAGCTACATTATCGAGTTTAGATACATGCTATGATAAAATACGGGCAATTAACGCTATTCCCCATGCCCCAACACAAAGCGTCTACTCACTCATGGTGAGGGACAACATCAAAGAGATAGTAGGAACGATGGAGAATCTCATAACACTTGGTGCGGTCACTGCCTCCTCGCTCCCCGCTAGGGTTTGTGCTGTAGAATGTGCTCCTAATAACCTATCAGAGACCCCCTTGAATGGATGATAAGGGTTCCCTTTTATATATGCATTCCTCGCCTCTGAAATCCTAAATATGAATGCTTGCAGTCGAAGGCATCTTCTTACAAGGCCCATACTCGGTCCAACATGCGACTCATGTGGGTTGCTCAATTTGAACCTCATGTCCAGTCCTCTAGCAAGCCAGCATGGATGAACCAGAATGGGCTGGATGCTGAGAGCGCACTCCAAGTCAACGAAGTCGAGAGAACTTCGGGCGAAGAACGACTCGAGTCGGGCAAATCGGGCGAATGGCTGAACCGCTCGCTTGACTATGTGGTTGAAAGGAGATCAAAATGGAAGCTTCCATGCCTTCCCTTGAGACGTGGCATCGTGAGGGCTTAATCGTCCATCTACGCATCACGGTGCTACTTTGGCTAATTTTGCACTATATATATATATGTGTGTGTGTGTGTGTGTGTAAATGCGTTAAAATACAAAAAAGGAAAAGAATTATGTCTGAGTAAATATGAAGCTAAAACTAGGAAATAAAGACACAACAACCCCTAAAAAGTGGATAAATCAGTATATATAAATGGGTAAAAATATACTCATTAGAAGACCAACCACAAAGTCCATATTTATGTGATCCCATTTCCACTGAGGAATCGGAAAGGGTTGTAACATCCCTATAGACTTTTGATGCTCTACTTTGACTTGTTGACACACCAGACACTTGGCCACAAACTTTTCCACATCATGCTTCAAACTTGGACATCAGTACAAGTCCTTGAGGTTGTGATGCATCTCTGTATTGTATGGATGCATGGTTTGCATTGAGAAATGAGTTTCCTCAAGTACCATATTCCTCAAACCGCCAACATTAGGAATCACTGGTCTATTGTGAAATCACATTGCCTCGTCATATGTCTTGTGAAACCCATCATGCTTTCCATTGCCAAACTATGATCTGATGTTCTGTATCATAGTATCATCCCTCTGTGCATCTCTGATTTGTTGTCCCAACATCATCTTGGCATGTAACTATGCCAAGAAACCTACCAATAAGAAATCCTCCAAATATACATTCATATGTCAAAGAAAAACTAGCATGTCCTGCTTGTGACACGCCATGGAGTGCAACTTTCTTTATATATAGGTGATTATGAAGATGAAGATGACTTTCTACTCAATGCATAAACCACTACATTCACCTTTCTAGGATGATAATCTATTGTACATTCGTAGTCCTTGATCAACTCCATCCATCTCCTCTGCCTCATGTTCAACTCTTACTTTGAAAAGATGTACTACAAATTATTGTGATCTTTGAAGATTTGACACTTCTCTCCATATAGATAGTGCCTCCAAATCTTCAAGGTGAGAACCACAACAACTAACTTCAGGTAATGAGTTGGATAGTTCTCCTTGTATTTTTTAAGTTGTTAAGAGGAAAAAGAAATCATGTTCTTGTCTTGCATCAATACACATTCCAATCCATTCTTTGAAGCATCACAGAAAATGATGTAGCCTTTCTCAGGCTCTATCGAAACCAATACTAGAGCATGCGTCAAGTTATCCTTCAAACACTAAAAAGAACACTGACACGTGTCATCCCAAATAAAAGGAACACCCTTTCTAGTTAGCTTGCTCAAAGGTAAAGCTAATGCACTGAATTTCTTGATGAACCTCATGTAGTAACTAGCCAAATATAGGAAGCTCCCCTTCAACATTAACTCCACCTTCTTAGGGTATACACAAACACCCTTTATAGAGATGACATGTCCAAGAAAGGACACCTCGATCAACCAAAACTTGCACCTACTGAACTTGGCAGTAAGCCTATGCCACCTCAAAAACTCAAATGCCTGACGAAGATGATGCTCATGTTTCTGATTGTCTCTGGAGTATATCAAGATGTCATCTGTCAAAACCACCACAAACTGGTTTAGGTATGATCTGAACACTCAGTTCATTAGTCCATGAAAGTTGGTGGTGCATTTGTTAACCCAAATGACATATAACCACAAACTCATAATGAACATTCCTAGTTCTAAAAGCATTCTTAGGTATGTCACCTACCTTGATCCTTAAGTGATGATATCGTGACCTCATATCTAACTTATAAAACACTATAACACCTCTCACATGATCAAATAGATCATCTATCCTTGATTAATGGGTACTTGTTCTTCATTATAAACTTGTTCAACTACCAGTAATATATGTGAAGCCTCATAGACCCATCCTTCTTCTTCACAAACAACACTACAGAACCCTAAGGGGAAGTTCCTAGCCGTATGAAACCCTTTTCCAACAACTCCTATAACTCTTTCTTCAACTCCTTCATCTCAGACCCATCCTATAAGGTGATAGTGCTATGGGTTGTGTACTGGAAACTATACTAATTTCAAAATCAATCTCTCTAGGGGGTAGAACACTCAAAAACTCATCGGGAAAAACATCCTCAAACTCACACACCACTGGTACATCATGGATACTAAGACTCCTCACCTTGGTATCCACCACATGTGCTAAGAAAACTTCACACCCTTGTCTCCGCAATTTCTCTGCTATCACAGCTGACATCCGACAGGAAGGAAGAATCTTCCTAGCTCCTTGGAAAGTCCAAGAGACATCATCATCATAGAACATTGAAATTTTGGAACCATAGTCCAAAACAACCTTATACTTCTCCAAGATATCCATCCCTAAGATCACATCAAATCCATATATATCAAGTGGTATAAGATCCACTTGAATGTTAAATCTTGAGAAAGAAAGAACACAAGATGGACACACTTCCTTCAAAATAGAGCAACCAACCAAAGGTGTTTCTAACAAGAGGCTATCGTCTCTACTACAAACATGCAAGTTGAAACTATTCATCACCTATCTGGTGATAAATGAGTGTATCACACCCGGGTCAACTAAAATAGAAACATATGTAGATGCAAATAAGTTAGAATGAAAAGTTCCATCTGACTTGTTACCACCCGTGGATTGACTGCTCCTTCTGTCTGGCTCATAGTATAGAACATATTCATTGCCTATTTAAGTCCTAAACCTCTACTAGCTGGTCCTTAAGACCCTTCCTATGATGTATGTCCACTACCTCTGCTACCACCGCTGTTGAATTGTTGTTGTTGTTGTGAGCCCTGCTAGGTAACCTCCTAAATATTCATAGAGTAAGACTATCTCACATGCCATACTTGACCACACTTAAAGCACACACTTGTTTCATACTACGGCCTAGACGGCCTTATCACAAACACTGACCCAGAACTTTCCTCCCAACTGGAGGAAAACCGTGACCTCTTCCCTTGCTAGGAGACCACTGTAACCGCACCTGTGTCCTTGGATCAGAAAAGGTTGACCTCTGTTGTGACTGTTGGTACTATAGTGTAGAAAACCTTGAAACTACTAGATGGTGATCCATGGAACTAAGCATACCTCTTTCTAGCATTGGCTTCTTGCTACTCCACAACTATCCTATCTATCCTCCTCAAAGATTCCATAAAGGTGGAAAATTTCTCACGTGACTCCAAAGCTGACGTCATCCTAGCCAACTCAGTGTTCAAGCCCTTCTCAAGCCTTCTCATTCTATCTTTCTTGGTATCTACCATGTGCGGACATAACCTCAAAAACTCAATGAACTTCGCCACTTTGTCATTCACATACCACAATCCTTGGTGTAACCACTCAAACTGAGCCATCTTCTCTTCTAGATATGTCTGAAAGAAGTAAAAAATCACAAACTCCCATCAAAGTCTCCTCCCAACCTACCACCTCACCTAGTCTCTTCTCCTCCTCTATGGCCCATCAGTGGTCAGCATACCCTTCAGAAGGCAGATCATGTGTTTTACCTTGTCCTCCTCGGAGATGTTCAGAATCCTGAATGCCTTCACTAGATCTGTCAACCACAAGTAAGAATTTTCCAATTTTGTTGTACCTGCATACTCTATGGATCCCACATGCTTTAGTCTCTCGAAGGTCTTCACTGGACCCTGATATTCAACATTTGATATCGGTGCCGGTGGGGGTGCGAACTCTCTATTCATCGAATGTGAAATCGTCGCCATCAGCTAACCAAACATGGACTGAAGGCTGGATCAACCATGGTCGAAGGGTCAAACATAGGCAATACGAATTGTTCTGGACCTGCCTTGGGTACTCTTCCTTCATGTACCTATCTCTTATCGTCACCTCCCGGCACCACAAAGCTACTCTCTACACACTCTTTACATTCTCCAGACTTATCTACATAACTGTAAGCTATGTTGGATTACGTAAGAATAGACACAACAATCTAAGTCATATGCCCTTGTAGACTCAGTAAACCTAAAGCTCTGATACCATCGAATGTGGAAAATTGTCACGCTCAACAAGATTACTCAAAATCAAAATGCCGATTAGACAATAATTAATCATATTACCAAAAAGTACAAAATTAAAACTGAATAAAGTTTCCTGTAAGAAGTGAGAACCAAAAGGGGATCCACTCAGATGGTAAAATATAAAGAGCCTTGTAATGATGAAGCAGCGAAAACAAAACTATTACAAAGTTACATCTTGATTCATTTACAACTGCTCCTCACCATAAAAGGTGGTATAACATAGTAAAAAGGCATTCATCTAATAAATCTAATCACATGCAAGACCTATTACAGAGGACAAACCAACCATTCCAAGATATCCTTAGTTCCAATACCATGTATAAGATCTTTATACATCCTTGTCTTCTAATGTACCTACACATGGGTCAAAGAGAACATCATCTAGGAAATAGGAAACAAAATAAGGTAAGCAAAGGATGAGTATGTACATATCATAAAGACTTTGGGCATTATGTTAGATCATAAGTACAAAAGAGATGTTCCCATAAAGAGGGTCTATTTGCAATTATGCTTTTATAACAAGAGAAATGAGGCATATTAAAATTCAGATTACAAGTATGACAATAAAGGTGTCTTTCCAGAACTATTAGCCACAATTTAAATTTAAAACAATAACCATTTTCATGAACAACGATGTAGACTAAATATACCTAAAATAGGGCCATACACCATAGGATCATGGTCTAAATAGAAATAAGGGTAGAAACGCACACCCCAAATGAAATATGTGTGTCCTTTATAAGTATTGTTGTACATAAGTACCATTATTCTAGATATTCTAGTCAACACATAATATACATTAATAGAGTGGCAATACTATCATTTATTCAATTTATCATAAAAGGAAACCATAGAAAGTGGGTCCAAGAACACATATAATAAAGTAGTTCAACAATCACAGGGATATAATGAGTCAAATTCAGGGAACATATATGTCTAAGAAATTGAATTTTCATTAGGAATAATAGTTTGAGAGATGCCTCATGAAAAGAATGTAGGATTCAGTCAAATAATGACCAAAATAAAATAGAGGATGTACATACCTTATGGTCATGCCTAAGTATGTAGTATCTCTCCCTAGGCTCAAGGTCAGGGATTTCATAACCTAATCACAATATTTGTGTTTTCAATCAATAAAAAGTATATTGATTTTCTTACTTAGAAAACGACCCTACGATAAGTTGAAAATCCAAATCTAAACCTATCCCATTAAATCCATCATATTTTTCATATTTCAAAAACATATTTTTTTTATAATTTTCTAGTTATTCATTAATTAATTGTAGTTTTTACAAATAAGAGTATTTATCTAACTATGAAAGGAAACATATGAAAAGATTGTTACGACCATTAGCCACTATATATATACATATATATATATATATATATATATATATATATATATATAGAGAGAGAGAGAGAGAGAGAGAGAGTTAGGCTAGAATACACTCAAGTAGTTTTTCATGATGCAACATTTTTTTTCTAAAATCTAATATGTTGATCTTCTTAAACATCTTGTGAGTAGCTTATATATTAAATTTGAGCCCATTCAGACATTTATAGCTCATATTATAAAGACCACAAACGTTATGCATTTCAAATTAGTTTCGTTCATCGATTTTGTTGCCCTCAGATGAGTGACTTACACTCATCCAAATGGGCTCAAAATTTGTATGTAGCCTAATTATAGTATGAAAATGAATATCATTGGTTTACATTTTACAAAAAAATATTCTTGATATGAAAACACCACTTGAGTGTAGCGTGTGATCTGTACACTCGAGTGTATTCTATCCTGACTCTCTCTCTCTCTCTCTCTCTCTCTCTATATATATATATATATATATATATATACATATATATATATTAACATTGTGTGACACCGCATTCAAATAAATCAGGGATCACGTGACCATTTTGATTCAAGATGTGGAATGACTCTAGTACCACTGAGGATAGGTTGAAATCCAACGAGACACTAGGACATGGAAGGAATATCAATAGGGGAATTTTCCCCCTCTGCACTCCCTAATGCCATGGATGAAAACTCCTATACCAGGACAATATCCAAAGGTGTGGGATCTTATACCAGACACTTTCATGCAAGGGAGGTACAACCATTAGATGTGTGAAGTCCCAGTGTACCCATCGAGCTTGGACTTGAGGTTAAAGGCCACTGAGAATAATGAAAGACATCTCTAACAAAGACAATGGAGAATAGTGCAATGGAGTCTCTTTCTAGCACCCCAAAATGATGAGAAGAGCTTGCACTAGATCCCAAGAAATTAGTGCACGACCCAAGCAGAAAAACCAGAGGGAAATTATGGTGAAAACCAAAGAGACTGGGAATCAGAGTGCACCGACGGTGACTAGTTTGAGATGCACAGGGTTGAAGGTCCAAACGACAATTCGATTAGGCATTTGACCTAGAAACACTCCACGCACCTTCACCAAGATACCACAAAGTTGTTGGTAGGTTTTTTGGGATCTAGGGGCCATCAGAGTTCCTTTGACAATGAGTCAAAATAGGGAAGGTGGGTGGTTCTTGCCAAAATGGAACTTGGGCAAAAGCTACTAAAAACTAACAACACACTATGAAAGGGGATGTGCCACATATGGTTACCTTGTGGTGAATTGCTCCATGGTTCTATGTTGATGCTCCTGACTTCTCACCGTAGAAGATGACCGTCAACGGAGGTGCCTTCCGAGACACTACAGGGGGAATTGAATGAAGAGGGAGCTTCAGGGGGGGGGGGTGCGTTGAAGTTTCTCAGTTTTACAGGATAGGGAAACGAGCACTGGGCCAAAGCATTTTGGGGTGGAAAGGCAAAGGTAATTATTGCAGCCTTAGGGGGGGAATGAGCATCTTTGTTTTCTAGAACCACTCCCTATGAGTGAGGGGTTTTGAAGTCTGGGGAGAAAGAGGAGTCCATTGGTGAAGGAATTGTTGCGATTTGTTGATCGAGGCAATTAGAGAGATGGACAGTATTTGCAGCATGACCTGGTTATTTATGAAAATGAAGAATATAGAGGAAGGGGATGAAGGGATCTTCCTCCTGAATACCCTCTGCATTCTAGGTCGTGTGACACATTGAGTCATGACCACTATGTAACATAGTATGACACAAATTTAAGTGAAATAAACCATTTAAGCTTATATCCTTACCTAATAGTCCACTATTATGGGTGTATTTGACATCCAATAAAGCTTAAAATTGGTAGGTTAACTAATTAGGATATATGAAATACAATTTTGTACTTAGATTTTTATTTCAAAATTATTTGTGTTGTATTTTATGCCATTATACGTTAATCAATAAATTAGGATAATTAGCTAAATCCAATAGTCAGATAGGGTGAAACCTCTTACAATATCTACAATATCCTCACTCTAAGGAACTAGGGTTTTACTAGAGCATTTAATTATGCCTATTATATTTTCATATTATTATTCATAAAATTTCCATGATTTAGTCATTAGGGTTATAACTCCCTAAGATTTTATGTACATGGGGTACTAATGAGCCAATTAGGTTTATTAGGACCCAATAAGGTTTAATCTTTACAAAAAAAAGAAATATTGGGTACTATGAGGTATCTAATTGAATAAAGGTCAAGAAGAGAGAAAGAAGGAGATTGGTAAACAACATAGTCAAATAGGGACCTAGAATAAAGGAAGATTAGCAAATAATTCTACAATTCAGTATGTTACAACACTTCACCCCTTAAAGAGGATTTCATCCCTGAAATCCATCCATCATTATCTAGATGTACTAAATCATGCTACTAAGTCAATCAAATATTTCTAATACACCAAATGTAGTGGATTTTTCTACAACACTCAATAGCATACTTATATCCAAAACCCCATGGTGAACCTACATTATGTTATGCATATAGTCCCTACAGTCTTCTCATATTCTAGGTTGAACTAGGAAAACTTTACACCATGACATAGATTATCTTAAAGGTGCTACATTCATTAAGGTTACCTACCTTGTTATGTTGGTATAAATATCCTCTTACATGCCCTGCATCACTACACACATTAGGTCATTAGGTTGTTCTACAATTTCTCATTTTTTATCACTTAAACATGGGTGACCAATCTGTTGGTAAGGTATGCCTATAGAGACAATCATGTGATAATTGACATGGCATAAACCATAAAGGATTTCATTAATATGCATAAAGATAGGCTTTCAATTCATTCTGTTTCATTCAATTATGAGATAATGAGGAAACATCAAGAATGTATAAAGAATGGCAATACTCAATGACAGAAGTCTTCAAGTACATGACTTAGAAGAATGAGATCAAACGGATGCCAAGAGTATGTACATTCTTTTTATGTCCCTAGTTAGTTGTTACTATGGAAGGTAGATAGACACCAGTAACACAAAAGACTAAAGTGTGGGTTGGTTGATGACAAAATCTCATTAGTTATGATATGGAGATATCAAACCAAGCACACAAATACATGTTGGAGAACAGTGTATGGGATAGACCCACCTTGAGAATGACACATGGAAACCATAATTGGTGGTCATAGTCATATCTCATTGTGAAGGTGGTGATTGTGATTCTTAGACCTGAAATCACTGCACTCGTCACATGTCATCGGGTACGCTTTGACATCATCAAACGCAATCCTGAAACATGGGTTGTTATAACGGTGATCATTGGGTGACTTTGACATATGGGGATAGACTGTGAGTGATAGAGATGGAATTTTTCCCTCCTACTGGAGTATGATATCCTGGCCACTTGATAAGCGAGACTGAGAAATGCATGCAACTGTGCATGTGAATCAATATACGATATTGAGGTCACATTATCTCATACAGTCTGCTCTTAGTCCAAGGAACATGGATTGAATGTTGAGAGGATGACGATTCCATGCCTTGAGTTCATCCTGGATATCAAAGACAAAAGAATTATACAATCACTACAACACCTTATACAATTAAAGGTTGAAGTTGTTCTCCAACTTACCATTCACTTCGGTAGCACTGATGTGAGACTAGGCACAACTCTTTGTTTGTGATGTCATAAGCTAGTCATGGACATTCACTGCCAACATGATATGGGACCTAAGGGTCACACACAAAGGAACTCATCTACAAGAGGAGTTTAATCTTGAATGAAGATTGGATTGATTACTAAAGTGTTTAGGTATTCAATTCACATATTAGATTGGCTGACTGCACTACCAAATGACCTTCTCACTGGGTGAGACAACTGTTTAGAGTTCCAGATGGGTGTCTCAAATGTTGAGACAGCCGTTTGGATGTTAGGCTGATCAGAAATCGAATTGGCTACATTTTGCCCAAACCGAGGTGTGAATCGACCGATTCATTTTGATGTAAAGATTGGCTCGGCTCGCCTCACCATACGACTTCCTGGGTGAGTGAGAGGGGCATCTCACCTATGTGAGACATACATGTTGGGACCAAATGAACATTCTAGAAGTTTCTCGAACTCATTTTGACTGCACATTACTTGTGGTGCAAGAAATTAATGTCTAACATTAATGGGAATCAATTTGTGAAATTTGTATGTGATTCAAAAACTGCCAAATGACTGTTTGGCAGTGCGAGATGACCATCTCGTGTGACTAAATGACTGTCTGGGTCACTAGATGACCGTTTTGTGGTTTACGGTTACAAAAATTTAAGATGTTCCGGTCCCTTCCACTCCCACATAGATCCCAATAAGACTGGGAACCTTGACTCTAACCCTACCTATAAATAGAGGGGTACTGGGGGCTTCTCAAAGCACAACAACATCAACTAAGAATCAGTTGCTCTAACAATTATTGTCCTCTCTGGTTGTGGTTACTGAGAGAGCCCAAGCAAGTCCTACCCGACAAAGGAGGGATAGCGACGAGAGAGAACAATTGAGGATCATTGTTGTGGAAGAGCAAGTTGGTGATACACCAACGGGAGGGACAACTCCTTCCTATCTATTCTAGTTGAATGATGAGAGTTCTAGTTGGTCTCTGTGTACTACTCTAGAGGCATGATTCCTTTGGCTGCTGCTAGGAGAGCAAAGTCAGACTGTAGTCCACGGCGAGACCACAAGAGTCATTGTAGAAGTTATTTTGTTTGTTGTTCGTGGTGCACACCAGGAGCTGCACAACCATCGTCCAAGAACAACTAGTAAACAATTGAATTGAAGCAAGTTGTTTCTGCTGGACTTTCTCTAGGACCAGGTATAACTCATTAAACCATCCTTCCTATTTCATAGTAGTTGACGTGATCTTGTTGGTATGGGGATACAGATAGATAAAACTTTTGTTTCCACTACTATACTTTGTGCTCGTATTTCCCAACGGTGGTATCAGAGCCACATCAATTTACTATGTTTTAGGATAACTGATATGATCAGATTTTCATTTAATCATTTTTTATAACATATGATGTGAATATTTAAACTGTCTCGTATGCATATCCGATAAATACCACGTAATCCCAAACTAACACACACACACACACACACACACACACACACACACATATATATATATATATATATATATATATATATATATATATATATATATATATATATATATATATATATATATATATATATATATATATATGGGTGTTCATTCATTGCCCACGCAGGTAGCTTGGATTTTCGCTACCCGACAGCTAAAAAAGTAACTCTCCTGGCTCAGAAAGTAAATCTACTGTAAAAAAAGTAACTATGGTGTCAAAAAAGTAACTCTGCTGGCCAATAAAGCAACTCTGTACAAAATATACAACAGATATATATAAGGACGGATTTTTTGATTTTGGAGGGGCAAATGATATTATTTTTGGCTAAAATTTTTTGGAGAGCTAGACAAAATAGTCCTCTACAATTGCGATTTTTTTTTGAAAAAAAGTGGTCGGAAGGGTAGGTGGGTAGTTACCCGCGCGGGCAATAAAGATGGGCCCTATATATATATATGTATATATATATGTATATATATATATATGAAACTTACACGTGTCGCCCTAAAAGCGATTTTTGGATGGTGGATGTGTAGCATGGTTATGGCCTAAACCCTATATATGTGTGTGGTTGAATGGTATGGTTTTACTCCCATTTGTCTCTGTTTACATACCGAGCCTCTACCTCCATCTTCCCTATGTAAAGTTAATTCTTTCCTATCTTTTCTCCCCTCAAATGCAACTGGATGTTTCTCTTTACCATGTAATAAGTTTAATAGCAATAGGATAGTTTATTTTCTTGCAACGATGAGGAAGATGATAATCATCGAATGAGACGACTCGTTTGTGAGATGAGTCGACTGTCTGGAGGACCATGGAGGATAGAATGATGGAGGTAGACGACCGACTGGCGGACCCAATCTACCATTTGGAGAGAAGTCCAAACATCAGTTGGATTGGAGGCCAGTCGACCATTCATGATGACCAACCAACCATCCAAGAGGCGAGACAACCGATTCAAGGTTTGAACCGATCTACCCGGATTGGAAAGCACAGATCTACACAACCAATAGGTTCATACATGTGATGTGATGTTGACCTAGGTGGTATTAATTCATTGTGGCTTCAAGGAAGATATATCATGTATATAATACATACTATATATGTGGTGATTGGATATAGTATATGTATATATATGATATATATATAAGTCCCTCAATCAAACATATTAAGTCTAAGATATTTTTCAATAGCAATACACATGAAAAACTTGTTCGACCAAGCGTATGTTACATCAAAGTGTGGTGCATCGTCTACCTCATGGAAGTGTGATGGTAGTAATGTAGGTGCTATCAAAGTAGGATGCATTATTATCATATTGTCTATTGGGACAGACTTAACTGGTGATTCTTAGAGAGTCTAAGTCCAAAAGCATGTAGATGATTATGGCAAAGAGTTGTGCATATCATATATCCAATAATTGCATATGATGCAATTGGCAAGCATCGCTTACCTTAATGGTTGATTACAGACGCTGGTGTAGGTCGGGTAATAACTGAATCATTTTAGATCTTGACTCATTAGAAAACCGATCGCTGTAGTTTTCCAAACTAATACTTGAAAGTTGTCAATTTAACAAAATAATGAGAACGATAATCAATTAAATACCTAATTATTATCGCCCCAATTCTAATCAAATTAAATCAAAAATGAGTTTTTTGACAAAATTGCAAATTCTTTTGTAGTATCAAATGGAAACAAACAACAATCACTTTTCTCTGTGACCGTTCCTTGAGAAGGACAAACTAACTGGGAATAACTTCCATGGTTGGTTCAGGACATTGAGAATTGTTCCCACATAGGATCACAACCTCTATGTCCTAGAGGCACCAGTACCAGAGGAACCACCTCAAATTTGTACCAAGGGATGACAAGGATGCTTATAAGAAGCATATTGAAGATGTCATGGATGTCAAGTATCTGATGGTATTCTCCATGAACTATGAGTTTCAGAGGCAACATGAAATCATGGATGTGATTGAGATGATCACACATCTCAAGAACATGTTCTAAGATCAGGAAAGACAAGAAAGATACGATGTCTCCAAGGCATTGTTCAAATGTATCATGGTGGAAGGTGACCCAATTGGTCCTCATGTACTCAAGCTCATTGGGTATGTGAAGAACCTAGTTAGATTGGGATTCCCCTTGGGTCAAGAGTTGGCCACTGATGTGATTCTGTAGTCTCGGCCAGAGTCCTATAGTCAGTTTGTCATGAACTACAACATGAACGACTTTGACAAGTCATTGACAGAGTTGATGGGCATGTTGAGAACAAGTGAGACACAAATGAAGAAAGACAAGTCCAAGTCTGTGATGATGATCAACAAGACAAAGGGGAAGTCTAAAGGCAAAGTCAAAGCTAAGAAGGGTTATAAAGCTGGCCAGAAGCCCAAGTCTTCAGATCTCAAAGTAAAGGGAGGGGTGAAGAAAATAAGAGACGAATGTCACCATTGTCACCAGCTTGGACATTGGAAAAGAAATTGCCCACTCCGGTTAGAAGAATTAAAGAAGAAGAAGGAATGCATTGAGGCCTCCATTTTAGGTATAAACATTATAAGGTAAATTTGATTGTTTCTTCATTTTGGTATGTGATACCAAACAAAGATCTGACATAATTTATGTTCAAGAATTGACAAGAAGTAAAAGCCTTCATGGAAGGACAAGGATGGACAAAGGAGGAGCAAGTGTTGTAGAGCTTTAGTCTACATTTAAATTTATCTTAGCCCAATAGAAATGTAATAGAGTTAGTAGAACTGTTATTTCATTATGCCATTAAATAGAAACATTTACTTTGAAGCATCTTGTATGACAAGGATGATGAATCAATAAAGTGAGATATTAATGTTTCTATTTCAAAAGATATGATCTTGCATGGAAATGCCCAAACATCTATATGGTCTTTGTGAAAGATTTTGAGATGAATGTTAATATCATTAATACCAAAGGATCATAATTGATAACTCAAGACTATCATTAGCAATAGTCATCTTGGGTGTATGTATAAGAAATGCATGTCTAGAATACATATTGATGTTAATCTAGATTCCCTTAGTTATTGAACCTAAGGAAACATGCAAAGCCTTATTTACGCACAAAGTGACATAACATCCGTCACTAGATGTATTGGGAGGATAACCCTTCCATTTGACCTCATACATGTAATGCGTGAAGATCTTATGGAATGAATGCTATAGATAATTAATTATACCTCATATTCATTTACTGGTAATATGATGATATGTACTCAGTAAAATAGAAACATCAATCTCTTGAAGTGTTCAAAGAGATTATAAATGAAGTATAAATTTGATGAAAGTATTAAGAAACTTTGATGAGATCAAATGTTGAAATATTTTACATGAGTACCTTCAAAGAAAGGACTGTGATAATGTATCACAAGTCAAATTCATATGAACATAATGATGTGTCCGAATGAAGGAATTATATCATGATGAGTCATGATATAATTATCAATTAATCTAGTCTTCTTACATCCTTAGAAATATATAAATCTATCACTAAATGATATACACTCTGAATGGTTTATAAGACATCATATATGACATGATTTAGGAATGTCCCAATATGTCTAAAGGAGTGAAACCTACATTGAGAAAGTAGTTTCTTGAAAAGGTTCATCCACAAAACATAGTTGTTGAATATTTCAATTAATCCCAATCCAATAACAAAAGTGTTTTGTTGCTAGTATAACTGAGTTCCTAAAGAATCACTGGTAGTAATAGTGGAGCTCTAAATGTTTGAGGTCAATAAAGAGATACAATGAGAACTAAGAGAATCACAAGTTGTTTTAGAATCTTGAGTTTGTCATATAACACAAAATAAAATAGTTCTAGTAGAACACATTTGACATTGGAGGATTGTGAATCGAACAACTTACATAGGTTGGTCATGACATGATGAGCTAACTAAATGACTAGAAACTGTTGAAGACCATAATCTGAGAAATGGCTCAAGGACATTTTGATGTCCATGTAAGCTAACAAAGTATGACCCCGATAGTGACACCTAAAGGGGTAATACCTAAAGGGCGCAATAGGGTATTATAGCTAAGACCTACATGGATAACATAAAAGGACAAATTGGTTGAAATTTTTTTCAAATATGTTCAAGTTATTGAACATGATAGAAATTCCTTTACCAATTATCATGCTTGTTGTTGTAGTTCAAATAGACTATGAGATTTAGCATATGAAGATAGAAACCAGATTCCTTAAAGGAATATATTAGAGGATGTGTATGTGACACAACCTAAAAGGTTTCGTGACTTCAAGGAATACAAATAATGTCTATAAATTACAAAGTTCAATATGGGATTGAAACAATCATCTCAGAGATAGGATCTTTTGATTTGACAAGATAGTTAAAGAGTTTGACTTGAATCAAGATGAAAGATGAAATTTGTGATTACAAAAGATTTAGTGGGAGCATATATGGATATTCCACATATGATGAGGGATAACATTTCAATATTGTGGATATTGAGATCTAGCATGAAAACCCCTTCAACAATGAAGGATTAAACGTGAAACTTCTTATGAGATAAGGATCAAGACCTAGGAGATAGTTATTGAGTGTTTCACAATGAAAGTTTTGAGTACATACAATAGCAATGTGTTGAAGGAGTTCAACACGGGAAGGATTTAATAGTCATGATATTGCGATATCAAACCAACCACACAGATATATGCTAGAGAATAGTGTATTGGACAAACCCACCTTGAGAGTGACACATGGAAACCATCATTGGTGGTCATAGTCATATCTCATAGTGAAGGTGGTGATTGTGATTCTTAGACCTAAAATCACTACACCCGTCACATGTCGTTGGGTACGCTTTGACATCATCAAACACAGTCCTAAGACATGGGTTGTTATAACGGTGATGATTGGATGACTTTGACACATGGGGATAGAATGTGAGTGATATAGATGGGATTTGTCCCTCCTACCAGAGTATGATATCCTGGTCACTTGATAAGCGATACTGAGAAACACATGCACATTCAAATGTGAATCAATATATCATGTTGATGTAACATACTAGAACTAGAACCCTATCCTAGTAGTTTTACCCTTTTATCTTAGCCAAACAAGAATAAACTAATGCATGTAATTAAGGGAATACAAAATACTTTGTGCTTAATAATAACTCATTTAGATGATAATAAGAAATTAAAGAACTTAGTTGGATAAATACCTCCCCATATATTCTTAATATAGGGTTGTATGTACATAAACAACAACTTGGTTTTAATTAAAGGGGTTGAAGTATAAATTGTCACTAAGTAATAGAAATCATAAAATATTTCTTCGTAGAACTTTCTAGCACTTCCTAAAATAAGAGAAATAGGAGAAAATCCGAATTTTATATAAAGGAGAAGATAAATGCAATAATCAAAGGTAATATGAGAATTAATGGGTAAAGAAGATAATTAGAAAGATATTGCACAAAATATTATAATTGGAAACCCATCAGGATAATTTGATACTCAAATTCATTTCCTTGATCAAAAAGTAACTTAAGGGCCAAGTATCATTTAAAGTGGAACATAATATAAATATTAATGACATTATCAAAAGAAAATAGGAAATATGCCAATAAAGTGAAATAAAATACTTAATGTTCTCAAATCATAAAAATAACTCCAAATTCGTATTCTAAACATAAAAATAAGCCTTTGGGAAAATTTGCATTTAATGTGGTCAATGTTTAATATTTTATTTTAATCTAGAGAGAGAAAATGATTTAAAGATCAAAAATATTAAATATATGTTGATAAAAATTAATTAATCTCAAAAACGTGTTCCTAACATTTATTATTACTTGTATACCATGTTTTATATTTTTAGAAGGTTTCTAGATGCCTCTAGTAAATTAAAAGGTTAAATAAGTGATAAATTTAAATGAATTAAATAAAATTATAAAATCTTCAAAAAAATAAAATAATGATAAATTAGTGTTCTACACGTCAAAATATATCTTTGTATGAATTTTGATTCAATTTGGAAAATAGTTTATACGAAGGTGAATTTAGGAGAGAGAAAGTGTGTAAAATATTAAAATCATTAATTAAAATAATAAACGATATTAAAAAATAGAAATAATACTAAATTAGTATCCAAAATATTAAATGTGACTTGTGGGTCAAGTTTATAATTTTTGGATAATCCTAACATCATTAGTAAAGGAGGAAAGAGAAAATAGTAATTAATTTATTTGACACAATAAAAGTTGTCAAAAGGTAAATATAATTTTATATTCGGCTTCCTCACCCCAAAATCAGTAAACCTACCAAATTGTATTTTGTTTAGACTTTATTTGCACCTTTAAATAATTATAGAAAGGTTTATGCATTAAATGCACCAAATGATCAAAGTTTAGCAAGTTGTATTAAACAATCTCATTTCATCTTCTTCCTTGGTCACGTAGGAACAGTAATCTGCGTTTTGTGATTTTTTTCAGATGGCTATTTCTCTCTTGTTTCTCAACGAAACTTCGCGAAACAAGTTGCATTGGATTTTAAATTCAATTCCGCATCCAACTAATACAATATCTCATGATTTAATCGAGTATTTGGGGAACGCCCAAAGCTTGCGCCACTACCCTCTACCTTCACCTACCTAAACCCTAGTCTAGGGTACCTTGCCTATAAATAGTACAACCCCAGCGACCGCCATCGCCTTAGCAACTCGCTCATGTTCTCAATTTGACGTTTCGTGGACGTTCTGACCTCCATCTAGCCGCCGAGGATCCCTGGCTTGCGGCGCACCTCCTTCCCTCATTGCTTCGTCTCCGTCCAATCGTAAGGTACCATCTAGTTCGGCTTCGCATGGGCTTCAGTTCGACTACTTGTGCATAGTTTTTCATCGCCTATAGCATTTTCCCCCAAATCCATCGCAAACAGCTACTGCTGTTCTAGCACGAGGACGATCGGGCGAGAGGTGGAAGATGACCTCGTCGTTTTACCGTTTTGCCCCCACTCGTCTCTCCTTTTCTTTTTTTTTGTTCGGGGCAATCATGCCTTTCTACCCTGTTTTGGTCAGCTTTGACCCGGCTTTGCAAGCTGCTGAGTCCCCGCGCGCGCAAGATGGCCATTGGGCCAGGTCAGCGGCGTGGGGCCCACTCCCTTGTTTCTTTGCTTATGCGCTCATGCCTTGCCTACGTGGCAGGCTGTGATTGACCGAGACAAAATAAATTGTATAAATTGATTCTGATGTCAAAAATTAAAAGTAGATAGTGTTTTGAAATCAGGAAGACGAGATCTATTTGTTAAAAATATTTTTGAGTTTTGGTTTTGATGTTTGTGAAAACATAATTTTAAAATGATTTAGTTAACTTAAAATCACTAAAATTAACCCTAAAGTCCATGTTTTCAAAACATACAATATTATATGTTATCTTGATCAGAAAATCCTAACTAAGAGGATGGTGAGGTTTTTGGAGTCTGATTCGATGGTTTGCGCAAAAAGTTAGTAAAATTAGGGTTTCAATCTTTAATGAATACATACAACTCTAATTTATAAATCTAATGATGAATTAGGGAAAGTGGGTTCTATATTCGTGTGAAGTGTTGGAAAGAGGGATTCTAGAACACCTGAGGCTAAGGTATGTTGTATCCCCTATTCGTCCATATTGAGCAATTCACCTACGTTATCATCTTTTTGACTGTTGCCTATACACATGTCTATTCTCTTTTTATTATGGTTCATGTGAACTATCCTGGTTATTGTGATCTTGGATAATTTCTTGGGATCTTTTGTTGTGATATGGAAACATGATGATATTGTTGATGGTATCTACCACTATGATGTGGAAGTTTATTAATGTTTCATATGTTGACCATTGTGGAAAATCTTATTTTATGTTTGACTATACTTTCCTACTTGCCTCTACATTTTCCTGCTATGTGATTCAGTAGCCCTAGAGTAGTATAATTGCATTGGTTTTGTCTCATTATCATCTGTGGCAATATTGTGATATTTTGGATGGTGGATGTGTGATTCCCCATTCCTGGGCAGGATGTGTGATTCCTGGCCCATGTTATATATATTTGGATGGCGGATGTGTGATTCCCCATGCTAGGGCAGGATGTGTGATTCTTGGCCCATGTCCCATCAGGTTCAAGATGTGTGATTCTTGACCATCATTGTATTTTATAATATTTTAGTGTTATGCTTATCTCACATTTATGCAGGATATTGGTCATGATATGTGCATGTGGCACTTCTTTATTGTTTTACATATGGCAAGTATCCCTTTGGTTATGAATCTTATCTTTTATGCCCGTGTGGGTAGTCCTATTCTTTTGCATGGGAATCATTCATACTTGATGTCCTTAATGACATATATTGCTCAAGCTTTTCTTTAGAATACACATACCAACTTTTGATGATATATTTCTCTTTTCTTCTTCTTTTGTTGGGGTATGCTTCCAACCCCAGGTTAGGTTGAGGAGAGTGAACTTCAACAACAACCTTATAGCTGATCTTCGGGAGGCTTGAAGAGGTGGTTAGATGACCCTCGGCTTAGTCCTTGGCTTTATGTTTAGTTTTCCTTTAGATTACCTTATGTGGTGATGTGTTGTAACAAGCTTTAAAAATTGTTAGATAAAACTTCTTCTTTTTTTTCCGCTGCTACTCATTGTGTAATGATACATACATGTTGAATGAATTGATCTCCATCCCTTTGGTGAAAAATTTTATGTGGTGTTTGTCTTTAAGGGATGTGGTCTTTTCTTTCTAGTAGAGGAGTGGTTGCACTTCTTTACATTTGAGGTCACATTATCTCAGACAGTCTACTATTGGTTTAAGGAACATGGATTGAGTGTTGAGAGGATAATGATTCCATGCCTCAAGTTCATCTTGGATATCAGAGACAAAAGAATTATATAGTCACTACAACACCTTACACAAATTGGAGGCTAAAATTATTCTCCAACTTTCCATTCACTTGAGTAGCAGTGATTTGCGTCTAGACACAACTATTTACTTGTGATGTCAGAAATTAGTTATGGACATTCACTTCCAATGTGATACGGGACCTATAGGGACACACACAAAGGAACTCATCTAGAAGAGGAGTTTAATCTTAAATGATGATTGGATTGATAATTAAAGTGTTTAGGTATTCAATTCACACAATAGATTGACTGACTGCACTACCAAACGATTGTCTCACTGGGTGAGATGACCATTTTGAGTTCCATACGAGCGTCTCAAATGTTGAGATGTCTATTTGGGTCGTAAGGATGATCAATAAATTGAATTGTCTAAGTTTTTCCCAAATTGAGGTGTGAACCAACCGGTTCAATCTGATGAACCAATCGACTTGGTTTAACTCACTAGATAGTTGTCTGGGTGAGAAAGATGGGCATATATCCTGTGTGAGATGACTAGGTTGGGGCCAAATGTATGTTCTGGAAGTTTCCCAAACTTTTTTTGATTGCACATTGCTTGTGGTGCAAGAAATTAATGTCTAACATTGATGGGAATTGATTTGCCAAATTATTATGCGATTGGGAAACTGCCAATCGACATTTGGCAGTACGAGATGACCGTCGTGTATGACCAGACAGACGAACATTTGGGTCACTAGACGACCTTCTCGTGGTTTGCAGGTTGTGAAAATTCAAGATCTTCCAGTCCATTCCACTCCCACATAGATCCTGAATAGACTGGGAACCTTGACCCTAACCCTGCCTATAAATAGAGGGGTACTGGGGAGCTTCCCATAGCACATTAACATCAATTGAGAATCAATTGCTCTGACAATTGTTATCCTCTCTGGTTGTGGTAACTGAGAGAGCCCAAGAAAGTCCCACCCGATAAGGGAGGGATAGCCATGGGAGAGAAACAAATGAGGATCATTGTTGTAGGAGAGAAGGTAGGCAACTAGTATGCCAACGGGAGGGACAACTTCTTTCTGTCCATTCTAGCAGGACGACGTGAGTTCTAGTTGGTCTGGATGGACTACTCTAGAGGTAGGAGGCCTATGGCTACTGCTAGGAGGGCAATATCAACTTGTAGTCTGTGGCGAGATCTGAGGAGCCACTGCAGCAGTTGTCTGAGTCTGCTGTCAATGGAGGAGCAGTCAGATGAGTCTGAGTGCATCCAAGAGCTACACAGACACCGTCCAAGACAGAGTGCATATGTACATCAATGAAGATTGTCACTGGACTTGCTCTAGGTCCAGGTATTTATTTGTGAAATTATCCTTCCCATTGCATAGTTATTGACGCGATCTACTGGTTAATGGGAAATATGTCAATAAAATTTTTATTTTTACTGCCTATCTAATGTCGTATTTCCCAACAGTGGTATCAGAGCCACATCAATTAATTATGTTTTGGGATAATTGATATGATAATATTTTTGATTTTACAGTATTTATTTATTGCATGCGATGTGAATATTTAAATTGGTTGATGTACACGCCCGTCTTATCACAATATAAAGAACCTAAACACATATATATATATATAATTTACACGTGTCATCATGAAATCAATTTTGATAGTGGATGTAAAGCATGGTTATGGCCAAAAAACCAGATCTATGTGTGCATGGTTGTGGTATTTATTCCTGTTGTTAATCGATCTACGTACCGAGCCTCCCTCTCCTTCCCAAATGTAAATTAATGTTCTTTTTCCTATTTTCCCTCAAATGTAACTCGATGTTTTTCCATATACAATGTAATAAGAGATGTGATAGTTTTAATTTATATTTCGATGTGAGATGATGATCTATATAAAGACGAAACGAGCGGCTTGTGAGATGACCAGATCGACTGGAGGATCACAGAGGCCAGATGATAGGAGGATGAACCAATCGAATGGTGGCCCAACTGATCGGCTAGAGGTGTCCATACGCTGCTTGGACCTGAGAACCAGATGACCATTTCAGAATAACCCAACCAAGCGACTAGGAGGCAAGCCGACCGATCTAAGAGTTGAACCGATTAACCCAGATCGGTTTGAGCATAGATCTTCACCAACAATAGGTTGCATATGATGTGGATCATATGTGCTAGTAATTCCGTGTGGCTCCAAGGAATTATATTAGTATGGACGTAACCATCATTTGTGTGTTCTATTTATTGCATGTTCTCATTTTTGGTTATAGCATGTATATGGTACATACAATATATATATGTGGTGATTGGATAAAGTATAAGTATTTATACAAACTCCCTCAATTAAAATAGTAAGTCTTAGATGCTTTCTAAAAGCATCACACATGAATATCCTGATCGACCAAGCGTAGGTGATGCTAAAGCGTGGTATGCCATCTATCTCGTGGAAGTGTGATGGTAATAATGTTAGTTCCGCTAAAGTGGGATACATTATTATCGTGTCAATTTTGGGTCAGGCTTAAATGGTGATTCTTAGAGTGTCTAAGCCCAGAAGCATGCAAATAATTATGGTAAGGAGTTGTGCATATCATCTATCTAAGAGTTGCATGTGATGCAATTGACATGATGGCCTACCTAAATAGTCAAATAGTCAAGTGTGGGCAACCAACCAAAGCTGACTCATGATTTGATGAAATATGGATCTTGGCCCACTAGAATATTGTATGCTACAATATTCTGAATTGGTATTGAGGGCTATGAATTCGAATGAAATAATGGGAATGATAATAATTAAAGACCTATTTGATATCATCAAATTTATCAAATCAAACCAAATATTTTTTTTAAAAAGTTGCAATATTTCTTTATAGAATAAAATGCCAAACACAAACACATTCAAATTGTGACCAGTCCTTCAGAAGGACAAAATGGGATAAATTTCCACAATTGATTAAGGACTTTGAGAAATGTTCTCATCAATGAGCGAAAGCTCTATGTCCTTGATAGACCAATGCTAGAGGAACCCACTCTAAAGGCATCTAAGGCTAAATGGATGCTTATTGGCAGCATGCCAATGATGCCATAGACATTTGAATACCTAATGCTATGTTGTATGAACTATGAGTTGCATGAACAACATGAATACATGACATTATCTAGATGATAACACATCTTAAGAATCATGTAAAGCAAACAAGGTATAATTTGAGTGCAAACTGACAAAGGGAGGTCCAGTAGAACCCCACATGTTCAATATAATTGGACATGTAGAATGACTGGGATTTCTCTTAGGTCAAGAGTTGACCATGAATATGATTATGCAAGAGTTGCATGAATCATATAGTCAGTTCATAAAATGCTTGACATGTTGATGCCAAAGCAAGGAAGAAGAAGGACAAATCTATGATGATGATTAGTGAAAGTGAGTCCTAGGGAAAAGGGAAGGCTAAGAAGTATTCTGAGGCTAAGCTTAAGTTCAAGTCTTGTACACTCAAATTATGGAGAAGGTTAAGTATAAAAGGATTTTGTCCTTTTTACTTAAAGGATAAAGAAAAGAAAGTGCCACCATTGTCACTTGTATGGATATTGGAAATAACTATCCTCCTTATAGAGGATCTCAAGAAGAAGATGGAGATAGAGATATCTACTTCAGAACCTGATAAAGAAGTAAGCTAGAGTTGTACAGAGCAAGGGTTGTTTCCTTTACAGTTGAGAGTTGTCATTCATGGAAACATAATAGAATTAGTGAATTGCTATTATGTACATGCCATTGGTGAAAATGTCACATGTCTTGTATGGAAAGAACATTATGTTTCATTTTAAAAGGATATGATCTTTTATGGCAATGCCTTATGTCTCACAAACTATACTTGATAGTTGTAAAGACAAATATGTGTATGATACATATATTGAATGACTTGATGACTCAAATATTGAATACCTATAGCATTGTCATTCAAAGCCCCTAAATGAGAAATGCATTTCTAGAATCCATATGATGGTTATCTAGAATCTTTTGGTTATGGAACCAATAGAGACATGCATATCTTATTTGTTGTGCAATATGACAAAAGCATCTTCACTAGATGTAGTGGGAGATCGAATATTCCATTAGGACTAGTACATACTAATGTACACAAACCTTTTGGAATGAATGTAAAAGGTAGTTACAAGTACCTCATCATATTTAATGATGTAATCAATAGATATTGAAATTTTTATTTAATGAAATACAAATTTTGGATCTCTTGAAGTGTTCAAAGAGATCATAAATTAAGTACATAACTAACTTGGTAAAAGTATTAAGATATATCGATATGATTGATGTTGAAATACATAAACCAAGAGTTTGAGGACCTTCTGGGAGATCATGATGGTGTATCGTGATGAACTCCACCTTAAACACAATGATAATGTATCATTAGACTGTATAAGAAAGAAGGAATCACATTGTGTTAAGTCATGGGGCGATTATCAACATATCTAGCTAATCTTCCAATATTCTTTTTGGCACATGTTTTACACTAAAACAATGTACTGTGTAAATTAGTTCAAAAGACATCATATGAGATATGAAATGGGAAGTGTCCCAATATGTCTTTTATAATGATTAGGATTGAAAGCTTGTATAAGAAAAATAGTTTCTTAAAAGGCTTTATTCACAAATAATATGAATGTTATCTTGTTGAATACTACTTATATTCCAATCCAACAATAAAGTTGTTGTTGCTAGGATGACTGAATTCCTAAATATAAATTAGTTCCAAGGAATTAGTAGGAGTAAAAGTAGAACTCAAAATGTTTGAGACAAATAAGAAATTAAACATGGAACCTAAAGAGGTACAAAAGGAAGAAGGAGAATCACAAGTTGTTGTGGAATCTCAAGTTCCTTTTGTAAACATAGAACTCATAGTTCTAGTAGAACATGCCTTGAGTTTGAAAGATTATGATATATTATAACTCAAAAGGTGGCGAGTTGATCATAGAGATGAGTCAACAACCTACCTAGAAACTATTGAGGAATCAGAATTTGAGAAATGGCTTGAGGCCATAAGATCAATGATGGACTCCATGTACACCAACAAGGTATGACCTTACTGGATCCACCTAAAGGGATAATACCTATAGGGTGCATTTGGGTTTTGTAAGAAGACCAACATGAAAAGGTAAATTGGTTTCAAAGAGTTTCAAACTAGTTCAAAGTGTTGAACATGATGAAGTCTTTTCACCAATTACCATGGTTAAAATTCATCAGGATCATGCTTGTTGTTGCAACTTAGTATTACTGTGAGATTTGGTATATGGATGTTAAAATCGCATTCCTTAATTGGAATAATTAAGAGGATGTGTACGTGACACAACCTAAAGGTTTTATAAATCCATTAATACAAATAAAGTCTATAAGCTACATAAGTCAATCCATGGATTGAAGCAAGCATCTTAGAGATAGAATCTTCTATTTGACAAAACATTCAAAGGGTTTGACTTGAGTCGGAATGAAGGTGGAATCTATGATTACAAAAGATTTAGTGGGAGCATATTTATATTCCATATAATGATGGGAAATAACGTCCTTATCCTACATATGTTAAAACCTGGCAAGGAAAGCACTTTCTATATGAAGGATTTAGGCGAAGCGTCTTATGTGATAAGGATCGAGGTCTATAGAGATAGATCTGGAAAGCTTCTTGACCTTATTAAGAGCACATACATTGGAAAGATGTTGAAGGGTTCAACATGCAAGACTCAATGAGAGGAAACATGACCATGTTCCATGGATTTAGTCTCTAAGGAGCCTAGTGTCCCAATTCTTATGAAGAATAGGAATACATAGATAGATGCCATATGCAATTGGATCTATCTTGAATGCAATGTTATGTACTTATCCAGTTATCTTGTATGTATTGGAAACAATGAGAAGTTATCTAGTAATATAGTATGTATTGGGCATGATGAGAGGATATCCAGACATCTCATATGTATTGGACATGATGAGAAGACATATATATATATATATATATATATATATATATATACAAATATATATATATATATATACCTACCTACCTACCTACCTACCTAGTAGTCTTGTATGTATTTGACATGACAAGAAGGTATATGTCAGATACCAGTGAGAGTCACTTGGCTTCCATAGAGAACATCCTTAGGTGCTTGTGAAACATTTAGAGGATTGGTTCCTTGGTTATGGTGATAAGGAAGAGTTGGGTGTAAAGAGTTACACTGATGCAAGCTTCCAAACTAACAAATAAAGAATTGCAATCTAAATTAATGTTTGACAAGAACTATAATCTAGGATTATAAGCTAATGATAGTTGTTCAAATATACAAAAGAAGCTGAGTATCTCTGAATTATAAGAACAACAGAGGATACTGTATGGATCAAGAAGTTCATATGGATGAACTTGTATGAGATTCCAACCATTGATGATACAATAGAAATACTGATGACAACAATGGAGCTACAAGTTAGACTGGGAATCTCAGATAGCATACTACGACACTTCCATCTCATACGAGTAGTCGTACAACAAAGAGATGAGAAAATAGTAAAATACCGACTTAAAGCAAACATTGCTAAACCCGCTATAAAAGTACTTGCGTAGTAGAAGCATGATGGTCATGTAAGGTCACTCAGGATGAGATCTGTGGGTGATTGGCTCTAAGTGCAAGTGGGAGTCTGTTGGTATGCATGCCTAGAGAGCCAACCATAAGATGATTGTAATGGCATAACATGTAAATGATTTGATTACTAATAAAGGCAAGCTTCCAATTTATTATGTTTCATTCAGTTATGAGATAATAATGGAATATTATAAATGTCTAGAAAATAATACTACTCAATGACGTATGTCTTGAAGTATTAGACCTGGAAGAAATGAGATCATACGAATGCTAAGAGTACATATACATATTCTCATTATTTCCCTGATCGGTTGTCATTATGGAAGGTTGATAGATAATAATGACACATACGATAAGAGTGTGAGTTGGTTGATGATTGAATCTCATTGGTCATGATATGGCAATATCAAGAAAAGCACATAGATACATGTTAGAGAACAATGTATCAGACAGACCCACCGTGAGACTGATACATGGAAGACATTATCATGGAAGTCATAGTCATCTCTCACAGTGATGATGGTGGTTATGGTTCTTATACCTGAAATCATTACACTCATCACATGTCGTTGAGCACACTTTGACATCATCAAACGTAGTCCTGAAACATGGATTGTTATAACGGTGATGATTGGGTGACTTCGACACATGGGGATTGACTATGAGTGATAGATATGGTATTTGTCCCTCCTATAGGAGTATTATATCCAAGGCCTCTTGATTAGTGAGACTGAGAAAAGTATGGCCATACACATGTGAGTCAATATGTGATATTGAGCTTACATATATCTCATACACTCTGCTCTGGTTCAAGGAACAAGATTGAATAATAATGAAGATGACTGCTCCATGCCTCTAGTTCAATCTGGATATCAGTGACAAAGGAACTATACAAAGACTGTATCACCATATATAGATTGTAGGTTGAAGTTGCTCCCCAACTTTCCATTCACTTGGGTAGCGATGATGTGTGACTAGACACCACTCTTTGCTTGTGATGTCATAAGTTGTAATGGACATTCATTTCCAACGTGATATAGGACCTATAGGGTCACACACATAGGAAATCATCTAAAAGAGGAATTTGATCTTGAAAGATTATTGAATTGATTACTTAAGTGTTTAGGTATTTCAATTCATGCAACAGATTAGCTGACTAGACTGCCAAATGATCGGTTCAAGTATTAAGCCAGCCATTTGGAGTGTCAGGTTGATTGTATTGTGCATTAGGTGGAATTTAGCCTGAAACGGTCTGTAAGACACCTGTCTGACTTGGCCAGATGACCGTCTGAGGTGATGTGAGATGTTTGTCTCACATGCCCTAAAAGACCATCTCAGGGGTGCATTCGATTGCATCAAGGATTGGTGCTGACGTCAAGTTGAGTACTAATTGAAATTGAATTGCTGACATATGTACAAAATTGGAAAGTGAGAAATGACTATCTTGAGTGCGATATGACCGTCTCATTGGTGAGATGACCGTTTTGGCGTACACAGGTTGTGAAACTTCCAGAATTATTGTAAAAATTCAAGATCTTCCGGTCCTTTCTACTCCCGCTTTAGTCCCGTATTGACTGGAGACTGGGAACCCTGACCCTAACCCCTCCTGTAAATAGAAGGGTACTGGGGGCTTCCCAGAACATAACTACTATACAAGCAATTGAGAATCAGTTGCTCTGATAATTTTTGTCCTCTCTGGTTGTGGTAACCACGAGAGCCCAGACAACTCCTACCCGACTAGAGAGGGATAGCCACAGGAGAGAAACAACTGCAGATCATTGTTGTGGGAGAGAAGATTGGTGACTAGTACGCCAACAGGAAGGACAACTCCTTCCTGTCTATTCTAAGAGGATGATAAGAGTTCTAGTTGGTTCGTGTGGACTACTCTAGAGGCAAGAGTCCTTTAGCTGCTGCAAGGAGGGCACATTCAACTTGTAGTCTGTCGTGAGATCTGAGGAGCCGCTACATGAGTTGTCCGAGTCTGCTGTCCATGGAGGAGCAGTCTGACGAGTCCAATGTGAGTCACTAAGTAACCCTAATAGATATGATACATGGTTACATACTTTATTAAGCCATGGGTAGTTTGATGCATACCACTCAAACTACTATCTGACCACTGTGAAGTTGCAATCAACCCCGTATAAGATTAGTTTTCCATAATGCCATACCATTCAAACTACAAAACAGTCTAGTCTACCCTAAGTACACATGCCGCAACACTAGAAATCAGGATGTTCAACCCTCAAGTCTAAGTTGCGACCACTATCACTCTCAATTACATTTACATTTGAGATACGACCTCGACCGTTCTCGAAAAATCTTGGAATCAGAATGACAAATATGCATCCTCCCTGCACCATATATACTCAACAATATATGACTCTGAGTTCCTTTCGAAATACTCACTTCACTATCTAGAAAGTCCTAACATTGGAATAGTTCTAAGGACTCATGGAACTATACGATTAAGGTTTCACTTGATTAATTAAGCCAGTTGTGTGTCTTCATACTGCATCAAACAAGTTACATACAATATCCTATAGCATGCTCACAAAATAATTTATGGGATACAACTTCTAAAGAAGTAAATCATATGAAATTTATTCCATATTATTTCATCATGGTAAACTTGCCCATTTTTATCTAAAAAAAGGAGTAAACCTCCAACTAGGGCACAAAACAATAGTCCAAAAAACAATTTTGATCAAAACAACAATAACTTACTGTACATGTATCATTTGCATCCAAAATTTTGCAGAGATTTTAACAAGTCAAAAACAAGATATCACTCAAAATTTCAGCATAAAGGTCCATCAGATGTATGAATTAAGACATTTTCCTAGAACTAAGTATTTATGTGACCAACACCTAGCATGGATGAGCTACTATTAGCATTATGATTTTATCTAACTGCTATTTCAGCACCAAAACAGTAATTAAAGTATTAAAACCACCATCAGTTAACCACCATATAGTACGATTAAAAATGTGGGTCGAATCTCTAGGCATTGGGTACCAAAGCAACACATATATGACATTTATAGGAGTTATTACACCTATATTTTGAATTTGAGACCTTGCATGTTTAAAAAAAGCTCATTTTATAGAAGAAAAATGTTCATAAGGTCTAAGGAAGGCCTAAGAACCCATTTTATCATCATTTTCATGTCAAATGGTACACAAAAGCTATCTTTTCTCATAATACGAGTTCTAAAGTAATATTATAGACATGCACTTAGAAGGTAGGCAAGAAATACATTCAAAGTTATAAAAATCATCTGGCTAGAGAGATAATTGAAGATAGAGAAAGAAGGACTCTGAAATCTAAGATGGAAAACTTCACAATCAACAACAAACATCAGTCTTAGTCCAACATAGCTCCAAGAACGCCTCCTCCTTCCATGAACAGAGGGGAACTAGAGAAAGAAGAGAGAGAAAGAGATTTCTCAAATCCACAAGCATAGGGTTCCATCAAGTATACCAAGAAACTCAGTAATAGGAGGAAGGAGGGTGAAGAGCAATAGGAAAATGAGTGAAAGATCAGAGATCTTACATGAAAGAAGTAACAAAAAATGGTCAATGACTCTAGATTAGTCTAAGAAGCATGGATTCTCGCACATGCATCTGCGAAAAGTCTGTGATCACTGACCTCAATGGGTTCTCGTCGACCTCCAGAAAGCAACACTAAGCTCGCCAAAGATGAGAAGAGAGAAAGAGAAGGGTATTTTTAGGTGGGTGGAAGTTTGTTGTTGTTCAAAAATCTAAGTAACCACCATGTGGTTAACAAGAATGATTTACTTATGTGGCTACGAGTTGATAACAAACTTAATTAATCCATCTTGGTCAGTGACAGTCTCAGGTGTGTTAATCATCCACTCACCATTTACTAAACGTGACGTCACCTTTTCAAATTTATATAAAATTCAAAAGTCCTTTCTTTTTATTAATGGAAAATAGAGGCGTCATTCTTATGTCCACACACCGCCTGCCACTTCATCCCATTCACACATGACACAGTCCAACCAATCGTGAGTAAGCCTACGCAGCAAGGCGGCGATGCCCACCACTTTTGCTTTTCCTTTAATGTGACGGGTTTGGTAGGTAAGTTTCTAGTGCGTAAATGGTGATAAGTGAACTGGTGACGACATTAAATATTTGCTTCCAGAGCAACATCTGTCTGATTTCCTCTATTTCCTCAAATAGTACTGGTACACATGATAAAATGTCGATCTAACCATAATAGTCACCATGTATACATGTTTAGCTCAACATTGTAGTAGGAGGTTTCTATGCGTCCCAGACGCAACATTTAAAACATGCATATTTAATGCAATAACTTATACAACGAACTATCTCATATTTAATGTAATAATTCATGCAGAGGGCCATATGGTTTTTTTTGTGTACTTTTGTAGTTCTTAAATACATGTCAGACAACTCTTTTGCCTTGATGTTTGTTGGACAACCGTGTGGCATGAACTCAACTAAGTAAATTGAGATTGAGCTCAGTTGGGGCCCAAGTATGAGATGCATGTATTTGGTGGTGCACTTAGTCTTGAGATGAAGCTAAACTTGAGAGGAATTATCCCTATTCGACTAGGTTGGATTTCAAGTTAATGGAGAGATGATGATTGAAGAAAAGTGGTGGAACACATGATGTTAGAAGGTGAAGTCGGGATGGATTCCTTGGAATTCAGGCTGAGTTGAGGACCCATGATCAGATTTAGTGCTTTACTTCTAAGATGAGAGAGAAGAGTTAAAGATGGTAGTTTCTGGTGCTGCATGAGGGAAACTCAATCCGAATGGGGCTCAATTCGGCTGAGTTCCACCCCCTTGCCCTAGTTGATTTTAGGTGGAAAGAGAGAGGAGAGAGAAAGCTTAATGTGGTGTCAAACTTGAGTTGACCAATGTGAACACAGGCCAAATTAAGGTCATTTGATTTCAGATGGATGTGCCTAAGTGTTTAAGGAAGATGAGAGTGAAAGGTTAGATGTGTGGATCTTGTGTTGTCTAGGATAATTTGGCTAGTTGGGCCAACTTAAGTTGAATTGAATGTTTATGCCCTGACTCAACTACTATATGTTGCATTGGGCTTATGTTCCTCAAAGGGGGTGAATATGGGTCGAATTCTCCAAATACAACCAATTCACTTTTGTGCTTGTTGTTTCATGGAGGTAATGTATGTATCAGTTTGATATGATACAAATAGTTGGGGGACTCCAATCTCAGGTTAGGCCTCTTTTCTTTCTTCTTGTGGTGTTGGAGTTTGATGAGTGTTAAGAGAGGTGGTATAAGGGAAATTCAGTCTTCGTTACCCTTAGAGAAGGTTGATCCATTATGTATCTTGGCAGAAGACCTTCATTTTAGGTTCATCTGACACTTCTTTCCTCTACTTGACTACCATGGAAGTTGCTCCTCAACTTTCCATTCACTTGGGTAGAGATGATGTGTGACTAGGCACTACTCTTTGCTTGTGATGTCATAAGTTGTTATGGACATTCATTTCCAACGTGATATGGGACCTATAGGGTCACACACATAGGAAATCATCTAAAAGAGGAGTTTGATCTTGAAAGATTATTGAATTGATTACTAAAGCGTTTAGGTATTTCAATTCACACAACAGATCAGCTGACTAGACTGCCAAACGATCGGTCCAAGTATTAAGCCAACCGTTTGGAGTGCCAGGTTGATTGTATTGTGCATTGGGTGGAATTTAGCATGAAACAGTCTGCAAGACGCCCGTCTGACTTGGCCAGATGACGTCAAGTTGAGTACTAATTGGAATTGAATTGCCGACATATGTACAAAACTAAAAAGTGAGAAATGACTATCTCAAGTGCGATATGACCATCTCATTGGGTGAGACGACCGTTTTAAAGTACACATGTTGTGAAACTTCCAGAATTATTATGAAAATTCAAGATCTTCCGGTCCTTTCTACTCTCTCTTTAGTCCTGTATTGGCTGGAGACTGGGAACCCTGACCCTAACCCCTCCTGTAAATAGAGGGGTACTGGGAGCTTCCTAGAACGCAACTACTATACAAGTAATTGAGAATCAGTTGCTTTGATAATTGTTCTCCTCTCTGGTTGTGGTAACCATGAGAGCCCATACAAGTCCTACCCGACTAGGGAGGGATAACCACATGAGAGAAATAACTGAGGATCATTATTGTGGGAGAGAAGATTGGTGACTAGTACACCAACAGGAGGGACAACTCCTTCCTGTCTGTTCTAAGAGGATGATAAGAGTTTTAGTTGGTTCGTGTAGACTACTCTAGAGACAAGAGTCCTTTAGCTGCTGCTAGGAGGGCACATTCAACTTGTAGTCTGTGGCGAGATCTTAGGAGCCGCTACAGGAGTTGTCTGAGTCTGCTGTCCATGGAGGATCAGTCTGACGAGTCTAATGTGAGTCACCAAGTAACCCTAACAGATATGATACATGGTTACATACTTTATTAAGCCATGGGTAGTTTGATGCATACCACTCAAACTACTATCTGACCATTGTGAAGTTGCAATCAACCCCGTATAAGATCAGTTTGCCATAATGGCATACCAGTCCAACTACAAAACAATCTAGTCTGCCCTAAGTACACATGCCGCAACACTAGAAATCCGGATGTTCAACCCTCAAGTCTAAGTTGTGACCAATGTCACTCTCAATTACATATACATCTGAGACACGACCTCAACCGTTCTCGAAAAACCTTGGAATCAGAATGACAAAGATGTACCCTCCTTGCACTATATATACTCAACAATATATGACTCCAAGTTCCTTTCGAAATACTCATTTCACTATCTAGAAAGTCCTAACACTGGAATAGTTCTAAGGACTCATGGCACTATACGATTAAGGTTTCACTTGATTAATTAAGCCAGTTGAGTGTCTTCATACGACATCAAACAAGTTACATACAATATCCTATAGCATGCTCACAAAATAATTTGTGGGATACAACTTCTAAAGAAGTAAAACATATGAAATTTATTCCATGTTATTTCATCATGGTAAACTTGCCCATTTTTATCCAAAAAAAGGAGTAAACCTCCAACTATGGCAAAAAACAACAATCCAAAAAAACAATTTTGACCAAAACAACAATAACTTCCTGTACATGTATCATTTGCATCCAAAATTTTGCAGAGATTTTAATAAGTCAAAGACAAGATATCACTCAAAATTTCAGCATAAAGGTCCATCAGATGTAAGAATTAAGACATTTTCCTTGAACTAAGTATTTATATGACCAACACCTAGAATGGATGAGCTACTTTTAGCATTATGATTTTATCTAACTATTATTTCAGAACCAAAACAGTAATTAAAAGTATTAAAACCACCATCGGTTAACCACCATATAGTAAGATTAAAATTGTGGGTCGAATCTCTAGGCATTGGGTACCAAAGTAGCACATATATGACATTTATAGGAGTTATTACACCTATATTTCGAATTTGAGACCTTCCATGTTTAAAGAAAAGCTCATTTTACAGAAGAAAAATGTTTATAAGGTCTAAGGAAGGCCTAAGAACCCATTTTATCATCATTTTCATGTCAAATGGTACACAAAAGCTATCTTTTCTCATAATACGAGTTCTAAAGTAATATTATAGACATACACTTAGAAGGTAGGCAAGAAATACATTCAAAGTTATATAAATTGTCTGGCTAGAGAGAGAATTGAAGATAGAGAAAGAAGGACTGTGAAATCTAAGATGGAAAACTTCACAATCAACAACAAACATCGGTCTTAGTCCAACATAGCTCCAAGAACGCCTCCTCCTTCCATGAACAGAGGGGAACTAGAGAAAGAAGAGAGAGAGAGAGAGTTCTCAAATCCACAAGCGTAGGGTTCCATCAAGTATACCAAGAAACTCGGTAATAGGAGGAAGGAGGGTGAAGAGCAATAGGAAAACGAGTGAAAGATCATAGATCTTACATGAAAGAGGTAACAAAAAATGGTCAACGACTCTAGATTAGTCTAAGAAGCATGGGTTCTCGCACATGCATCCGCGAAAAGTCTGTGATCACCGACCTCGATGGGTTCTCGTCGACCTCTAGAAAACAACACTAAGATCGCCAAAGATGAGAAGGGAGAAAGAGAAGGGTATTTCTAGGTGGGTGGAAGTTTGTTGTTGTTCAGAAATCTAAGTAACCACCATGTGGTTAACATGAATGATTTACTTATGGGGCTGCGAGTTGATAACGAACTTAATTAATCCATCTTGGTCAGTGACAGTCTCGGGTGTGTTAATCATCCACTCGCCATGTACTAAACGTGACGTTACCTTTTCGAATTTATATAAAATTCAAAAGTCCTTTCTTTTTATTAAGGGAAAATAGAGGCGTCATTCTTATGTCCCCACACCGCCTGCCACTTCAGCCCATTCACACATGACACAGTCCAACCAATCGTGAGTAAGCCTTCGCAGCAAGGCGGCGATGCCCACCACTTTTGCTTTGCCTTTAATGTGACGGGTTTGGTAGGTAAGTTTCTAGTGCGTAAACGGTGATAAATGAACTGGTGACGGCATTAAATATTTGTTTCCAGAGCAACATCCGTCTGATTTCCTCCGTTTCCTCGAATAGTACTGGTACACACGATACAATGTCGATCTGACCATAATAGTCACCATGTATACGTGTTTAGCTCAACATTGCAGTAGGAGGTTTGTATGCGTCCCAGACGCAACATTTAAAACGCGCATATTTAATGCAATAATTTATACAAGGAACTATCTCATACCATTGCTTAAATCTCAGTACAACATTAGACATTAGTACGTTAGCCAGTGCAGATAAGTACATCGTTGAAAATTAAATACGAAAATGTAGCAGATTCGGGTTTAGGTGGAGAACCATGCGGTAGCTATCTTTTGTTTATACAAAAGAGTGATTTACATCATATTAATAGGGCTGTAAATGGACATGGGTATGCCCGCATACCCTCAAACCCATACCCACTGAACTCGTCATGGGTATAAATTTTTATAACCATATAATCGCTTACCCTTATACCCACATACCCGCATCTTACAGGGTAAGGTTATGGTTATGTATATACCCATGCCCTGTATACCTATATACCCATTTAATTATATTTTTACATAAATAATTTACATTAAGATGTAATGGTGCATATTGTAGGACTCACATATAGCAAGTGTACATACCTTAAAATAGTAAACATTTATATTAGAATGTAGTGTTCCATATTTTAGCGTTCAAATCTAGTAATATAAGTACCTTGCAGTAGGATAATGAGCAAATTCATTGACACTACTTTATAGCCACACAAGTACATTTCAATTAATTAAGAAGGCCATAAAGCCATTCTCTCATTCCGTTCATCTCTTCTCTCTGCCTTGAATGATATTTCTCCATAACCTATCAATTTAAGTGTGGTAGTTTGTCGTATCTCAAAGTTTGTAGTGTATTATTATAATAAGTTAAACATAACCGTATACCCAATTACCCATCTATATACCCAGTGATTATACGGATATGGGTAGTTGCAGGTATAACTTTCGACAAAGCGGGTATATAACCGTAACCATGTCCGCTTAACTAAACGGTTACGGTTATGGATATGACCATACCCACACCATACCCTACCCATTTACAACCCTACCTATTAACCACATGCATATAATTAGGTCAGAAACACCCGTCCTAATGCAGCCAATGAGTATAGTGTATTTTAATGTGTAGAGTCAGTGGCGGATCTAGAAATCTACCATAGGGGTGAAAACTACTAGAGGGGGGGTGAATAGAGTTTTATACAATTTTAAACAATAATTTAAACTCAAACAACCACAATGAAAATATTGGACAAGGAGACACAGGGTTTAGAGTGGTTCCAACTATAGCAAATACTATAGCCGTCAGTCCACTACCCGGTTGCTTACCCAACCGGGATTTGAAAAGAAATTTATTTTATTACCTCGCAAGGACTTTACATAAAATACAATTTCTTTTCCCAAACCCTTCAAGCAGCCTTCACCTAGAAGTAATCGCCCAACCTTGAAGCAGCCTTCCCTTGAAGAAGATGCACCAACTCCCGTTGCACCAGCCTTCTGAAGTAGCTTCCCGTGCGATAGCCTTCTTGAAGTAGCTTGAAGTCCCCTTCTCCACCTGAGAAGTCAACCCTCTCCAATCCGCAGCCTCCAACCCTAGGAGTAGCAAGGAGAGTACAAAAGATACAAAGGAACAAGAAAGAAAAAGGAAATTACAACTTATCCTTTAAGCCCAAGGCTTGATTTGCCTATAACAAGCGTGTAGATCTCCTAACCAATGTGTATGACAATGTGATTGTAGTGGATAGGAGATACTAGCCTATAGGACACGAAATGTGAGCAATAGGAATGAATGGCAAGTGTAGGAATTGCTCTATTGCTCTAAAACAGATTGCAAGTGTGTATTCAAGCTCAAGTATAGCACAAGTATATCTTAGGTGTATTTTGGTGTCCTAAGGCATGTCCTATTTATAGGAGTGGCCTATGAATACTTAAGGACGTTCTAGACAACTTTTAGGGGCTTCTAAGTGCTTAACTAGCCGTTAGGTATAAGTTAGGTGCGTTAGTAACGACTAGTTACTTTATTCTGCAGTTGCTGTCAGAGACCATCTCGGTCGACAATTTGTCGACCGAGATACCTACTCGGTCGAAGTTTTGTCGACCGACAGGCTCTCTGGATTAACGTTTATTTGCAACTGTCAACTGCTGTGTCTAACGGCTACTTGGGTCATTCTCGGTCGAGAAGTTTGTCGACCGAGAGTGTCTCGGTCGAGGAGTGTGGTCGACCGAGATTGACTCTGTTTTCAATCTTTTAATTAACCACTAAGCATGTGTATGAGTGTGCAAATGTGATCCTATTTGAAGGGGATGACCTATCTAAGTGTGGTGATTAGCTAGGAAGATCCAACGCTTGATTTACATGCAATTTAAGTACTTGTACATTATATTTTTGTACAAGTTTTTACAACAGTGATTACATTGCATGGAAATATAAATATGTAGGCTCTTTGGATTTTCCCTAGTTGCTTTGTCATCCACCTTAATCCTGCACACTCAAGTAGCTCGTTAGATCAACAAGAATGAAATGTTTGTCATCATCGAAACAAAGGGATTTATTATAATGTCCAATTTATCCAACAATCTCCCCCTTTTTGAAGATGACAAACATTTCCTAAAATATGAAATAAGGAAATATAAAGCATATGAGTTTCATACCTGAAGATTACCTTTTGTAGCCATTCTTGTTTTACAAGTGAGTGCTGGCCATCAAGATGAAACTCATTTATATTTATATTTTTGATTTTATATTCTTTCTCCCCCTTTGTCATTTCAAAAAGATATCCAGGTTAAACATTTTTATTTCTTCTCCCCCTTAATTAAGCTCCCCCTTAAATAGATATCCTATTAGGAACATGGATTTATGTCTAATTTATCCACAATTTGTTTCTCAATCATTTGCAAAGGATGTTAAGCCTTGAAATGATATGAGATTCCCTTAAGCTTATGATGAATGTATATTTATTTCTCATCTATCAAGTTAAGCCCTAAATTAAATGAGAGTCATTTTAATCTTAGAGTACATAAAAAAATGTCTCCAACCAAAACAAGGGATGTTAAGCCCTGATTTGTTTAGAGAGTTCCTTTAAGAGCAAGATATATTTTGATGAAATTCTTTTTCATACAAATTATGTTTAAGAATCCGAAGGTCATAACAAACTCCAAATGATGTTAACAATGTTTTTGTAAGCTTCATAATCAAATAATCAAATTTGTTTTTATAAGCTCCCCCTTAATCTTACAATTTAAGCAATTTTAAAGCTTTTAAGGTCACAAATGGTAAATTTTTGATTTTGACCTTTATCAAAAGTATACTAAGATTAAGTTCAATAAATTGATGTCCAAATAAGCATTTTGTCAAAGCTTATTTTAGGTCGCCCTTGACTACGACCATAGCGCCCCTTGGCTAAGTTTTGTTTTAACCAAGAGGCAAAAATTGCAGATTTCCAATTAAGCATTCATATCAATTTTGATGCATGTTTAAGTGATACTAAACATGAAAGCATAATGAATATTTCAAATCTTTTAAAGATTTCAATTGAAAACATTTGTACTCTTTGCAAGCACTTCTAAGATATAAATCACCAATAAGTCCTTTTGCTTGCTTATGTAATGATAGAATAATAAAAGCATGTAGAAATTTTCTTTAAACTAAGCATAATTTTAGTTTAATTTCACATAATCTTTCAAAGATGATTTCCATAGCTTATGCTTTATTGTACAGTCATTAACCACAATTAGACAACAATTTTGATCAATTTCATAAGAATTCAGCAATTTTACAACATTCTGAAAAACAGTGACATGCTCGGTCGACAATTTATCGACCGAGGTTTACTCGGTTGACTAATTCTCGACCGACCGAATTTCTGGAAAGTGTTCAGAATTCTATTTGAAGTACAATATAGACTGTATCTAATTCAATTATTTCAAAGATCAGTTTGAGATAAACATATGAATATCAAAGTAACATTTAGATCAAATCTCAACTTATCATATTCAAAATTTTAAGTTTTAAGGACCTTAATTGAGATAAATTTTCAAGTTAGAAATTTTAGTTACTTGAATCATTTTGTTACCCCTTTCTGTTAAGTCGAGATAGACATAAGGATGTGCAATTTAAAGTATTCAGTCATATCTCAACTTAGTCTAGTCAATTCAATTTGGGGGTTTCGGAACCCATACTAACTCAACATTCCTTTTCTTGTATGGGCATGAAAAAGAGTAATGTCCAAGACGTGAGCAATAATGGCAACATATAGAATCAACCTCAAGTCTTTTTCTATGGTTTTGTTCTAGGTTGTTCTTTGGTACAAATGTGGCTTGATGTGCTCGTGTCTTTCTCCAACTAGGTTGTTGATAAGATTTCTCTTTGGGCTTATAACCTAGTCCTCTTCTTCCAATTTGATGATAGGAATTATCCAATATTCTATCAAAGATTCCATTGTTGCTTAACGTACTGACTTTTTGTTGCAACTTAACGATCTCATCCATTCTTTTCTTAATGTCTAGTTTTGCTTGATCTAGATTGGATGATAAATAATTCCTTTCTTTCACTATATTGTCATAATCTACATGGGTGCACAATATAGGTTGTTTTTGAAAGTCATTTAACTTTGCAAGTAATTCAACCTTTTCTTGATATAGAAGATCATAATTTGTTTCTAGAGTAAAAATCTTCACTTCACTACTACTTAGAGATGATTTCAAAGTACGGTTTTCAGAAACAATGTCATCTTTTTCAAAACCAAGAGTATTCAATTTAGCATATAAATCATCATTTTCGGATGTAAGAGCAAGAAGTCTAGCATTTAACTCATCGTTTGTTTTATTAGACTTCTTTAATTTCTTCTTGCATTCAATATACTTATTGTGTGTTTCTTCAAGACTAGAAATTAGCTCTTCTTTTGATAAATCAAGAAGGCTTACCTCTTCTTCTTCTTCCTCATTGGTTGTAGCAATGAAACAATTCTTATGGACCTCTTTCTTCTTTTCTTTCCATGGACAGCCGATTGTTGTATGGTTCGTTCCTAAACACCAATTGTAGCTTATTGAAAGTTGGTCCAAGTTGCTCCTTTGTCTGCGGTCGTAGTCACCTCCACCCTTCATTCTTCAAGACCTGGTTAGAGTTCCTTGAAGCCCGCTCTGATACCAATTGAAAACTACTAGAGGGGGGTGAATAGAGTTTTATACAATTTTAAACAATAATTTAAACTCAAACAACCACAATGAAAATATTGGACAAGGAGACACAGGGTTTAGAGTGGTTCCAACTATAGCAAATACTATAGCCGTCAGTCCACTACCCGGTTGCTTACCCAACTGGGATTTGAAAAGAAATTTATTTTATTACCTCGCAAGGACTTTACATAAAATACAATTTCTTTTCCCAAACCCTTCAAGCAGCCTTCACCTAGAAGTAATCGCCCAACCTTGAAGCAGCCTTCCCTTGAAGTAGATGCACCAACTCCCGTTGCACCAGCCTTCTGAAGTAGCTTCCCGTGCGATAGCCTTCTTGAAGTAGCTTGAAGTCCCCTTCTCCACCTGAGAAGTCAACCCTCTCCAATCCGCAGCCTCCAACCCTAGGAGTAGCAAGGAGAGTACAAAAGATACAAAGGAACAAGAAAGAAAAAGGAAATTACAACTTATCCTTTAAGCCCAAGGCTTGATTTGCCTATAACAAGCGTGTAGATCTCCTAACCAATGTGTATGACAATGTGATTGTAGTGGATAGGAGATACTAGCCTATAGGACACGAAATGTGAGCAATAGGAATGAATGGCAAGTGTAGGAATTGCTCTATTGCTCTAAAACAGATTGCAAGTGTGTATTCAAGCTCAAGTATAGCACAAGTATATCTTAGGTGTATTTTGGTGTCCTAAGGCATGTCCTATTTATAGGAGTGGCCTATGAATACTTAAGGACGTTCTAGACAACTTCTAGGGGCTTCTAAGTGCTTAACTAGCCGTTAGGTATAAGTTAGGTGCGTTAGTAACGGCTAGTTACTTTATTCTGCAGTTGCTGTCAGAGACCATCTCGGTCGAAGTTTTGTCGACCGACAGGCTCTCTGGATTAACGTTTATTTGCAACTGTCAACTGCTGTGTCTAACGGCTACTTGGGTCATTCTCGGTCGAGAAGTTTGTCGACCGAGAGTGTCTCGGTCGAGGAGTGTGGTCGACCGAGATAAACTCTGTTTTCAATCTTTTAATTAACCACTAAGCATGTGTATGAGTGTGCAAATGTGATCCTATTTGAAGGGGATGACCTATCTAAGTGTGGTGATTAGCTAGGAAGATCCAACGCTTGATTTACATGCAATTTAAGTACTTGTACATTATATTTTTGTACAAGTTTTTACAACAGTGATTACATTGCATGGAAATATAAATATGTAGGCTCTTTGGATTTTCCCTAGTTGCTTTGTCATCCACCTTAATCTTGCACACTCAAGTAGCTCGTTAGATCAACAAGAATGAAATGTTTGTCATCATCGAAACAAAGTGATTTATTATAATGTCCAATTTATCCAACAAGGGGGGCTGCATTACTATGAGTAGTGACGATGAGGAAAATAATAGTTATTTAGAAGAAAAAAATAAAAAAACACACCTAATTAGTGTCTCATTTTCTCCAACATATAAAATAAGCTATTTGTAAAAAAAACTAACATAAATGAAATGATAAATTCACTATTCAAAATAATGAATTTGTTTATATGTTTAAGGTCATAACAAACACATTATTTGATATGTCTTTCAGATTAAACAACTAGAAGATCAACAGTATAATCATAATTCATGATCACTTGATCAGTACAATGTGCATACAATTGGCAATGTGTAAGAAAAATAATAGTTATATTAAAAATAGGAATAAAATCATCTTTTAAGTGGAGAACAAGTATTAAAATATAATATGACATCATTTAGTGGATGTTGTCATACATGAAGAATAAAAAAATTGTAGCAGTCAAATCTTATACTATAAATGATATAAGTATAATGTACGTGGTATATTATAAGATCTTGACACAATGATCAGTTAAAAGAAACTTAAAAAAAAGAAGGAAAATATTTAATGTGGTTGTATGAACAACATATGATGGAGAAGCACATTGGGGAAAAAAGTGAAGAGAATGAAGAGGAAAGATCCATGCATATTTTTTATTTAAAAGTTGAAGGGAGGATATGAAAGAAAAAAATTATATATTTTTATTGACTTTCATTTTACATATCATCCTTATTTTTCTCTCTCTGTTTGATTAAAATTATATATACTAGATGGATTTTCTCACATTTTCTTCTCCTTCTTACCCCGCATTTTATATTTTTTTTCTACTTTTTTTACCTTATGCCAATTTAATCATCTTATTTTCTTTTATAGATAGAAATATTGTCATTATCTTCTCAAGTTCTTGTAAATTTGTAATAATTGTTACTTGTCTTAAAACTTATAATATCTAAATGTTATGTAACTAAAAAAGTTTGTGAAATACCACGTAACAATAAATATTATTTTGATTTATTTTTATATAGTAATATAGATCTTTTCTTAATTTGAGAGTGATTGACTAATAAAAGTTTGAAAGAAAAATATATAAATAGAAGGTGATAGTTGTGCATGTATGGTTATCATTTTTCCCAATGGTGTATAATTATAATTGAGTGAAGTTACTCAATTTATAGCTAATAATATATGTTAATTAATAAGTCAACTATACTACATCAAATTTCAGTTAATAGGTCAACATGATGAATGATATATTTTTATAAACTTCATTTTGTATAATTATTTATATCTTTTATGGGTACATATCCCTAGTCTTATAGGGAGACGATTTGTGTAACTCTTAACACAATTAATATGAAACTATTAAACAAATTCTAGTAGGATAAAAATGAAATATATGATTTCTTAAGCTCTTAATTGATGTCATGCATATTACGACGGTAAATTTTATGATTTGTGAGTATATAAGATGCATAATCCACAAATATATTAAGTTTAACTATTAAGAAGTTCATACAAAGAAGAATGATAGGATTGATTGAAATCATAAGATTAAAAATCGCATTTTGTATGATGTAATAATTTTTTTTACAAAATATAAATATGTACATGGTATCATAATAATAATAAAAATATTTTTAGAGGGGGGCTTCAGCCCGGACAGCCCCCCATCTGACTACGCCTAGTAGAGTTTTTGTTCCTTTTAACTTCAATGGTTTTGCCTTTTTAATGTGACTGGTTTGGCCGGCAAGTTTATAACGTTTGCTTCGAGAGCAACATCCGCCTGATTTCCCACAGCCTCACGCACGCTGCTTTCCGTACTTGGGTGACGAATTTGGGTCAGGACAATGTGAATCAGAGAAAGACATTCTTCCAAGGCCCAACTGATCGTCGTCAATTCGTCATTTCAAAAGGAGAAAAGATAAGCGCACATGGCCTTATATATATAAAAAAAAAGATGATCGGAGGCTGTACCCAATCCACCGTCCACAAGTCAGGCAGGCTTCAGGCGCGCCCGCCCCCGAAACACAAACGAGGTGTCCGAGACCGACAGGTGAAAAAGAGGAGATCAGATCCGTAGGTGAGAGAGTACAACATCGTCGGCGTTGTGCTTCTACTTACCGGTCCTTAGACCTGCACTCTCCCTCAATTCATTCCCCCCCTCTTTCTCCGGCTCCGCTGCGTGCTCCCGTCTTCGTCACCTTCAATTGATCTCCGTACGTCGACTCGACGCGTTCCAACCCGATGACACCAACTCCATTGCCGGCCACGCGGTAACCACACGGACAACCAGGGGCTGCTGCCACTGCTCCTGCGCTCACCAGGTTCGTCCCCCCCTATCCCTCCTCACTGGAAACTACGATTGCTACCGCACCTTCTACTCCTACTGCTACTTTTGTTTCGCTGGACCTTTTATTATTATAATTATGATTCTGTATCTTCTACCCCGTCAGGAACTTATCTGCGAGGTACGTATCAGTAATAGCGGTTTTGTCAATTTGTTTACATGAGCAAGCAAGCTAAGCTACCGTAGGGGTTAATGTAAATGTAAATCCGGATTGAAAAAGGTTTGTCTCTCTACTCGAAGAGGCGGCACCAGTAGCTTTGAACAGCCTTCTGAGGCAGATGTAAAAGGGGGATGGCCTCCTTTTGGTTGCTGACTGGAGAGAGGAGCGGCAGAACACACAGCTTGGTGTGCGTATACTGCACTGCCATGGCACTGTCATATCCGACTTATCTCCCTAGGTGGTGGATCCCTTCTAGAACGCTGGGTGGTGGCATCCTAGGACGAAAAATAAAACGTAGCCTGTCATCAGGGGTATTTTGAACAAACAAGTCTGCTGCATTCATCATCACTTAAAAGGATGGCTGAAGAATGCATGCTTCCAATTGTCATTTTCGTGTTCCTCCTCAAAGTGGACCAGTTAGTCCAATTTCCTCCACACTGGGGAGGGTACCAGATCAAGGTACAACGATCCTCTATGTTTTAGGAGAATTCCTGTCTTAGCTAACTGATATTTAGGCAGTAAGCTTGTTGTACTGCGACTACATATAGTTTTCAGCTGACTTCCTAGGCTGCACACACCAAAGACCCTCATTATTGAGTTGGATTTTGTCTATAGCCTTACAAGATGTGGCCCCACTGAGATGCATGCCATTTAGAAAAGGTTAAGGAGCATTATATAGCCGATGGATTTCACGTTTTATGCATTTTTGTCCTCTTGGAAAAAGATGTCTATTTAAATGTGAAGGGAAAGAATACCCCTCACCACAATGCCCCTTCCTAATTGTTCTTGACAAAGTGGCCCTTGGTGTAGGGTTCACAACTCCAGCCCTGATCCAGACAATCTTGACTCGGAGAAAACAGGTTCGGGTTTGGGTTTCCGCCCCGACACACAATTGGCCTAAGCCCGAAGAATTCAAAACCATTATAGGGCCAAGTCTAAGTTTGGGCTCTATAACCAAGTTTGATCTGCAATTCATACCGTCCTGATTAAACTTTGTTTAGACTTTAGAAAGATTTGTTTTTTTTTAATGTTTGGCTAACCCGTTATTTAATTTCCTCAAAAATGCTATCAACAAAAAAATGATGGGAAAAGTAACCCCAACCTCCTTGCACTTATGCTTAAATCCACGAACCATCTTCGTAATTGTTTTTGACAGTCCATCCTAGTATGCTGTAAATATTCTTTCCTAATACTTCTTTATAACTGCAAATAATATTTAGAGCTCAAATCTGATTTTTCCGAATTCAGTATATAGTATATGAAAGGCTATATTTAGTGCTGTATCCGTTTAAAAATGTCTTTATTCATGTTTTGACTGTTTGATCTTTTGGTGTGATCAAAATCTTGTCATGGCTATAAATCGTAATCATATTATTGAAAATGATAATCCAGTAATTGTTTTCGATCTTACAAATGAATGTGTGAATGATAAATGATGTCTTTTAATGTAAATCAATGTGAAACAATTGAAGCCAGGTTGCTAGAATTAAATCGGAGCTTGAGCTGGTGAGGCCACTGGTTCTAGTTCACCGGTCCAACCAGTGGGTTCAATAGGTTGGTTTGCAGAAGTAGGAAGAGGTGGGAGGAGGACTATAATAGGAAAAGGAGGACAAAGAGCAAAAGGATGAGGGGGGGTAAGATAGGAGATCAAGAGGAAGAGAAGGACGAAGAAGATGAGGTGGGGGTGGGGTGGGGCGACAAGAGTCAAGAGGAGGTGGAGTAGGAAGATGAGGATGGGGCAGAATAGAACAAGGAGAAGGACATGAAAGAGAAGGTGGAAGAGCATGAGGGTGAATACGAGATGGAAAAAGATGGGGAGGCAAAACAGCAGAAAGAGGATGAGAAGCAGGGCTAGGGGTTCAATTTCCCCTTGTGCGGCACGTTTAAGTGTTGTTGGCTGACGCGTGGACTGGTTCCTTTCTGGCTCAGTGCCATTTCTGGGTTTGAGCTGAATGGAACCGCCATAGCTACCGACTTTCAGGTCGGCTCGATTCTGACAACCCTGATTGAAGCTATATCCTACATGTTAAGATTTGGCAAATCTCCTAAAATCTATGCGTGAGGGATTAAAATCACTAACCTCTGTCAAGATAGTTTCTAGCAAATTCCCCGACAAGTTTGTCCATCCAAGCAGTGTTTTAAAAATCGGTCTGTGCGGCCGCATACAAGGTGCGGACCTCCAACAGAACCACATACTGGAAATCCCTCCAAAAAGCGGACCAGGCCGCATAATCGGTTGTACGGCCGCATACAAGGCCGATTAAACCCCGATTTTCAGTTAAACATGTTCTGATTTCTTCTTTTATACATTTACATTCATCTACGTTTGTTTAAATTTAGATTATAGTGCATGTTTGTATTTATTTAAGTTGTGATGATTGCATATTTGCATAATTGCATCCATTATTCTTGTAATTGTAATATTTAGATACACAATTGCACAAATTAAATATGTAATTCATGATTAATATATATCTATATATACATATAATAATTAATTAAAAAAAATCCAAAACCGCATATACTTCCGCATATACTCCCGCATACCGCATATACTCCCGCATACCGCATATACTCTACAAGGTGACCTCTCCGAACGCATAACGCATACCGCTTTTTAAAACTCTGCATCCCAGTATAAGTTCTACTTCTAATCCTTAAGTTGATATCAAATCGGTATATTGCCTTGTATTGAGTTTTTTTTCTTCTTTTCTACTAGCATGTAGTTCACAGCATACAAGCATTGATCACGAATTTGGATCATAATCTAAATTATGAAAAGTAGTGATTAGTGAATAATAAAAAGAATTATTACGTTATATGTGGTCACAGCATACAAGCATTGATCATGAATTTGGATCATAATCTAAATTATAAAAAGTGTTATTAGTGAATAATAAAAAGAATTATTACGTTACGTTATATGTGTTTTATTGATCACTTGGGGGGTGAAGGAATCATATTTTGCTTCATGATGTTTCTTTTGTTTAAACTATATGTATGTTACATTATCTTTTTGTTGTTACTTTTGCTTTATGCGGTGCTTCTTGTGCATAAATTGAACCAAATGAAAAGGATTCCTCGTATTGTGGTAGCTTAAAGTGTTAAAAAAATGTGGTTATATATGTCAGTTTAATAAGTTTAGATGGTTTTAGATATCGAACTGTATACCCTCATTCAGCCACACTGTAAAACCGCTGCTCTACTTTTTTCGCAATTATTGTAGCTTCAATAACTAACTAGAGTGTCAGACTTTATCAGGACATCCAACTTAGTTGAATGTCACATCTGCTAATAATGAAAATGACTCTTCATAAGATCTATCAAAAAGGGTGATATTTTAGATACAAGTGCCTATTCACTACAACGTTTTATAGTGGCTTGGCAGCTTGGGTCAGGATAGGCAGTCATGTGAAGTCTGAAATCGGGCTAGCTAGCAATGTTATCATGTCTTTTATTCCATTCTGGGACATGACACATAATATCCGTAACCAAATTCCTCATTGCAGCAAATACTCAAGAGGAATTGGCTGGTGGGAAATTAACCGACATTCAACACTTTTGACCTTTGGGCTGCTCCTGTGCTCTATATATCTTGTTGAATCATCATATTTCCTTAAAGATTGTGACAAAAGTCTAGATGAGTTGTGTTCAAACACTGCCACCATTGCAGATACTTCATACCTTAGCAAGACTTCATTTACTAAAAGTTGTTTGCCTGACTTGCTGCTACCATATGAACCTTGAACAGAAAATTACTTTTTCTTTCATTCAGATATGACATGTGCTAACTATGACTGTGGAATAGATTATAGACAATTCTCTTATGTATCATTCCATTATTATTTTAGGGAAAAAGTCTGTTTTACGAGATCTGATATTAGCTGCAAGCAGAGGGTGCTGAGATCTATGGTTGTATATATGGCAAAACCTGGTTTATTAGTGATATTGTTTGCTCAATGTTTCTTGCTCTGGTAAATTTTTTACTGGGTATTCCTGAACCATGGTTCATATAGATACTCATCAGTTATCCACAATGCCTCAGAACTCTGATTTTGCAAGTTCTTTCAATTATCAGTTTAGTATTTATGGAAGATTGAAACATTAAAGCATTTTAGTGCCAAGTCATTTGCTTATGGAAAATTTGCAATCCTCTTTTATGACTGATTCCCTGTTCCTTCTGAGAATCTTAAATGTAGATGACCATTTTATCCATGAGCATCTTTTGAGAAAATACAAACAAATTAGTTGAGTGCAAGATATATTATTTAATTTGCAACAATTTGCAAGAGTTAAGCACAAGCCAGTCTGGCGGATAGTATCTTGACCAGGAAGAATATAGATTTTTTTTCATGCTTCTGCATTGTTTACTGACAGAAAATCTCTCTTGCAGGAAACACCGGGTGTGGACCGCAACAGCAAAAAAATGACTTCTATAAGTGGACTAGTAAATGCTTCTGTGAAACATCCTCTGTTCTCATTTGGAGTGATATCAGATGTCCAGTATGCTAATATTCCTGATGGTCAGTCCTTTTTGGGTACCCCTCGCTACTACCGCCACAGCATTCTGGTCCTCCAAAGGGCGGTAGAGAAGTGGAACAGTCATGGGAACATCAAATTTTCGGTCAACTTTGGTGATATTGTGGATGGATTCTGCCCCAGATCAGAGTCTTTGGTAGCAGTTCAAAAAGTTTTAGAAGAATTCAGCAATTTCAGAGGCCCAGTGTACCATATGATTGGAAATCACTGTCTGTATAACCTGCCTCGATCAGAATTGAACTCACTTCTTAAGTTTCCTTCTGCCGATGGAGCTGCATACTATGATTTCTCCCCTGTACCTGAATACCGATTTGTTGTCCTTGATACCTACGACATCAGTGCCATAGGTTGGCCTCAGGATCACCCCAAGACTCTGGAAGCTATGTGGATACTGCAAGAAAAGAACCCCAATGTTGAGAAGAACAGCCCAGAAGGACTAGTTGGAACAGAGAGGAGGTATTTGATGTTTAACGGTGCTGTTGGAAAGGAACAACTGATGTGGCTCGATAGTATCCTCCAAGAATCCACAAAACACAAACAAAAGGTTATTATTTGCAGCCATCTTCCTTTAAACCCTGATGCAGCGAGTAATGAAGCACTCTTGTGGAATTACGACGAGGTGATGGATGTTATTCATAGGTACAACTGCGTCAAGGCTTGTATAGCTGGTCATGATCACAGGGGCGGCTATGCAGTTGACTCCCATGGAATTCATCACCGTGTGCTTGAGGCGGCTCTAGAGTGCCCGCCTGGCACAGATGCATATGGGCAGATCGATGTTTTCCATGATAGATTATTGCTGTGCGGCACAGATCGGATGGAAAGCACGGAGATGAGTTTTTCTTCCTGAAAAATCCACATGAATGTAAAGTGATATTATGTCAAGATTGTTACTCTACTCATCTACTGATCTCACAGGTTTTCCTCTCTTGGGGTTGGATGGTGGTGGGTGCTAATTCTTATAAGATATTGTATCTCTGGTTATTTAGCCAGCAGGCCTAAACCTGAAAGTTAAATTAGTAAAAAGAGATATTATATTGAGCTGGTATGACATTGAAAACAGAGGTATTTTGATGAGATTTTACGTCACACCAAAAAGGAAGTCATGACTATGAATTATTTATGTGCATATATTGTTTTTAGCTGGGGCTCAATGTGAAATTCACCACATGAGATCTAATATAAAGTTTGTGTTTAGACGTGTGAAAAATCTGCAGGAATGTTGTCTTGAATGTATGGAGCTAGTGGCATGCCAAACATGAATAAAAAGCGTAGCGGGATAGGAATTCATGCAGCGACATGCCAAACATGATATTAGATATATGACATATGTGTCTAACAGCTTGAGAAGAAAACTGAAGTAAACAAAGAAATTTTGAACATTTGATAGTCATACAAATCTCAAATGCTTGGAATCTGATAATATGGAAACATAATTCAAGATGAACAAAATCGGATTACTCTAAGCATGACAGGATATGAAACACTAAACTCTGAAAGTAACTTAATCTCTAAGTTAGTATGTAGGAAGGTGTAGGCTGAAACATAATAGTAACAAAATTCAATGGACATGGCCCACTTACCTTATTCAAGGATATCCTTAATGTAGTCTGGATTCCTTGTTCCAAAACCTAATCACCTGGACATCAAAAATGTCTATAAGTCCATGTATATTTCCCTCCTTCATTTTAAATTCTCAAACCCTATCATCCCAACCTTATATACTAACTTAGAGTTCTTTTCTAAATAAATCTATCTTTGATTTAAAGCATATTTAATGTCTAAACGTTAAGTTCAACTCAATTTCTCACATTATATAACATACCTATACTGATATATCCATATAAACCCAAAACATCATATGTCCTAATATATATAAGTATATACCTCATATGCGAAGAGTAAACTTCAAACATACTCACAAATACTACTCATACTGTCTTATTTATAAAATCAAATCAAAAGAACAATAAGAATAATTTTCCATACTAAATAGACACATAAAATACATGTTGTCTCACACATAATCATAAATCATATTACATAATGGTCACTTAGGCTAAAAATCATATACTGATATACATATACATAATACTTTGTTAAAACTTTAGAAACAGTAAGAACAATGTATATTAAGATCTAGGTAAAAATCTCAAATAGTTTCATTGCAATTCAATGGGTGAAATACCCATAATGCCCTTATTAGGGTTTATGTAAAAAATCTTGGTAAAACTTCAAATCGCACTAATTAAGATGTGTAATCATGTTGAACATGTCAAAATACACTTATTGTAAAATATTCACGAATTAATAAAGTCGTTTGCTATTTTTAGTGCACAATAAATTGAAATTTCATATCTTTTAGTAATCAAATTATAATAATTATCAAACATCCAAATCGAGAATGTTCATTCTTGTTATGTCCCTAGTCGGTTGTTATTGTGGAAGGCTAACAGACAACAATAACACAAAAGACTAGAGTGTGTATTGGTTGTGTTACATTATATATATTTCCTGTTTTACATAGCATGTTATTTGTTTTGTTATTTTTCCTTTATATATGGACCTCTCTGTAATTGTCTCAGTAATATATATATGAGGGTGCACACGTTGTGCAACCCTAAGCTTTCTGCAATTCCTGACTCTGTCACATGGTATCAGAGCAGGCTCTAACCTAGCCGTCCTTGCTTCCCTCCCTCCCTTCTCTCTCCTCCCCCCACCCCCCCCCCCCCGCTCGCCGCCCGGTAGCAGGCCGCCGGTCGGAAGCATCAAGCCGGCCGCCGCCGACAGCTAGCCGCCGCTGGCTTAGCCAGGGCCGCCGCAGCTCCGGCCGGCCGTCTCCAGCGGGCCGCAGGTCTCTCCGTGGTTCCGTCTTGCCTCCTGGCGTGGTGCACCGCTAGTGCTTGAGCAACCGTAGTTGTTGTTCGCACAGCAGGTGCGCTGCTGGGTGGTCGTTTTCTACGGGACCACTGACCCACTGGTAGATCTGGACTAGATCAGTCTTCATGGGGAGATCGGCGCATTGTTCGTCTGAGGGGTTACCGTCGGTTTGTGCTTGTTTGTGCCTGCCTGCCCGTGTAGGCTTCGGCCTCCGGGTTCTCTGCTACGCTTTGGCGTAGTGCATATGTGAGAGGTCCACAGTGACTTGTTTCTGCCTGCTTCTGCCTGCCTAACGGCGTAGTCCGTCTTCTGTCTGTGCCTACCTGTGCCTGTGTCTGTCTTCCAGTCTTCCTGCATATACTCATGGCGTCTTCTGGGGATGACATGTGGAGAGAGTCGCGCCGTCAAGTCACTACTGTTAAGCTTGACGGGCACAACTACCAACTGTGGTATGTTCCTTTGTGATCTTTGCCAAATCACAAGGGAAGTACTCTCACTTGATTCGGACTGGTCCGCCTCAGCCTGCCGAGGAGGCGGATGCAAAGGACATCAAGGCCTTTGATGACTGGGTTTGTGATGACTCAACCGTCATGACGTGGATTCTCAACAGCTCCGTTGAGAAGATTAGCGTCACTCTTCTTCAGCTGCCTACGGCGAAGCAGATGTGGGATCAGCTCGCCAGCACCTACTCGCATAGTGAAAATCCAAAGAAAGTCTTTGATATCACAAAGCAACTGGGGCGTCTACAATTTACTGGTTCTGACATTTCAGACTACTTCTCCACCTTCACTGGTCTGTGGGGTGAGTTGGAGATGTATCACCCGCTGTCCACCGATTTAGCTACTATGCAAAAACAGCGGGTGGAGCTTCAACTGATTCAGTTTCTCAGTGGCTTACCTGAGTCCTATACTGGAGTGGTAGATCAGATCTTGGCGAGTGATCCACTCCCTACCTTGCAGACTGCCTACAAGCGTCTCCAGCGCCTTCCGTCATCGACACCGTCTCCGCCTCCTAAGACGGGAGACTCTACTGCTTTGGCCGCTTGGGGCGGGCGCGGGCGTGGTCGTGGCCGTGGCCGTGGTCGCTCCAATGATGGCCGTCCTCCCCTGGGTGCAGGCCGGGGGCGTGGACCTGGTGCTGGACGAGGAGCTCCTCCTGCTGCCCCGCCTTCTACTGCTGCACGTCCTCAGCAAGGACAACGCCTGTGTACTTTCTGTGGCCGGTCTAACCATATTGAGGACAAATGCTGGGAAAAGTATGGTAAGCCGGTGTGGGCCAATGCTGCGGCTGATTCTACTGCGTCTGAAGGTGCTACTCAGACACCTGCACCAGAGCCTGCGGGGGCTACCGCCGACTACATCCGTGCTGAGGTGGAGCGTCTTCTCCTTGAGCGTGCTGGATCTTCTCCTGCTGCATCTACGAGTGGAGCACATGCTGCCTTTTCTGGTTATGACACTGCCTTCCTGAGCTCCTCCTCACCTTCTACCTCTGGTAATACCAAATGGGTGATAGACTCTGGTGCATTTGCACATATTTCTGGAAATAGATCTTTATAAATATATATCTGCACCTGCCCGACATTCTTCTGTTATGCTTGCTGATGGCTCTAAGTCGTCAGTCCTTGGAGTCGGTGATATTCTTTCTCACTTTGGCCTAAAATCTGCCTTATATGTGCCCAGATTTCCTCTTAACCTATTATCTGTCAGCAAAATTTTACGGAGTTTAAATTGTAGCCTGACATTTGTTCCTGGTTCATGTTTTTTCAGGACCTTCACACGAGGATGAAGATTGGTGGGGGGTATGAAGGTGCTGATGGGCTGTTTTACTTGGACCAGTTACCTAGATCAGAGAAAGCTGCTGTGGTATCTGCATTATCTGCTTCTGTTTCTGCTCTCCAGTGGCACTACAGGCTGGGCCATCCCTCTTCAGAGAAGCTGCGTAGTTTAGTTCCTGATATTGGCAGTTGTCATTTTCAGTGTGATTCGTGTCAACTAGGGAAACAAACTCGCACTGTGTATCCTAGACGTAGTACTGTGAGCAGTAAAAACATTTTTGATTTAGTTCACTCTGATGTATGGGGTCCATGCAATGTACCAAGCTTGTCTGGTTACAAGTACTTCATTCTGTTTATTGATGATTTTTAGAGGACTACTTGGCTGTTTCTGTTAAAAAGTAGGTCCGAAGTGCTGTCTACTATTAAATATTTTTTTTGCTGAAATACAGACGCAGTTTGGCTTGCCTATTAAAACTTTTCGCACTGATAATGCTTTAGAATTTGTTAAGCAAGATGTGGCTGTTTTTTGTAAATCTGTGGGTACTCTTCACCAAACTTCGTGTGCTTATACCCCACAGAAAAATGGTGTTGCTGAGCGAAAGAATAGGCACTTATTAGAAGTTACCAGGACAATAATGATGCATTCTCATGTGCCCCGCTCTTATTGGCCTGAAACTATCTTGACTGCATGTTTTCTGATTAATAGGATGCCATCGTCTGTTATTGGGAATAAAATTCCCTTCCAGGTTTTGCACCCTGACATCTCCCTGTTTCCTGTGCCTCCTAGAATTTTTGGGTGTACCTGTTTTGTTCGGTTGCTTGGACCTACTTCTGATAAGCTATCTCCTCGAGCTGCTAAATGCATTTTTTTGGGCTATTCTCGCACTCAAAAGGGTTACAGATGTTATAATCCCAGCACTCGGAAGTGGTTTACCAGTAGTGACGTCGTCTTCTTTGAGGATACACCGTATTATTCTTCAGCAGGCAATAGTTTTTAGACAGATATTTTGGCTCCTCCTTTACCTGTTATTTCTGACTGTATGCCTGACCGCACTGATACTGAGATTACTGCAAAGCAAGACCCTCCTCTTATTGTTTATCATCGCAGGAATAAAGCACCTTCCACACATGTACCCCCCAAGACAACCAATCTTCTCCTCCAGAAGGTTCTGCTGCTCCTGAGGTAAACTCTGATCTTGACATACCTATTGCTCTCCGTAAGGGTACTCGTTCTTGCACTTCTCATAGCATTGCTCAGTGTGTGTCTATTGCTCATCTAAATACTCATTCCAACAATTTTGTATCTGCCTTATCTGCTGTGGCTGTACCTAAGAATGTTCAGGAAGCTTTGCAAAATACAGCTTGGACATCTGCTATGAAGGATGAGATGCTTGCTCTTACTGACAGAGACACTTGGGAGCTGGTGGATCCACCTCCTCAGTGTAAGCCTGTAGGCTGCAGGTGGGTTTATGCAGTCAAATATCAACCTGATGGTACAGTTGAGAGGTTTAAGGCAAGGCTTGTTGCGAAGGGATATACTCAGACTTATGGCATTGATTATTTTGAGACTTTTTCTCCTGTTGCTCGCCTTAACTCTGTCAAGATTCTTTTATCTGTTGCTGTGAATCTAAACTGGCCTCTCATGCAGCTTGATGTGAAAAATGCTTTTCTGTATGGTGACTTACAGGAGGAAGGGTATATGGAGCAACCTCCTGGGTTTGTTGCCCAGGGGGAGTCTCACAAAGTATGCAGGCTTAAGAAGTCTATCTATGGGCTCAAGCAGAGTCCTCGTGCCTGGTTTGATAAGTTGAGCAGGATCATGATTGATTTTGGCTTTCTGAGGTCACAAGTTGACCATTCTGTATTCACAAAAAAGACTTCTGCTGGTATTATTGTTCTGATTGTATATGTTGATGACATTATTATTTCTGGCAGCGACACTCTTGGTATTCAGGCTACCAAAGATCATTTGGGCAAGCATTTTGCTACCAAAGATCTAGGCAGACTCCGGTACTTTCTTGGCATAGAAGTCTCTAGAAATTCTAATGCCTTGGTTCTTTCGCAGAGAAAATATGTTCTTGATATCCTGCAGGAGACTGGTATGCTTGGTGCGAGACCTGCAGATACTCCTCTTGATCCCAATGTCAATTGGGATGATGATTCTTCTGCTATGTTTACTGATCATAAAAAATTCAGGAGGCTGATTGGTAAATTGATCTATTTAACTGTTACTCGTCCTGATATTGCTACTGCAGTGGGTCTTCTTAGCAGATACCTCGACAAACCCAGACAATGCTACTGGGATGCTGCATGCCAAGTCTTGAGATACTTAAAAAAATCTCCTGGCAAGGGACTTCATTATAAAAAGAATGGGCACTGTGTTCTTGAAGGATATTCTGATTCTGATTATGCAGGCAACAAAGTTGATAGAAAATCTACTTCTGGGTACTGTACCTTTGTAGGGGCAATCTTGTCACTTGGAGGAGCAAGAAACAGAATGTAGTGGCCAGATCTAGTGCTGAGGCTGAGTACAGGGCCATGGCTCATACTGCTTGTGAGTTGTTGTGGGTGCGTTCTCTTCTGAAAGAATTTGGGATTGAGTCTTCATCGGCCATTCCTATGCATTGTGATAACAGAGCTGCCATCTTCATTGCAAATAATCCTGTTTATCATGAGCGCACCAAACATATTGAAGTTGATTGCCACTTTATCAGAGAATCTATTCTTGCTGGCAATATATGCACTCCATTCACAAGATCTGAAGACCAAGTTGCTGATATCTTCACCAAGCTCTTGGCTAAGAAACAGTTCTGCATGCTACTGGACAAGTTGGGCATGATTGACATCTATGCTCCAACTTGAGGGGGAGTGTTACATTATATATATTTCCTGTTTTACATAGCATGTTATTTGTTTTGTTATTTTTCCTTTATATATGGACCTCTCTGTAATTGTCTCAGTAATATATATATGAGGATGCACACGTTGTGCAACCCTAAGCTTTCTGCAATTCCTGACTCTGTCACAGGTTGATGGTAGAATCTCATTAAGTCATGATATGTTATATCAAACTAAGCACATAGATACTTGTTAGAGAACAGTGTATCAGACAAACCCACCTTGAGAGTGATGCATGGAACCATTGAATGATAGTCAAAATCATCTCTCATAGTGATGGTGGTGATTGTGGTTCCCAAACTTGAAATCACTACACTCATCACATGTTCCTTACGAGGGTTTTAGGAATCGTTGAGGACACAATGTGTGTCTTCTCATATATTTATATAAAAAGGGTTAAGAGAACAATTACAGAATAGAGAAATAACAAGAGAATATAAAAGGACTCCCCCTCAAGTTGGAGCATAGATATCAATCATGCCCAACTTGTCGACAAGAGAGCTTAAGTGTTTCTTAGCCAGCAACTTCGTGAAACATCAACAATTTGATCTTTTGAGCGAGTGAATGGAGTGCAGATACGATCAGTAGAGATAGCCTCTCTGATGAAATGACAATCAACTTCAATGTGCTTGGTCCGCTCATGATAAACATGATTATTGGCAATGAAGATAACTGCTTTATTATCGCAATGCATGGGGATAGGATCAGAAGAGACTTGGCCCCCAGAAGTTCACAAGCTATGTGAGCCATGGCCCAATACTCGACACTAGATCTAACAACAACATTCTACTTCTTGCTCCTCCTGGTAACAAGTTTGCCACCAAAAAATGTGCAGTAACTAGAAGTAGATTTCTTATTGATCTAACTTCCAACAGAGTTAGAGTAGCCTTCAAAAGAGCAATGACCATGTTTCCTATAGAAAAGGCCTTTACCATGGGATTTTTTCAGATACCTTAGAATATGACATAGTGCTTCCCAGTGACACTGTTTAAGTTTGTCCAGATACCTGCTAAGAAGACCAACTGCAATAGAAATATCGGCTCTAGTAACAGTCAAATAGATTAATTTGCCAACTAGTCTCCTATATCGTTTACTGTCAGGATACATGGGAGATTCATCATCATCCCAATTTACATTCGGGTCTAGAGGAGTATCAATAGCTCGAGCTCCAAGCATTGCTGTCTCCTGCCGAAGATCTAGAACATACTTCCTCTGAGATAAAACAAGAGCATTAGAGGCCCTTGAAACTTCAATTCTCAGAAAGTACCTTAGCTTTCCCAAATCTTTAGTGACAAAGTGCTTGCATAAATAAGCTTTGGTAGCATGAATTTCAGAAAGATCACTGCCAGATATAATAATATCATCAACATACACAATCAGAACAACTATGTCAGAGGAAGTCTTGTTAATAAATACAGAGTGATCAACATGAGATCTCAAGAAGCCATAGGTAGTCAAAATATTGCTCAGCTTGTCAAACCAAACATGTGGACTCTGCTTGAGTCTATAAATAGACTTCTTGAGACGACAAACCTTATGTGCCTCCCCCTGAGCAACAAACCCAGCTGGTTGCTCCATATAGACTTCCTCCTGGAGATCACCATAAAGAAAGGCATTCTTCACATCTAATCTGGATAAGGGGCCACTCCAGATTGATAGCAACAGAGAGAAGGACCCGTACATAATTAAGCCTGGTAACCGGAGAAAAAGTTTCCAAATAATCAATATCATAGGTTTGAGTGTATTCCTTTGCAACTAGGCGTGGCTTCAGTCTTTCAACACACTTCCATCAGGATGATATTTCACAGTATACACTAAACGACATCCAACAAGCTTGCAATTCGATGGAGGATCAACCAAATCCCAAGTACCTCTGTCAGTAAGAGCAGTCATCTCCTCATTCATAGCATGTGTCCAGGTAGTACTATATAAAGCATCAATAATATTTTTGAGAACAACAACAGCAGAGAGCAACAACAAAGTTACTAACATGAACACTAAGATGAGCAGTCGAAACATAGTCAACAATACTATGTGATGTGCATGAGCGAGTGCCTTTCCGAAGAGCAATAGGTAAATGCAGATCAGAAAATACCTCGGCTGGCGCATGACCTTCAGGAGGTGAAGATTGGTTGACTGTCGGGGGGGGGGGGTCTTCAACAGGAGTAGAATGCAGTGGCAAATTCCTGCGTTGATAAACAATAAGAGGCGGAGACGTAGTCTCTACAGGTTGTATAGCAGAAGTAGAATCACTTATAACATGTAGAGGTGCTGAAATAATATCTGAAGTCAAAATTTTCCCTTTGAGTATCTTCATAGAAAACCACATCACAGCTCGTTGAGGACACAATGTGTGTCCCCTCATATATTTATATAAAAAGGGTTAAGAGAAAAATTACATGTAGGTCCACATAGAATAGAGAAATAGTAAGAAAATATAAAAGGACTACATAAGACTAATATTTAACATTGTTCGGTGTGCTTTGACATCATCCACCGCGATCCTAAACAACGGTTGCCATAAAGGTGGTGCTTGGGTGCACTTAGACATGGGGATAACTGTGAGTGATGCAGATGCAATTTGTCCCTCCTACAGGAGTTTGATATCCTGACCACTTGATAAGTGAGATTGAGAAAAGCATATCTGTGCGCATGTGAATCAACATATGATGTTGAGTTCACATATATCTTAGACAGTCTATTCTAGTTCAAGGAACATGGATTGAACATTGAAGAGGATGACGATTTCATGCCTCGAGTTCAATCTGGATATCGAAGATAAATGAACTATACAATCACTATAACACCAATCACGGATTGTAGGTTGAAGTTGTTCTCTAACTTTTCAATTACTTGGGTAACAATGATGTCTTGCTAGATACAAACCATTACTTGTGATGTCGTAAATTGGTTATGGATATTCACTGTCAACGTAATTTGGAACCTATAGGGTCACACGCATATGATGCATTTGAAATATTGTTTTATTCGTGAATAATGTTTAATTTGATTACTAAAAGTGTTTAGGTATTCGATTTAAACAACGCTGGTTCAAAATTGACTGACTGAACTCTGAACCAACCGATTCAAGTGTTGAACCGATTGGTTGGAGTGTCAGGTCAACTGGAATCAACATTGGCTGATCAATGGCTGAAACTAGGGTGTGAAACGACCGGTTCATAGGTCCCAACCGACTGGTTCATGAGATGAACTGCTCGGTTTAATGGTCAATTCGATTGGATCAAGGATTAGTGCTGACATCATGTTTTGCATTAAACGTGCATTGAATACCAATGCGATTCAAAACAAAAAACTGGACGAACCCACCGGTTCCCGCACAAACCGACCGGTTGGGTGTGTGAACCGTCTGGTTTGCCGTTTGTAGGTTTCGGAAAAATTCATGAAAATCCGTCTCTTCGACTTCTAGATGGATTGAGAACCCTGACACTAGCCCTTCTATAAATAGAGGGGTACTGGAGGCTTCCCAGACACAAGAATAAGCTCTGACAATTTTTCTCTTCTCTGATTGTGGTAGCCAAGAGAGTTCGAGCAAGTTCTACCCGTCAAAGGGAGGAACAACAAGGGAGAGACAATTGGGAGAGCAAGTTGACGTTAGCACATTGACTAGAAGGGACGACTCCTCCTGTCCGTTCCAGGAGAACAACAGGAGTTCCTGGTGGTCCACGTGGACTACTCTAGAGGCGAGGAGGCTGTTGTTTGCCGCTAGGAGGATGACGTCAACCGCCGTTCGTGGTGTCAGACCAGGAGGCCGTCGAAGACAGACGTCCAGGTGCAACTTCAAGAAAGCTGCACGCTACAACGAGGGGATTGTTGTTGGACTTGATCCAAGACCAGGTATATCCTCGCAACCATCCTTCCTATCTCATAGTTGTTGACATGATCTATTGTCTTTAGGGATATGACTAGTAAAATTTTTGTTTCCGCTGCCTTTTCCTGATGCCATATTTCCTTACAGTGGTATCAGAGCTACATCAATTTACTTTGTTTTGGGATTTAATCGATATGATCATATTTTAGTTTTATTGTTTATATATTGCATACAATGCAAATAATTAATCTAGTTAATGTGCATATCTGATTAAACACCACAAACGATCCCAAATATATATCTATTAATCATTTTGTTGGTGATTGATAGCATGGTTATGCCTACACCCCTAGACCTTTTATGCATGGTGGATGGTTGTTGTTCCCTTTTATATCTCGGTTTACATACTGAGCCTCTCTTTTCTTTTCCATATGTAAAAGTATTAATTATTTTCTTCCTATGCTCCCCTCGGATGTAACTTGAGGTTTCACCTTACAATGTAATATGTTAAAGTAGCATTAGGATAGAATTTTATTCTTGTTATGGCAAAGAAGGCGTTCTGCACCAAGCAAGCTGACCGGCTCACCAGGCGAACTGATTGGCTGGAGGACCGATGAGGCGATGGCATGAGGAGCCAACCGACCGACTGGTGGCTCAACCGACCGGCTGGAGGAGCCCAAACGTCGCGAGGATATGAGGCCAGGCGACCGGTTTAAGCAACCAACAAACCGACCAGGAAGTCAGCCGACCGATTCAAGAGTTGAAGCGATTGTCCTAGACTGGTTCAACACAAATCGTCATTAACAACATGTTGTTGAATATGATGTGGACCTTAGGTGGTAGTATTCCTTGTGGCTCTAAGGAATTACATTAGGATGGCCTAACTATTGCTTGTGTTTATTATTGTATGTTTCGCTGTGGTTATAACATATATATGATACATACTATAAATATGTGGTGATTGGATATGTGTATGTTTTTGTATAAAATCCATCAAATATAATATAAAATCTTAGATGCTTTTCATAAGCAACACACATGAAAAACTTAATCAACTAAGCGTAGGTTACGCCAAAGCGTGGTGCGCTCTCCATCTTGTAGAAATGTGATGGTAGATATGCAAATCTGTCAAAGCAGGGTGTATATTATATCGTGTTGGCTTTTGGGTCAGCCTTAACTAGGTGATCTTAATGAGATTAAGTACCTAGAGGCATAAAGATGGATTGTGACAAAGAGTTGGGCACACCATCTATCCAAGAGTTGTATTTAGATACAGTTGACAAAAATTTCCTACCTAAATAGTCAAGTTGTGGGCGATCAACCAAAAATGACTCATGATTTGATGAAATATGGATTTTGGCTCACTAGAAGATTATACGTTGCAATCTTCCAAATTAAAACGTGAAGGTTATCAATTTGAACAAAATAGTGAGAGCAATAATTAATTAAAGGCCTAATTAAACATCGTCAAATTTTGTTCAATCAAATCAAATCAAAATGTTTGATAAATTGCAAATTTCTCTTGTAGAATCAAATGACGACAAACATGTTTTCCTTGCGATCGGTTCTTGAGAAGGACAAGTTAAACGGGAATAATTTTCATGATTGGTTCAGGACGTTGATAATTGTTCTTACACAAGAGCGCAAGCTCTATGTCCTAGAAACACCAGAGCCAGATGATTTTGCTCCCAGTGCGCCTAAGGCTGACAAAGATGCTTACAAGAAATACTCTGAGGATGCCGTAGATGTCAAATGCCTGATGTTGTGCTTCATGAACTATGAATTGCAGAGACAACATGAGAATTTAGATGCGATTGAGATGGTAACACATCTTAAGAACATGTATTAAGGTTAGGCAAGACAGGAGATATATGATGTCTCCAAGGCGCTGTTCAAGGGCAATATGTCAGAAAGAGATCCAGTAGGTCCCCATATACTCAAGCTTATTGGGTATGTGGAAAACCTTACAATACTGCGACTTCCCTTGGGTCAAGAGTTGGCCGCAAATGTGATTCCGCAGTCACTGCCAAAGTAATATAGACAGTTTGTCATGAACTACATCATGAACAATTTTGACAGGCCGTTGTCAGAATTGATTGACATGTTGAGAACGACCGAAGCGCAAATTAAGAAAGACAAGTCCCAAGTATGTGATAACAATCAACAGAGGAAAGAGAAAGTTCAAGGGCAAAGGCAAAGCTTAGAAGAGTTCTAAAGCTAGCCAGAAGCCCAAGTCTTCTATATTGAAGGCAAAAGGAGGGGTTATCGAGGGAGGCAATTGTCACCATTGTCAACAGCCTGGACACTGGAAGAGAAATTGCCCTCTCTATCTGGAAGAACTGAAGAAGGATGGGATAATTATCTCCACTTCAGGTATTTACGTTATTGAGATAAATACGTACTTCATCTTGGTTACTTTATACCGGATATGGATCTCACATATGCTCCAATATGCAGCGTCTGAAAAGAAGTAAGCCTTTATAGAAGGGCGAGGTTGAATTGCGCGCTACAAATGGAGCAAGAGGTGTTACCACTGTAGTTGGAACCTATGATTTATCTCTGCCCAAGGGGTTTGTAATAGAGTTAAAGAACTGCTATTTTGTACCTGCCATAAATAGAAACATTATTTCTATATCTTGTATGGACAATGATGGATATGAATTTCATATAAAGAAAGGTCAATGTTCTATTTCAAAAGATGAGATCTTTTATGGCAGTGCCCTAATGTCTTATGGTCTTTATTTATTAGATCTTAATACAATTTATTATGACATAAATACTAAAAGCTTGAAACTCAACAACTCAAACCAAACGTATCTTTGACATTGTCGTCTTGGGCACATCGATGAGAATCACATCTCTAGACTCCATAAAGATTGATATCTAGAATCTTTTGATTTCGAATCAATAGAGACATGTGAGTTTTGTTTGTTGGGCAAGATGATAAAGACTTCTTTTCACTGGTAATAGTGAGAGGGCTAGTGATCTATTAGGACTCATACATACTGATGTGTGTGACCCTTTTAGAACAAATGCTACAGGTGGGTATCAATACTTCATTACCTTTATTGATGATTGAATAGGTATGGTTGTCTATCTGTTGAAGCATGAACCATAAACTCTTGAAAAGTTTAAGGTATTTCATGAATGAAGTACAAAACCAACTTGGCGAAAGTATTAAGACACTTCGTTCTGATCGAGGTGGAGAATACTTAAGACAAGAATTTGAGGATCTTCTGCGAGGCCGTGGTATTGTATCACAATGAACTCCACCTGGAACACCACAACACAATGGTGTATCAGAAAGAAAGAATTGCACATTGCTAGATATGGTGCGATCAATGTTGAGTTTTTCCGATCTTCTAACTTTCTTCTGGGGTTATGCTCTTAAAATCGCAACGTTTACACTAAACTGTGTACCATCTAAATTAGTTCAAAAGACACCATATGAGATATGGATTGGGAAACGTACCAAAATGTCTTCTACGAGGATTTGGGGTTGCGAAGGTTATGTCAAGAAAATTATTTTATGAAAAAGCTTGGCCCTAGATCTGAAAAATGTTATTTTGTTGGATATCCCAAGGAAACCAAGGGATACTACTTGTATAACCCAACTGACAACAAAATGTCTGTTGCCAGCGATGCTGCATTCCTAGAAAAGAAATTTATTTTCAAAGAAATCAGTGGGCGCAAGATAGAACTCTGTTACAATATATTCCTGTTTTATATATTCTGATTAATTGTTTTGTTATTTCCATATTATATGTGGACCTCTCTGTAATTGTTTCAATGTTATATATATGAGGGTGCACACATTGTGCAACCCTACGCTTCCCAAACTTGCTTTGTCTTTCACATGGTACCAGAGCAGTAGATCCAGTCGGCCGTCACCCTCCCTTCCCTTCCCTCTCTCTCTCTCCCCGCCGCCCCCCCCACCGCCCCGCCGGCCAGCAGCAGCAGGGCAGCCGCCGGCCCAGCAGCAGCCGCCGCCGGCCGGGCGCCGCAGCCGCCGCCGGGCGGGCAGCCGGCAGGCCTCCAGCCGCCGGGCTAGCCGCCGGGGCCGGGCGCCCCCTCCGCCGCCGGGGCCGGTGCGCCTCCGCGGTTCTAGCCGCCGGTACGTTGGCTCTGTGAAGTCCTCCAGCGCTTCGGTGGCTTGAAGACGTAGACCGTTTGTTTCGGTCTCTTGCCTGCCTGCCCGTGTAGGCCGTTGTGCCACCGGGTTCTGTTCTGCGCTTCGGCGTAGACCGTATGTGAGAGGTCTTCTCCGTGTTCTTTGTGCCTGCTGTGCCTGTCTGACGGCGTAGACCGTCTCCTGCCTGATCGTGCCTGTTCCTGCTCTGCCTACTGCTCCCATGGCGTCTTCGCATGATGACTTCCGCCGTCAGGTTACTACTGTGAAGCTTGATGGGCGCAACTATCCACACTGGGTCTGCTCCATGACGATCTATGCCAGATCCCAGGGCAAGTACTCACATCTTATCCGTGCGGGTCCGGCCGCACCCGCCGAGGACGCTGATGCTAAAGATGTGAAGGCGTATGACGATTGGGTTCGTGATGACTCCACCGTGATGACCTGGATTCTCAACAGCAGCATTGAGAAGATCAGTGTCACACTTCTTCACCTGCCTACGGCGAAGCAGATGTGGGATCAGCTCGCCGGTACTTACTCGCATAGTCAGAACCCCAAGAAGGTGTTTGACATCACCAAGCAGCTGGGACGTCTACAGTTCACGGGGACAGATATTGCGGATTACTTCTCTGACGTCACTGGATTATGGGGTGAGCTGGAATCCTATCACCCTCTCTCCACGGACCTGGCTACTATGCAGCGTCAGCGCCAGGAGCTTCAGTTGGTTCAGTTTCTCTGTGGATTGCCCGACTCATATGCTGGAGTTGTGGACCAGATCCTAGCTAGTGACCCTCTGCCGTCACTACAGAGTGCCTACAAACGCCTTCAGCGTTTGCCTTCGTCTTCTTCTTCTCTGACTACTGATGTTGGAGACTCTTCGGCCCTTGCCGCAGCTTCTGGTCGTGGTCACGGTCGTGGCCGTGGTCGGTTTACTGAGACCCGTCCTCCCCTGGGTGGAGGACGAGGACGGGCTGCTCCTGGTCGTGGAGCCTCTTCTACTGCCCCTACTGCTGGTAAGCGTCCTCAGTCAGGACAGCGTCTTTGTACCTTCTGTGGCCGGTCCAACCATATTGAAGAAAAATGCTGGGAGAAATATGGTAAGCCGGCGTGGGCCAATGCAGCTGCGGACTCCACTCCTACTGCTTCAGAAGGAACGACTCAGTCTACTGACTCTGCCTCCTCGGGTGCGACTGCTGACTACATCCATGCTGAGGTGGAGCGTCTTCTTCTTGAGCGCGCTGGTGCGTCGTCTCAAGCTTCGACTAGTGGAGCTCATGCCGCCACTTATTCTGGTTATGACACTGCCTTTCTGAGCTCTTCCTCTACTCCTGGTAATACTAAGTGGGTCATAGACTCCGATGCCTCTTCGCATATTTCTGGAAATAGATCACTGTTTCAAAAATTATTTAAACCTGCTAGACCCTCTTCTGTCATGTTGGCTGATGGTTCCAAGTCTGCAGTGGTTGGAGTAGGGGATATTTCTTCTGACTTTCTGCTGAAATCTGCCTTATATGTGCCGCGATTTCCTTTGAATCTGTTGTCTGTTAGCAAGATATTGCGGAGCTTACAGTGTAGTCTGACTTTTATTCCTGGTTCTTGTGTTTTTCAGGACCTTCGCACGAGGATGAAGATTGGTGGGGGGTATGAAGGTGCTGATGGACTCTTCTATCTGGATCAGTTGCCTAAAGCTGCTAAAGCATCTGTGACTTCTGCATTATCTACCTCAGTTTCTGCATTACAGTGGCACTACCGGCTGGGCCATCCCTCCTCTGAGAAGCTTCGATATTTAGTGTCTGATCTTGGCATTTGTCGTTTTCAGTGCGAGTCATGTCAACTTGGAAAACAAACTCGTGCTGTTTATCCTAGACGCAGTCAAATTAGCAGTAAAAATATATTTGATATAGTGCATTCTGATGTATGGGGACCTTGTCATGTGCCTAGTTTATCTGGTCATAAGTATTTTATTCTGTTTATTGATGACTTTTCACGGACTACTTGGTTATTTATGATGAAAAGTAGGTCCGAAGTCTTGTCTGTTATCAAGTTCTTCTTTGCTGAAATAAAAACTCAATATGGTATGCCTGTCAAAATTTTTCGTACTGATAATGCACTGGAATTTGTTAAAAAAGATGTGGATGTTTTTTGTAAATCTGTGGGTACAATACATCAGACCTCCTGTGCTTATACACCTCAGCAAAATGGTGTGGCTGAGCGTAAAAATAGACATGTGTTAGAGGTTGCTAAAACTATTATGATGCATGCACATGTTCCTCGCTCGTTTTGGCCTGAGGCTATATTGACTGCTTGTTTTCTGATAAATCGAATGCCATCATCTGTGATTGGGAACAAAATACCTATTCAGGTGCTTCAACCCGATATTCAGCTATTTACTGTGCCTCCTAGGATTTTTGGATGTACCTGTTTTGTACGGTTAGTTGGACCTACTTCTGATAAATTGTTTCCTCGTGCTGAGAAGTGCATGTTTTTGGGATATTCCCGTACCCAGAAGGGATATCGGTGCTACAGTCCTACTGCAAGAAAATGGTTTACTAGCAGTGATGTGGTTTTCTTTGAAGATACTCCTTACTATTCGGCTCGTGGTGACAGTTTACAGTCTGATCTTATTGCTTCACCTCTACCTGTTATTTCTGAATGTGTGCCTGACACTACTGACAAAGTCACTACTGAGGCTGATCAGCCTCCTCTTATAGTTTATCAACGCAGGAACAGAGTGCCTTCTACTTAAGAAACCCCCCATGAAAACCAATCTTCACCTCTAGAAGGTTCTGCTACACCTGAGGTACCTTCTGATCTTCATTTACCCATTGCTCTTAGAAAGGGTACTCGTTCCTGCACATCACACAGTATTGCTCAGTTTGTTTCTACTGACCATCTGAATGTTCATTCTAGCAATTTTGTATATGCCTTATCTGCTGTTGCTGTTCCAAAGAATATCCAGGATGCTCTACAGAGTACTGGTTGGTTGTCTGCTATGAAGGAGGAGATGTTAGCTCTTGCTGAACGAGATACTTGGGAGTTGGTGGATCCTCCTCCTCAGTGCAAACCTGTAGGTTGCAGATGGGTGTATGCTGTGAAATATCAACCTGATGGCACTGTTGAAAGGCTCAAGGCACGCTTAGTTGCTAAAGGCTACACCCAGACGTATGGTATTGACTATTTTGAGACATTCTCTCCTGTTGCTCGCCTTAATTCTGTTAGAATTCTTCTGTCTGTTGCTGTTAATCTTGACTGGCCTTTGTTGCAACTTGATGTCAAAAATGCCTTCTTGTATGGTGATTTACAAGAAGAGGTCTATATGGAGCAACCTCCTGGGTTTGTTGCTCAGGGGGAGTCTCACAAAGTTTGCAGATTAAAGAAGTCTATTTATGGGCTTAAGCAGAGTCCCCGGGCTTGGTTTGATAAATTGAGCAAAATTATGATTGATTTTGGGTTTCTGCGGTCTCAGGTGGATCATTCTGTTTTTACCAAGAAGACTTCAGCTGGTATTATTATTCTGATTGTCTATGTTGATGATATTATCATATCTGGCAGTGATTCTCTTGGTATTCAGGCTACTAAATCCCATCTGGGCAAACATTTTGCTACTAAAGATTTGGGCAAACTTAGATATTTTCTGGGCATAGAAGTTTCTAGAAATTCTAATGCTCTTGTGTTGTCTCAGAGAAAATATGTCCTAGACATACTGCAGGAGACTGGTATGCTGGGGGCGAGACCTGCTGATATTCCTCTAGATCCTAATGTAAATTGGGATGATGATTCTTCTCCTCTGTTTGCTGATCATAAAAAGTACAGGAGGCTGATTGGTAAACTCATTTATTTGACTGTCACCAGAGCTGACATTTCTACTGCAGTGGGTCTTCTTAGCAGATACCTTGATAAACCCATACAGTGTCACTGGGATGCTCTTTGTCAGATTCTACGATATTTGAAGAAGTCTCCTGGCAAGGGACTTCACTACAGGAAGCATGGACACTGTTCTCTTACGGGGTACTCTGATTCTGATTATGCAGGTAGCAGAGTTGACAGAAAATCTACTTCTGGGTATTGTACATATGTTGGAGGAAATCTTGTTACCTGGCGGAGTAAAAAACAAAATGTTGTGGCCAGGTCCAGTGCTGAAGCTGAATATAGGGCCATGGCCCATACTGCCTGTGAGTTGTTGTGGGTGCGCTCTCTGTTAAAAGAGTTCGGGGTTGACTCTTCTTCTGCTATACCTATGCACTGTGATAATAAAGCTGCTATCTTCATTGCGAATAATCCAGTTTATCATGAGCGCACTAAACATATTGAAGTAGATTGTCATTTTATTCGGGAATCTATTCTGACTGGCAAGATCTGCACTCCCTTCACTCGTTCTGAAGACCAAGTTGCTGACATCTTCACCAAGCTGCTGGCTAAGAAGCAATTCTGCATTCTGATGGACAAGTTGGGCATGGTTGATATCTATGCTCCAACTTGAGGGGGAGTGTTACAATATATTCCTGTTTTATATATTCTGATTAATTGTTTTGTTATTTCCATATTATATGTGGACCTCTCTGTAATTGTTTCAATGTTATATATATGAGGGTGCACACATTGTGCAACCCTACGCTTCCTAAACTTGCTTTGTCTTTCACAAACTCGAAGAAGTTCTAGACCAACAAGAAAACATTGAACCCGAGGAGGTACAAGAGGAACATAGAGAGTCACAAACCGTCGTGGAATCTCAAATTCCTCAAATAACACAGGAACCTCGCAGATCTAGTAGGAGACGACTTGAGCCAGAAAGATTTGGTTATCTTGTGACTCAAGAAGGTAATGAGTTGGTCATTGATGCTGATCCAACAACCTACCTAGAAGTTGTTAAGGGACCAAAGTCTAATAAATGACTTGAAGCCATGAGATCTGAGATAGAATCCATGTACATCAACAAGGTATGGACCTTGGTGGATCCACCAGAAGGGGTAAAACCCATAGGGTGCAAATGGGTCTTTAAGAAGAAGACCGACATGGATGATAATGTACAAACTTACAAAGGTCGATTGGTTACAAAGGGTTTCAGACAAGTTGAAGGTGTTGACTATGACAAAACCTTTTCTCCAATTGCCATAGTTAAGTCCATCAGGATCATGCTTGCCATTGCAGCTTATTATGACTATGAGATTTGGCAGATGGATGTTAAAACCACATTCCTTAACATGAATCTACTTGAGGATGTGTACATGACACAACCTGAAGGTTTTATAAATTCAAAGGATGCAAATAAAATTTGTAAGCTACAAAGGTCAAACTATGGATTGAAGCAATCATCTCGGAGCTGAATCTTTGATTTGACGAAATAGTCAACGAGTTTGACTTTAGTCAAAATGAAGATGAACCATGTGTTTACAAGAAAGTTAGTGAGAGCATGATTGTATTCCTCATATTGTATGTGGATGACATACTATTGATGGGGAATGACATACCTACTTTACAGATAGTAAAGACATGGCTTTGAAATACATTCTCTATGGACTTAAGTGAAGCATTCTACATCTTGGGAATGAAGATCTATAGAGAGAGATCCAGAAGGCTTCTTGGACTAAGTCAGAGCACATACATTGACAAAGTGCTGAAGAGGTTCAACATGGAGAACTCAATGAGAGGGAACCTGCCCATGTGTCATGGTATTACTATCTCTAGAGCTCAATGTCCCAATTCTTGTGAAGAAAGGGAACACATGATAGATTCCATATGCATCTGCAATTGGATCTATCATGTACGCAATGTTGTGCACTCGTCCAGATGTCTCGTATGCCTTGAGCATGACGAGCAGATATCAGTCAGATCGCGGTGAAGCTCACTGGACAGCTGTGAAGAACATCCTTAAGTACTTAAGAAGAACTAAGGAGCAGTTCCTTGTCCGCGGTGGTCAGGAAGATTTAGTGATAAAAGGTTTCTCCGATGCAAGATCTCAAACTGACAAAGATGACTATAGATCACAGTAAGGATTTGTATTCTGCCTCAACAATGGAGCCGTGAGCTGGAAGAGTTCCAAGCAAGAGACAGTTGCAGATTCCACAACAGAGGCTGAATATATTGCTGCATCTAATGCAACAAAGGAGGCTATTTGGATCAAGAAGTTCATCTCTAAACTAGGGGTGGTTCCAAACATCAAAGATGCAATTGAGCTATATTGTGGTAACAATGGAGCTATTGCACAAGCTAAGGAACCAAGATCGCATCAGCGTTCCGATCACATACAAAGGCGGTTCCATCTCATACGAGAAATCATACAACAAGGAGATGTAAAGACTTGCAGAGTACCAACTAAAAGCTATATGGCTGACCCATTGACAAAAACACTTTCGCAGCAGAAGTATGAGGGCATAGTCACAAATTCGGTATTCGGGATACGTTCGGTTGAGTTGAAAAGTTCGGAATTTGGCAATTATGTGGGAAAATCGGGTAAAAAGCGGTCAACGTACGGTAAAAGTACGGTCAACTATTCAAGAAAAAGTCGGGAAAAACTCGGAGGGTATATACATATATTGCATACATATGGTATGTATATATATGTTTTGCACACACATATATATATATACATATATATATTGCATACATATATCTATAACTATTACTTAGATATACATATACATATATTACATACATACACACATATATGCATGTACATACACAGACACATATATACACTCAAACTAAGTTAAGAGTTTTAATCAATATAATACAGGAAAAGAACATATCAAATGACAAAAAAATATTAAACGTGATTAATTCGCAAAAAATATGGGATAATACGTAGTATTTGGGAATAGGGATTTATTCGGGAGTTCCATACGTCCAAGGAAAAATTCGCATTATAAACATGACTTTTTCAAAAAGACGGAGCATACTTGGAATTAAACACGACTTATCGGTCGCTATTCGGGAAAACGCAACTTATCCGTTGCTGGCTTGGCTTTGTGCTTTGGTCGCTATACGACAACTGAGGATACCGATCGCTAAAGTTGACCGTGTAAAAGTCCAAATATCGACCGCTAAGCTGGAACAATGACAGTCGTTAAACGGTGCTGGGAATAGTGACCACTATGAGTGATGTGGGTGCTAGCGACTGCTATTGTAGCTTACGACTTGACGGTCGCTATGGCTGACTAGTAGTATCAGTCGTTATGTTTGAATTGTCGTAGCGATCGCTATAGTTCTGGTAACAGGGGCAGTGGTTAGCGACCGCTATCTTTGTCAGCTGGATGGAGTGATATGGGTCCCTCAGCTAACTTCTTTGTGACCGCTAAGAAGTTCATCCTGAAAGAATGAAGGAAGGGTGATCTTAGGTAAAAAAAGCAGGGCTCAAGAAATGATTAAGATTGCCAAACAAGGACATAGTAATGACGATAAAATAGGGGTAAATTAGGCACTCAAATGTCCACAAAATTGGATGTTATCAACACATGGGGATGAGTGTGAGTGATGTAGATGGGATTTGTCCCTCCTACAAGAGTTTGATATCCTGACCACTTGATAAGCGAGACTGAGAAAAACATGGCCATGCGCTTGTGAATCTATATATGATGTTGAGTTCACATATATCTCAGACAGTCTGCTCTAGTTCAAGGAACATGGATTGAACGTTGAAGAGGATGACGATTCCATGCCTTGAGTTCAATCTGGATATTAGAGTCAAGGAACTATACAATCACTGTAACACCAATCACGGATTGTAGGTTGAAGTTGTTCTCCAACTTTCCAATTACCTAAGTAGCAATGATGTCTTCTTAGATACCAGTCATTGCTTGTGATGTTGTAAATTTGTTATGGACATTCATTGCCAATGTAACTTGGAACCTATAGGGTCACACACATAGGATGCACTTGGAATAAGAGTTTATTTATGAATTATATTTTAATTGATTACTAAAAGTGTTTAGGTATTCAATTTAAACAACAGAGATTCAAATTTGACTTACTGGACTTGGAGCCGACCGGTTCAAGTGTTGAACCGATCGGTTGGAGTGTCAGGTCAACTGGAATCAACACTGGCTGATCAATGGCTGAACCAGGGTGTGAAACGACCGGTTCACATAGTGAACCGACATATCACAGGTCCCGACCGTCCGGTTAATGGGATGAACCACCCGGTTCAATGGTCAATTCGATTGGATCAAGGATTAATGCTGACGTCATGTTTTGCATTAATTGTGCATTGAATCCCAATGTGATTCAGAACATGAAACTGTGCGAACCGACCGGTTCGCGCACGAATCGACCGGTTGGGTGTGCGAACCGACTGGTTTGCCGTTTGCAGGTTCCAAAAAGTTTATGAAAAGTCGTCTCTTTGACTCCCAAATGGATTGAGAACCCTGACCCTCCTATAAATAGAGGAAAACTGGGGACTTCCCAGACACAAGAATAGGCTCTGACAATTGTTGTCTTCTCTTGTTGTGGTAACCGAGAGAGCCCGAGCAAGTTCTACCCATAAAAGGGAGGAACAACAAGGGAGAGATCATTGGGAGAACAAGTCGCCGCTAACACGTTGACTAGAAGGGACAACTCCTTCCTGTCCGTTCCAGGAGAATGACAGGAGTTCTCGGTGGTCCACGTGGACTACTCTAGAGGCGAGGAGGCTGTTGTTTGCCACTAGGAGGACGACGTCAATCGCCGTTCGTGGTGCCAGACCAGGAGGCCGACGACGACAGACGTCCAGGTGCAACTTGAAGAAAGCTGCACGCTACAACGAGGGGATTGTCGGTGGACTTGATCTGGGACCAGGTATATTCTCGCAACCATCCTTCACATCTCATAGTTGTTGACGCGATCTACTGTCTTTAACAAATATTGCTAGTAAAATTTTGGTTTCCGCTGCCTTTCCTGATTCCATATTTCCTTACAATATCAACATGTAGATGTAAGAGATGTGAGTGATATGTGAGAATGTCTAAGAAAAATCAACGCCAAATGTTTGAGTGTCGCCTTTGTTAGTTAGAGGTCTTTCAAATGGTCCACGGAGCCATCAGAGTGATGTTTAATAGTGAAAACCCACCGCGAGACAACATATTCTTGTCATGGTGTGATCTACCATACACTCTTTCAAACGGTTTACAACGCAAATTCCTATGATTTTCTTTCTAGTGTGCAAACATTTCAGGTAGTGCTTTTGTCTCTTTTATCTATCAAGCTTCTTTTTGGTAGAACATGTTTTTTTTTGTTTCTTCGCTTACTGTTCTTGCATACTAGTAGCTTGCTCTTTCCTTTGTTGGGGGTGTGGCGACCCGGAGGGTAGAAGAGAAAAGGGGGGCGGGGTGGTGGCTGATTAAATCAAGGTCCTAGGGCGTCATGCTCTTACACAACGTAAATAAGCGAAGGGACAATTTTTAGCGTAAATGATATTACATAGGTCTCCTATATCAAGGAGCCTAAAGAGTTACATGGATACTAGATGATGTAAAAGGATCATCACTTAAGGAGGAATAATATAACTAAGATAATTAAGATGGATTACCTAAGTGGGCCTAGGGCCATTGGCATTCAACATTAGAGTTAATTATACTAACAAATATATCTAAATACATATGTACATTTAAATAAGATACAAACTAAAACGAAAAAAACTGCTTGAGGTGCCAAGGTGTTCCTCCCATGGAGGCCATCGCTTGACTGCCTAAACAACTGTGCGGTCACCGATTGGAAACCAAAATTTTGGCACACCTGAGTCATGGAACATGCAGAACTTGCATATCTTTCAGGACCATAAAAAAAGAATGGTTCAATCCTCAAATCTAGACCGAATTATGGTATAAGGGAGAGTTAGGTGTTTGTTTTTTAAGCCATGGGAGGATGTATTATGAAAATTAGAATCAAAGTTGACTTTGTTACCCTACTTTTATTTGTCATCAATTCATTATAGAATGAGAAGACCAACTCTTATCCGTAGTGTGTTGAGACAAAGACAAAGCCTGCTAAAAATGATGCGCGTTTGATGTTGCTCACTATGTGGGTTGTTGACTAGTCCAAACTCCACAACTCATTGTCCTTTCTTCAGCAAGGTACTCCAGAGTGGAAATGAAAGTAGTAAAAGGTCTGATATGCATATGAAAACGAAGTGCATCTTTGCGGATGTCTCTTGAGTGGAACTTGCAAGGGAAATAGAGTGGACCACGCAATTTGGGCGATTTAAGCCTCTAAGTTCCCATCAGAAATTCTGTATCACAGTTATAATATGAGGCTCTAAGAGTTTATACATGCCATCGTATAGCTGAGTTAGTTTGGTGCTTGTGAATTTCCTAGCCCCTTCTTAGGTTGGATTCTTGTTTTCATGAATATTGCATTGAGAGTTGTTGGCTTTTTCTTGTGCTTTATCAAGGTTGGATTTATGGATGGCTGAGAAAATTAATCCATTTTTATAATGTGAAGGTATTGTGTATATATGACCCTTCACAAGGATGAACAAAGAGATGCAATATCCAAGAACGTCATTGTGAGAAATGGTTGCTGAATTTATAAGCAAATAATTTGAAAGGTTCTATAAAAATTAACAAGCCACTCTCGCATAGAATCATGCTCCTACTCTAAAATCTCGTGCTGTGTGTGACTTTTTAGTTGCATTCAATGGACTAAAGAAACTGTATGGGGACAATGTGGGTAACAATGGACTCGTCCTCTCATTGATGGGATGTTGTTGAGTGGTTGTGTTTGTTGGTAGTCTTCGTGCTCTGCATCATACAGAGCAGTTTAATGGTTCTCATTGCATTTTGAGTACTTCATTTCTGATAATATAATCTTCTTTTCTACTGTCAATAAAATAATCAGCGTTTTCAATGTCTATATCGATTTTTTGATGATAGATTACAAACCACCAATATAAAAAAGCATGATGGCCATAACAAACAGATGAAAAAGAATTTTTGATACTATTTTTCCACACTCCTAATAGGGATGCACCCTACTTCTGTATAGTCAATGTCTCATTTACCGAGGCGCTCTTTGGATTGATCATAACCCTTCAATAGGAACTACAAGGTGTAATGTTATTTAGCTAACATCAGTTGTAATAGCTGGTTTCAAGGACATGCTCAGTCTGAAATTGGATAAGATGCCGAACATAGTATGATCAAGCATGTCCCCTATTAGAGAGTCTGGTTAATTTAGTTAACTAAGTTATTTGAGTCTATTTGTATATGGGCCCAAGTGTGTCTTGGCCCCAAGGAATTAAATGCCGATACCGACGCCTTATCGATGACGTGGAAATAGATATTTACAGGTATACCGACGGAAATATCGACAGATGCAATCCTGGACGTGTCGACGCCTAAATGAACGAATTAAATCATGAAATTTTACAGGTGTGGTCTCAACACCTAGATGCAACGTTTTATGCAATAAAATTCTATATTGGGTATGTTGGGGGGGGGGTCCATCATGTGGGAGGTAGGGAACCTATCCTGTTTTCTGCAGATTTCGATGACAAAATACTGGAATTAAGATTTGAAATTTTACTAGCACAATCCATAAACATAAATACGCACACTTATGCAATAATATCCAATTTACAACACATAAATAGCATAGTAACTTACTAACTCATATCAGTTGTATGTCGAGTTACACTGATTCTCCATACAATATTGAGTTGATATGGTTGACATATTGCTCCCATGACATGTACATTATGTAAGGTTGGTGGTATCAAGTTACGTGTTGCTCATACACGTCATGTACAATACTATATAAGTGTATAATACTCGTTCGTATTATGTAATTAAACACGATATGTTTTAGAATTTTACAGTACTGTCTCCATATGCATCATATCAGATTCTAAAAGAAAATATACACCATGGCTTTCTATTGCTCTTCTTCAATGTGTGACTTTGACAATTAACTTCATGACTGTCAAGGAAGTTAGGCACCATCACTGTTGTGACACCTTTTCTCTGTTGTTGTTTGTAGCACAGGATCTTGATATGCAGTAGTGAGTTTCTCCATGGATTATGCACAATAGCAGGATAAGTATAAAAGCCGTTATTACCATGCCCACCATATGCATGTCGTGGGGATGCGATAATTTAAAAGTCTAGTTACCATGTCAACTATGTCCATCTTATGGGATATATGTAGCAAGTGCCATGTATAATCAAATATAAGACTAGAAAGTTACAAAATCTATGTTTTTTTTACAATATTTGTTTGTTGTGTTGCGAACTAGTACATTTTCTTCCTTTGTATGATAAAAATACTAGTTAGAAGAACATATGTATACTTATTAGCTTACTACTAAAAATAATAGCAAATTATACTCATATTTCGTGGATTATTTAGGTATATTACTATGATTATTATGTAGATTATGAGAAAGTGTTGTAGATCTACAAACACATACAATTAGGAAGACAATAAAGCAGATGGTGAGATCTTTGCCAATTTAAGGTATTTTGGGACGAATTTACATTTTAATTGAGATAGATGACGTGTAAATGAGAGAAATGGTAGAAAACATAAAGGAACACCTTAGATTAGACTTATCTGAGCCCTAGTTGTCGAGATCCCTTTGCTCCACCATTTCCTCCTCTCAAACAACAGAAACATACTTAAGCACGCAAAAATCGGTACATCTGTCGGTATACCAGTAAATTTTGTCAATATTTGGCGGTATTTGGCGATATTTGGCGATATTTGGCGGTATATCATCGGTTTACCAATATTTGCAATCTCAACGACAGGTTTGTGTGAACCGATGACCGATGTCGTCGATATCGGTATACCGACGGTATCGTCGGTATCTCTTTCCATGCTTGGCCCATTATGGTTTAGTCTAAAGTCTGTACGCTTCCCCCTTCTCCTATATACAGGAGAAGGATTCCTCTTATCAAATATATCACGTAACTGTCTTTTACTTTACAACATGGTATTAGAGCAGTGATCCAACCCTAACCCAAACAAAGGAGAGAGAAAGAACTTCTTCTGCCTGTGGGCGGCCGTAGTCGCTTCGTGGCTCGACTGTCCACTGGGCACTACCATAGATCTTCTTCGCGCAACAACATCTACCCGTAACCTATCTTGCCACCCACAATAATTCCTATCTTCCCTCCCAATCTCCGCCAAGTTGCCGTCAACAGTGATCTCTGTCGCATTTTCTAACCACCCCTCCAACCAGCTACACACCGACAAGTCACTTCCTTGCTGCCTCTACTCTCTTCCGGTCCTTGTCTTTTTTCCTGTGCTGCATCAGCCGCAAACGCTCCCTGTTTCTGTTCTCCCTTGCTTTCTCTATTCCTTGAAGAGAGTGCACTAGTTCTGACAACATATTTAAAGAGGGAGATGGGATATGATGTGTTCGATAACTTCAAGAGGTAGTTTGTTGTTATACCCAAAAAAGGTGGCAGCTTGCTAAACCGATCAATTTTTGTCGACTCCATGGAGGCCACTTCCTCCGCCTCTTCCCCTATTTTCTTATGACCGGAAAACTCATCCGCAACACATCAAAAAACAAGCACTCTTCACCGGCCAAGTCCTTGATCCCCGCGAACATCCTGATCCCCCACAAACTCCCGATGCCTCGTTCATCTTCTCCAGCAGGTCCTAGTGCCCCCCCGGGTCATCATCTCCAACCAACTTTTAATTGATCATCACAGATTGAAGTAATTAGTGACCTCAGTTTTGCCGGATATTATACCCTTTGCATAAGACCTGTATAACTTCCTTTACAACTATGTCGGCGTCAGATGGATGTGCTTGGGATTGACACCGCTATAGCTTTTCCAGTTGTGTGCGTCAACATTTCCCATGTGCAGCTCGTTGTTGAGTAAAGATGGCAGAAAAGAATGGATGGACTTTTTTTCACTTTTGCAATGTTTTTTGCTACTTGTTGTGTGACGATGACGTATGAAGCAGATGGTTGTGGTCTGGCTGCAATGAACGTGCCCCTCAAATTTTTTACAGTTTATGAATACTGGTTGTCAGATCTTTAGTCGGATCTAGTTTTTAGATTGATCCATACCACAGGGGCTTCACCCCCTCCCTCTAAATTTTTCGGCATAACGGCTGGAAAAATCTCCCCTTTTCAAGTTACATTAAGATCCATTTATTTTTCTACCCCGGATCTGTCTAATTGGGTCATTTTGCTCAGTGACTTGAGTTATCGTTTGACATCCTCCACATATTTTCTTACATATTTATTTCCTCTGTTGTTGTATCTAACTTGTCCACCCGAACCACTCTTGGTTCTTTCTGTGGTTGGTGTGAGGGGGAGAAATAGGGGGGAAATGGAGGAGAGGAAGATTATATTCTGTTGCTCTATATATATTTATGGATCTTTATGCACTTCTTGAAGAGTTTGTGGACTTCTACAATTGGTATTTGCATATGAAAGTCGTCTATTGTTATATGCTTCTTGGAGAACTTACTATCTGGAGCTTCATGTCTACTGCTTGCTTATTCAAGCTGATGGTCTTCTATCCGATACATCGACTCTACTTTCTACTTTTTTCTTTGTGCTTTATTTGCACGCTGACATTGTGTGTGCCTTGCGCACGTCGACTTTCGAATTCTGTATGCCAACACTCTCTGTCTTGTCCATGCCTTGCGCGTGTTGACTCTTGTCCATGCTTTCTTTGCACGTTGATTACTATTGCTGTGACCCAACACTCTTTGGATTGTGAACCGACACTCTCTAGACTTTTCTACTGTGAACCAACACTCTCTGGACTTTTCTACTATGAACCAACACCTCTGGACTGCGATGATAGCGACTGTGATGAAGACTCTGACGCCTTCTTGCTGTTGTTTACTATCACTCCAGATGCCACATCCTTTTGATCAAGAAGCTTCTGCTACATGTTTGCGACCTGCACCTACGACATGCGCCATACTTCAGATTCAACCTTCTTGCATACCTGCTTTAGAGTTATCTACTTGAGGGGGAGTTAATGCCTATCTACGGAATTAAAGAAGAAATACTGCTTGTCGAAGCAGAAACGAGAAGACACAGGAGATTGACGGCTGCGTACAATAGCGTTAGAGAGCAAAAGGGTCTCTCTTCTTATTTATATATCAAAGGGTAATTTACATCTAGGTACAACAGTAATAGAGAAATAACAAAACTAATAAAACATATAATAAAAGACATGTTAACACTCCCCCTCAAGTTGGAGTGTACACGTTGTGTATGCCCAGCTTGCCACATAGATTTTGAAATGCTGCTGGACCTAATGGCTTTGTCAAGATATCTGCCAGTTGTTCTTCAGACTTGACATATGGCGTTACAATAGTACCATTCTTGATCTGATCTCTGATAAAATGGCAATCAACTTCTATATGCTTTGTACACTCATGAAAGACGAGATTCCTGGCAATGTGTATGGCTGATTGGTTGTCACACTTGAGCTCCATGGAAGATAAAATAGGAATCTTCAACTCAGTAAGAACAGATTTAACCCATTGTAGCTCACAACATGCATGAGCCATAGCACGGTATTCAGCCTTAGTTCTGGATCTTGCTACCACATGCTGCTTTTTACTTTTCCAAGTAATCAAATGATCACCTATGAACGTGCAGTACCCTGATGTAGACCTCCTATCAATATGATTACCAGCCCAGTCTGCATCTGCATAACCTGTAAGGGCCACAGTAGACGGGGGCACCTTAGGTTTATAATATGTGATCCCTTTTCCAGGAGCACTTTTCAGATATCTCAGAATTCAGCAAACTGCTGTCCAGTGTGACTGTCGTGGTGAGCTCATGTGTTGACTCACTACGCCTACAACAAAAGAAATGTCAGGTCGTGTAACAGTCAGATATATCAGTTTACCAACTATTCTCCTGTAATATCCTGGATCTGAGTACTCAACATCATCAACCGTCTCCTTGATGTGATAATCCATGAGAGTAGATACCGACTTAGAATCAGTCATGCCTGTCTCCTTCAGTAAGTCAAGTACATATTTCCTCTGAGATAGATTGATACCTGCATGAGATCTAAGTACCTCAATGCCCATAAAGTATCTCAGTTTACCCAGATCCTTCGTGTGGAAGTGTCTCTGCAAACCTTCCTTCACACGTGATATGCCTGTAGAATCACTGCCAGTAATCACTATGTCGTCAACATATACAACAATAATGATTGAACCACAAGAAGAGTTAGAATAGAATAAAGAGTGATCAGTCGTGGAACAAGAGAAGCCCATATGTAGAACAACATCACTGAACTTGTCAAACCAAGCTCGAGGAGACTGTTTCAGTCCATATATGGCTTTCTTCTGTTTACACACCTTCTGACACTCCCCCTGAGCAACAAAACCAGGAGGTTGCTCCACATACACCTCTTCCTGCAAGTCACCATGAAGAAATGCATTCTTGACATCAAGTTGAAATAGAGGCCAATCAAAAGTAGTAGCCAGAGAAATAATAATCCGCACAGAATTCAGACGAGCAACTAGAGAAAATGTTTCAAAGAAATCAACACCGTAAGTCTGTGTAGCCTTTTGCTACCAATCTGGCCTTCAACCTTTCAACTGACGCATCCAGATTGTGTTTGATGGTGAAAACCCATCTGCAGTCCACTGCTTTCTTCTCTGCAGGTAAGTCAACAAGATCCCAAGTGCCATTATTCAATAAAGTCGACATCTCAACCTGCATTGGCTGTTTCCAACCATTGTCCTTCATAGCATCATAGTGATCTCTCGGTATAACCACATAATCATTCCTTATAGCAAATGTGCGAGCTTGCTTAGATAAGTGGGACAGACAACACACATTTGTAATAGGATGTCTAATAGTACAAGAACGAGTACCTTTCCGGACAGCAATAGGAATATCAAGATCTGGTGCTTCTGCAGGAATCTCGTGAGCACAGGGAAACTTCGCAAATCCCATAGGGCCTTACTACTGAATTATCTACAAGCTGGATAGTCATATTGCTCCTCCTAGATTCCTTGAGACCAAGCTTTCTGAAGGTTCAGAGAGGCATCAAGTTGATGCTCACTCCTGAGTCACAAAGGGCTTCTCCAAACTTTGTCTTCCCGATGTAGCAAGAGATGTTGAAACACCCGGGATCCTGTCTCTTAGGTGGCAGTGTACCGAGAATAAATGCGCTCACCTGTTCTTTGAGCACCACCACTTCAGTGTCTGGAATTTTCCGCTTCTTGGTTATGATGTCATTCAGAAACTTACCGTATGACGGTATCTGCTCAATTGCGTCAATCAGTGGAATGTTGACGGATAATTTCCTAAAGCCATCCAGAAACTTCTTAAATTGCTGATCTACCTTCTTTGCTTTCAGGCTGTTCGTATATGGAACCGAGACTGACTGTGCCCTCTGATGTGGCGACACATATGATCTTCTCTTATCTGTGTCTTTCCCAGAATTTGTTTCCTCCGCTGCAATTTCTATACCGTCCTCAGCGGTTTCTGTGACTTCTGCTTCCTCTGCGGCCTCACCTGTAGCTGCTGGCTGTGATGTGTGTGGTTCATCGGCTTTAGAGTTTAAAATCTTCTTGCCACTCCTTAGCAAGATAACTTTGGCTTGATGGGTTCCTCATGGAGTATCAGTGTTCCCTGGGAAACCCTGCTGTGCCGGCTTCTTCAAGTTTGCAAGTTCGACTGCAATTTATGAAATGGACGTCTCAAGCGTCCTTCTTAGAAAATAAGAGACGGCTAATCAATGTATTAGATAGAAGAAACCCTGCTCCTATAAATAGGAGAACAGGGAAGCGTACAGGACATAAGACAACCCTAATGGGCCAAGACACTTAGGCCCATATTACAAACTAATAATAAAACACTAACTAAATAACTCTCAACACTCCCCCTCAAACTGAAGTTGGGAGAATCCCAAATCAGCTTGCAAATAGAGAGTTGGACTAAGAAAAGAAAAGAAACATAATAAAACAATAAACCAAGCCCATACAGAGTTTTCTCCCCCTCAATATTACATTAAAACACTCAAACATTCAGACACTCCTACACTCCCCCTTAAGTAGATACTCCAAGCAAGTAGGCAAGCAAGTCACAGAAGCTTCTCGATCATCTGGAGCAAAAATAAGAAGCAACACGATCATCTGGAGTAAAAGATTAAATAGCTGATAGGCACCAAGGTCTTCATCAAAGTCGTCGTAGTAGCCAAAGAGTGCTGGATCACAGTGGCAGAGCCCAGAGAGTGCTGGATCACAGTAGCAGAGCCCAGAGAGTGCTGGATCACAGTAGCAGTAGTAGTCAACGTGCGAAACAGGGCACAAACGAGGCAGAGAATGTTGGCACACAGAAGTAGAGAGTCGACAATAGTAGAAGTCCAAAAGTTCTTCAACAAGTGCATCAAGATCCACAAAATATAAACTAGCAAAAAAATCCTCATAGATATAAGCAGAATAAAATTCCTTTCTTCATCTCATCTCTCCTCTATTTCTCCCCCTCACACCAACCACGGAAGGAAACAAGAGTGGTTGGGGTGGACAATGGTAAAGAAACTCCCCAGAAAAATAAGTCACAGAACTGTCGGGGGGTTTGGGGGGCGCGACCGGCGGGAGTCGAGGGGAGGCCGCCCCTTGCGGGGGCTCGGGGGCAGAGCCCCCGAAAAAAAAGGTCTACAAAGATTTTTGAAGAAATTTCAAGCACAAATCTTTATAGAGAGTAATAATATGACAGAGAAATCCATTATTAACTCTCAACAGTCCTCATCTGCGCCCCATGGCTCTGTAAGGTCTGTCCGAACTGATTCATAAACTCACCTTGTGACTGAATTTGCTTGCCAAATGTGTTCATTAATTCTTGATTTTGCTTAATCACCTGGTTGAGCAATTCATTTCTCTTGTCCTCTACACTGGGTTGTGGCTTTTGATCCGGATACTGTAGAAAGTTGTTTGGATCCTTCCAGGAAAATTTCTTGTCCTTTCTCCACGAATACTCATTATTCCTGTAACCTTGTTGACGCATGAACTTTGCCTGTGCTTCATCATCAGACCCATGTTGTCTTTCTCTAGGAGCTTCTTGGCTAGTAAGTCGATCTTCTCATTCAAAACTTGAATGACCTTTGCATCACATGTAGATTTAACCTGTTTTGGCCTCTCTTTCACCCCAAGCTTGATTTTTAGCCATGTTCTTCAAAATCTCCCAACACTTGGAGCCTTTGTTGTTCAGGAAGAAACCTGTACCCCCTGAATCTAGAATACCCCGTTCATGTTAGTTTAGGCCAAAGTAGAACATCTTTGCCTGATTTTCCAAATCTATCCCATGATGTGGGACTCTCCGCAACATGATTTGGAATCGCTCCCACGCCTCCGTGTATGTCTCAACTGCCTGTTGTTTGAAATTGTGTATCTTCCTCACTAGGTCATTGGTCTTCTCAGGTGGGAAGTACCTTTCAAAGAATACCTCGATCATCTGATCCCACGTCTTGATAGATTCTTTTGGCAAGTTATAGAACCACTCCCTTGCATTGCCTGCTAAGGACGATGGGAATAACTTCAGATAAATCTGCTCCTGCGGGAACCTGTCTACCTTCACCATATCGCAACTTTCCACAAAGCTACTAATATGGGCTACTGGGTCTTCATGTTGAAATCCGCATGCGTCTTGACCAATTGAATGAGCCCTGGATCAACCTTGTAATGGGTTATATTGACAGCCTGCTTTTTGATTGGCCCGGTTTGTGCCACCGAAGAGGATGCTTTGATCTTCTCCCAGATAGTCTGCTTTTCAACTGCTGCATTTGCGTCACCCATTGTAGAAGCTTCATGTATTGGTTGAACGTCCTTGGGTGGCATATTAATCAGTTCGTCTTCGTCACCTGATTGCGGAATGTCAGATGTGGATTTGTCGTAGTTCGTACTCCGCGTACTCACCATGCACTAGTATCTGAAATATGAAAAGTCAAGTAAGCACAGTGCTAGCATGAAAGATAATCTGAAAGATAAGCAATTGAGTTCAAAAAGAACAATTAAAATTGCAGTTAAAAAGTGGCCTAGAGTGGCCGCTCGCAACACTCGTAGTGTTGAAATTTGCCGAATCCTCGGCAACAGCGCCAAAAACTTGACAACGCCTTGAGAAACGACCCACGGTTATTTATTATGCGTCGAAAACCTTAAATGATGCACAATTAAACTATACCACCACTGAAAAAGAACTTCTAGCCGTGGTTTTTGCTTTTGAAAAACTTAGGCAATATTTAGTGGGGACTAAAGTGTTGGTATGGACGGACCACGCTGCAATAAAATACTTAATGGAAAAGAAAGAAGCGAAGCCTAGACTCATTAGGTGGATACTTCTTCTACAGGAATTTGATATTGAAGGCAAGGATAAAGCGGGGATTGAAAATGTGGTTGCGGACCATTTGTCTCGACTTGAGAGGGTAGATGAAAAGGACACCAATATACCTATTACCGAGACCTTTCCGGATGAGCAAATCCTTTCTATCAAATTAAAAGATCCATGGTTTTTGAACATTGTTAACTACTTCAAACCCTTTGAGGCTGCTCGTGTGTATACCAGCTCAAACTTGGGTCAGGCAATGGACCCCCACAGTCAAAGAGAAAAGCGAGGTTACTCGACATGTAAAGAATTACCCGAGGAATGGGTTATCAAGAGAAGAAGCGATTCTTCCATTCTTTGAGATTTTATTTCTGGGATGATCCTATTCTTCTGAGACAATGCAGGGATGGAGTCTTACTCAGGTGTGTACCAGAGTTCGAGTACGATGGTGTGTTAAGCCATTGCCACACACTACCCAACGGTGGCCATCATGCAAGCTCCAGGACAACTGCGAAGGTATTAGAGAGCGGCCTATATTGGCCCACACTTTTCAGAGACGCATATGAGTTTGTGAGGAGATGCGATGCCTGTCAGCGGGCAGGTAACATTTCCAAAAGACAAGAGATGCCCTATAATGTTTTCCAAGAAGTTGAGGTTTTCGATCTGTGGGGTATTGATTTCATGGGACCCTTTGTGTCCTCAAATTCAAATTTCTACATTTTACTTGCAGTTGATTATGCAAACCACATACCGCCCCTTACCAACCACGGAACGATAACTACCATTCAGGCGACAAAAATTATTCATAAAAGATGCCCACCCCAAGATCAATGAACACTATCAAGTAAAGCAGGTAATATAAGAAAATCCTCAGGTTCAGGCTTGGTGCATCTTGTGATCTCCTATCTACGTTGCTCATTTTCTCTAACCACCATCTAATTGGAAGCAGCTCTCCTGATACACATGAATGAGGAGAAAATCATGGGTGGCCTACCACTTAGAGCAACGGGTGGACGGAATAGGCGGCCGTGGAAGAAATGGAAGCACATTACAGTCAATCATGCAATAAAAAAATGATTAACCTATGATGATGCAAATGCAGATGATAATGATCCTAATGCTAACATTTTTGGTGAAATGATGCATGCACTATCATTCCGTCTCAGAGTAAGACAGAATATCTAAAAAAACGCATCATGTGTCCATTCTTCTTACTGTTCTGGTGAAAACATGTTCCTTTCTCCCTATTCTTCTTGACTACTTCTCAATGTTTTTATTTTTCTTTTCCTGTTCTTTTTTTTGCAAGCCCGCTCTTCACAAATGATATGGATTATTTTTTTGGGCTTCCTTTTTATACAACTTCTAAGCTTGATACATCCTCTTCTAAAACTTTTCTGAGGGTATGGAACAAGTTTACCACCTTTAATATTTTTAGAAGAACATTGTTAATATATCTTTCCTTTATGTTTATTTCATATTTCATATTACTGCTGTACCTACATGTAATTTTCCCTTTACTATAAATAAGAGAGGAGAACCCTATTGGGTTCACCACGTTGCCAGTGTGCAACAACGCAGATCACCGTCTTCCGTTACGTAACTCTTCCGCTTACATGGTATCAAGAGCAGGTTAGCGCCGCCCCTCCCTCCCGTTCTTCTCCAGCGCCGACTCTCTCTCTCTCTCTTCTCCAAGGCGTCGCCGCTCCCCCCTAGCAGGCCGCCGCCGCCACCACAGCAGCGGCTGCTCCTCTTGCCGCCAGCGCGCGGCAGGAGCGCAGGAGTCCCACCGCGGCGCTGCAGCCGGTCGCCTAAGGGAGGGTCTCCACCGTCCGTCCAACGCCGCTGGACTTCGGTAGTCCATCCCATGCTACCGTAGGTCCAGCCGCAAAGATCTAAAGGCTCCGTCTACGTTTCCGGGAATTTTTTCAGCAACTCTCGGTCAATTTTCGGACGCCGAACCTGCTGCTTGGGGATCTCCGGTTGATCAAACGGCCTTCTAAAGCCCTACCCGGAGGTCTCGTCTCTTCCAAAGTGCTTTCCTAATCACATCTCCTTCATGTGTGATTAGGAACCTCTCGTTTGAAGGCTGTCGATGCGTCAGTAACGCATCCTCTTTCCAGTTTCTGTTGTGACGTGTATCTCTCCGTCACGGGACGTGTATCTGTCCGTCCACTCAGCCTTCTTTATGATGTGTATCACTCCGTCACACATATCCCAGTTGCATTATGGAGAATAAGACCTATTATGAGGTCTCGCCTATTCCTATCAAGCTCAATGGGAAGAACTTTTTGCTATGGATGAATGCGGTTCATACTGTCTTGGAATCGCGAGATCGGGCAAAGTTCGTTGATTCTGCACCCCTCACTAGCACTGACAAAGACTATGCCGAGTGGAAACGTCTTGACAGCCTAGTGAAGACTTGGCTATGGGGTAGCATGGAACCTTCTATTGCTTCTAGGTTCATGTTCTACTCCACCGCTAAGGAGATTTGGGATGCCGTCAAGCAGCACTATGCTCAAGAGAAGAATGCTCTTCGCCAGTTTATGATCTATGATCGTCTGTTTGCAGAGAAACAAGGTGATAGACCACTTGAAGAGTATTTCGGTGTGATTCAAGCTATCTCCCAGGAGTTGAGCTACTATCATCCAGTGAAGGTTGCTGAACAGATTAAGGATAGAGATGATCTTGTCACTGCTAAATTTCTATCTGGACTTAGCTCCTCATTTGGTTCAGCAAGAAGTGTGATACTTGCGTCAGATAAATTACCGAGCCTTGCAGAAGCTTTCTCTAGGATTCAGCAGTCCACCTTTGAGTCAGTTGATCCTACTCCTGTTGTTCCTTCTGGAGATTCTCATGCCTCCATTGCTGCAGCAGTTCGCGGAGGACGACCTGCACCTACACCATCTGACAGACCTGGCTTGGGCAGAGGACGTGGGACTCGTCCTCGATGCACTTTCTGTGACAAACCTGGACACACTGTCGAGAAATGCTGGAAGAAACATGGGAGACCTGCAGCCCCACCTGTTGGAGCTGCCAATTGTGCTACTTCAGACTCTACTACTGCGAGCTCTAGTTCCTCTGGCATCACACTTACTCAGGAGGAATATGACAGATTTATTCAGGCAACTCAACATTGGAATATGGGCGCCTCATCTGCTTCTACAACAAACCTTGCATCTACAGCGGGTAATCAGGCTACATCTTTTATGGCTTCTGGATCCGCAACTCCCTGGGTGGTTGACTCTGGTGCCTCCCAGCACATGACTGGTATGAGGAGATTGCTCCGCACACTTGACTCATATATTCCTCACCCATCTGTTACTTTGGCAGATGGTTCTGTGAGGAAGGTGGTAGCTAGTGGTTCTGTGTCCCTTACACCAGATATTGATTTGAAATCTGTTCATTTTGTACCTGAATTTCCATTCAATTTGCTTTCTGTTGCCAAGTTGATTGACACTGTAAAATGCACAGTAACATTCGGGCCCTCTTGTTTTGTTTTACAGGATCTCAAGAGTTTGAAGATGATTGGTGGGGGGCCTAGGAAAGGTGATCTCTACCTCTTTCCTGGTGATTATCTACCTCGCCATCTACCTCCTGCTCCAGTTTCCTCCGCCATGCTGAGTGGTTCCCCCTTGCTGTGGCATTGCAGATATGGACATCCATCCTTAGAAAGCTTGAAGAAGTTGGAACCAGATCTAGCTCATGTGTCCTCTCTAGAGTGTCAGTCATGTCAGTTGGGCAAACATCATCGGTTATCATATCCTGTTCGTGTCAATAATCGGGCTTCCTGTCCGTTTGAGTTAGTCCATAGTGATGTATGGGGTCCTGTTAAAAACCAGAGTTATAATGGTTTTAGCTATTTCATTTCCTTTGTGGACGATTACTCTCGCATGACATGGATTTATCTATTGAAAAGTCGTGAATCTGTGCTTTCCATTATCAAACATTTTCATAAACAAATTCAGGTTCAATTTAACTGCAATATCAAAATTTTTCAATCTGATAATGCCCTTGAGTATGTTCAGAAAGCGATGAATGAGTTTTGCAGTTCGGTTGGTATGATTCACTACACATCTTGCCCTCACACTCCTATGTAGAATGGTGTTGCTGAGAGAAAGAATCGCCATCTTTTGGATATCACTCGATCTCTCATGTTTGAATCCAATGTGCCTAAACGTTTCTGGTCTGAAGCTCTTCTCACTGCCTGTTTTTTGATTAATCGGCAGCCCTCTTCTGTTTTGCATGGACGCACTCCCTTCTCTGTCTTACGCCCTATGGATAAACCGTTTCATGTTCCGCTTCGAGTTTTTGGTTGTACATCCTTCGTTCATAACTTTGATCCCAAACAAGACAAACTCTCTCCTAGGTCTTTGAAAACCTTGTTTCTTGGATACTCTGGTACGAGTAAAGGTTACAAGTGTTATTGCTCGAGTTTGCGTCGTATGTTTGTTTCTAAGGATGTCACCTTTCATGAGACCAGTCCATATTTTACAAATTCTATGAGCAAGGGGGAGCAATTGAGTGAGGGAGTGCTACCCACAATTCCAAGTGAGGGAGTGCCACCTATCATTGTTGAGGACATACAGCATGATCCACCTATCATTCAGCCCTATAATCAGGTTTATCACAGGCGAGGTAGACAGGATCCAGATGAGGTAGCGACACAAGTCCATGAGTCTCCTTCGTCATCTTCTACTCAAGAGATTCCTGCAGAAGCTTCTGACCTTGACCTTCCTATTGCTGTCCGGAAAGGTATCCGTTCTTGTACTATTAGACATCCCATATCAAATGTATGTTGTTTGTCGCACTTATCTACACAGGCTCGTGCATTTGCTGTTGGGATGGACTCCATTACGATATCGAGAAATCACTTAGATGCTCTGAAGGACAGTGGGTGGCAGCAGGCAATGCAGGTGGAAATCTCTGCTCTGATTGACAATGGCACATGGGATCTTGTTACTTTACCTGCGGGAAAGAAAGTTGTGGGCTGTAGATGGGTTTTCACAGTCCAACACAACCCTGATGGATCTATTGAGCGGTTGAAGGCCAGATTGGTAGCAAAAGGCTACACACAGACATATGGAGTGGACTTCTTTGAGACTTTTTCTCCAGTTGCTCGTCTCAATTCTGTGCGGATCCTTATATCTCTAGCTACTACCTTTGACTGGCCTTTTTTCTAGCTGGATGTCAAGAACGCCTTTCTTCATGGAGATCTTCAAGAAGAAGTGTACATGGAGCAACCACCGGGCTTTGTTGCTCAAGGGGAGAGTCAGAAAGTCTGCAAATTGAAGAAGGCTATCTATGGGCTAAAGCAATCTCCTCGAGCTTGGTTTGACAAGTTCAGTGCTGTTGTTTTACAGATGGGCTTCTCTCGTTCCATGACTGATCACTCTCTATTTTATTCAAACTCTTCTGGTGGGTCCATCATTATTGCTGTCTATGTTGATGATATTGTGATTACTGGCAGCGATTCTACAGGCATATCACGTGTGAAGGAAGGACTACAACAACACTTTCACACAAAGGACCTGGGGAAACTGAGATATTTTCTAGGGATTGAGGTTCTTAGATCCCATGCAGGTATAAATCTCTCCCAGAGGAAGTATGTGCTTGACTTGCTACAGGAAACAGGTATGACTGATTCTAAGCCTGTATCCACTCCTATGGATTATCACATCAAGGAGGTGGACGATGATACTGCATATTCAGATCCAGGACATTACAGGAGAATAGTTGGGAAGTTAATTTACCTAACTGTCACAAGACCTGATATTTCTTTTGCTGTTGGAGTAGTAAGTCAACATATGTGCACACCACGACAGTCACACTGGACAGCTGTATGCAGGATTCTGAGATATCTGAAAAGTGCTCCTGGAAAGGGGATCACTTATTATAAACCAAAGAGTCCTCTATCTTCTTTGACTCTCACAGGTTATGCTGATGCAGATTGGGCTGGTAATCAAGTTGATAGAAGATCCACATCTGGCTACTGCACCTTTCTTGGTGATCATCTGATCACTTGGAAAAGCAAGAAACAACAAGTGGTAGCACGGTCTAGTACTGAAGCTGAGTACCGTGCTATGGCACATGCATGCTGTGAACTACAATGGATCAAATCTGTCTTATCTGAGCTGAAGATTTTGATTCAAACTCCTATGATTCTCAAGTGTGACAATCAATCTGCTATACATATTGCCAGGAATCCTGTCTTCCATGAGCGCACAAAGCATATAGAAGTTGACTGTCATTTCATCAGAGATCAGATAAAGAATGGCAATGTTGTGACGCCATATGTCAAGTCTGAAGACCAACTAGCTGATATCTTGACAAAGCCAATAGGTCCAGCAGTGTTCCAGAATATGTGGCAAGCTGGGCATCCACAATGTGTACACTTCAGCTTGAGGGGGAGTGTTAATATATCTTTCCTTTATGTTTATTTCATATTACTACTGTACCTACATGTAATTTTCCCTTTACTATAAATAAGAGAGGAGAACCCTATTGGGTTCACCACGTTGCCAGTATGCAACAACGCAGATCACCGTCTTCCGTTACGTAACTCTTCCGCTTACAAACATAAAGACACATGATGTACTACGTGCTTAAAAGATGCAAATGCAATTGAATGATGACAGTTATGCAACTAAATGACATGCACCTAAGGATAATGTGCATGTATAACTACTTTCTATATATTTTTTTATTTTCATGCAAATAAATGCAAAAGAACTATAATACAAGATTGATCTATATGAAATGCAATCAAAGAGAGAAAGATGGTTATGTGCTCCAAATTCTTATGGTGGAGTGTGAATGACAGTGCGGTGGACAAGATCACAAGATTAATTGACAGAACCTTCAGAAAGAATTATATGTCCCTCCTTACTGACCCGTGTACAAGGTAATGAAGGGATTTCTCTCTCTTACTTCAAATTAGAGTCACGTTAAAGTTTGGTTGGTTTAGGCTCAATCATCCGTATCAAACTCTTCCCGTGAACCATAAGGATAAACATTCATGTTCATATGTTTTAGAGTTGACCTACCCAATCCGTTTCACAAATTAAGTCCTCAAGTTCTCACAAGACAAGCTTACAAATTCTTAAAATTTTTATTTATATTTTATTTGCTCACAAGCCCCCAAGGTGAAAACATAAGATGACATGCATTTCATTACAACTCCACTGATTACACTAGATAGATAGTGGATCCTAGAAAACAGTAAACCTAGAAATAAAGACAACTAGATTTTTAAAAGCAAAAACAAATGCTGAAATAAAAACTAAATAAAAGCTAGATTAATGCTGTTCCAGCACCCCCCCAAGCTTGAATTAGACTATGGCCTCATAGTCAAAATTCAAACTTAAGAGGTGGAATAGCGATACCCTCTAGTTCTGCGGCGATGGTGGCGGGTACTAGCTCGGGTCCCAAATGGGGTACTGCCCCTGAAAGGTCAGATCGGTGGGCGGCATCGGAGGTGGCTACGGGTATCCTCTAAAGTAGTTTTGGCTCCAGTAATGATCATAAAATGGCTGCTGCTGCATCTCCATCCTCTGCAAACGGTTGTGTATGTTCTCTTGATTCGCAAAGAGGAGGCGCTCGTTTTCATAGATTGCTTGCTGGTTGTCATACAGTCGGTTCTGGATATCCTGGATACCTGCAAAAGATGTGGTATGCTGCTGCTGCGTGCTCTGAATGTCTTGGAGCATGGAGTACATGCCCTGCATGGAATAGACATCCTCTCTACCTTGAGAAGGTTGCGGTGCAGATGGCTGAGAAGAAGACGAGGCTCCAAAATGTCAAGGTCGCTTCCGTGGAGCAACTCATCGTCGGAGGGGAATGGAGGCTTCCCCCTCCTCTTCATTGTCATCATCGCCTTCTTGCTCTTCTTCCTCGTCGTCTCCTCCGTCTTCCTCCTCTTGATCAACGTCAATGATTGGCCACCTGTAGTTTTGGCCAGGTTTGAGGTCAAAGACGGGGTCAGGCAGTTGCCTCTCCTGAAAGACTCCTCGCATGTGACAGGTGGCGAAGACTGTGTTGTGGCGGACGTTGACTAGGCCGGATTTTATGAAATGATCCAGATGAAGCGGATGCTTACACTCCATCTTTTGTAATCCGGAAAGATCTAGGTTGAGGTGGATGGCGATGGGAGTGATGAGGCCCCCAAAATGGATTGGAGCCTAGCGGGATGTGTTCCTCTTCACCGCCATGATTCGAGTGAGAAAGAATGCTCCGAAATTTAAACTCTCCCTCTCTAGCAGCTTGTGGAGGAAGAAGAGATCCGTCTCTTGAAACTTATTCTGCGCCAGTCGGGATCTTGCAAAGATTGTATTAGAGAGCATGCGGTGCAGGATCCGGACGAAAGGATGCTCGAAGTCGGCTATGGATGCGTGGTGCCAGCTGATCATATAGCCGTCAGGTACCGTGACCATCTCCGAATACATGGCGTCGTAGTTTGGCCTATGCGGCGGCTGGCGCAGCTCCACATGAGACCACCCATAGATCCCATTGAACTCGTGGAGGGACATGGTGTAGTCTTTGTTGTAGAGACGGAAAGAAACTGTCCCCTCTTTCCATGCAGTCCTTACGGGTTGAAGCTCGTTGGGGACGACGCAGATCTCAAGAGATGCCATAAACTCAATGACAATCTCCTTGTATGTTGGCCACCCGCTGAATAACGGGTGACCCTCGGCGTGGTCGATGCAGAGGCTTGGGGCTCCTCTTAGTTGCCCCTGGAGCACATATTCCATGTTTGCCTCGAAACGCATGTCTTTGATTAGCTGTCGGTCGCCATATCGGGTGGGCTCGATTTTGCGCTTCCACAGTTCATCATAGAATCTCCTTACTTCCGGCGAGGGATGGACTATCCGCGGGCGAGGAATGAGTCCTTCAGCTGGGGCAGGTAGAGCGGGTAGGGCATGCCTCGATGAAGAAGCATTGGATCTCACCATATTACAAGAAGCAACGAGTGAGAGAAAGGAGGTTGAGAAGGGAAGCTCGGTGAAGGTCGGGGACGCTTTCCGTAGCCGCCGGATGCTCGGAGATGCTTGCTCTTGCTCATGCTCGGAAATGGAAGAAAAAATGCTAGGAGGTGTGCTTGGATTGAAAGAATTCGTCTCCTTTTATAAGGTGCGGCCGTCGCTACCGTTGCGACGTCGATACTATCGACGGAAGTGTCGATGGTATCGACAGAACAGTAAAATCCGTGTGTCGCTGATACATGCCTCTCTCAACCAAAGTCGTTTTATTCCGTCGTACGACTTCTGAAGGAGAGGAGAGGAAAGAACGAAGCCGAAAGCAACGTCCCCGAGGATTCGAGAACCGAAGACGGACGATTCTACCGCCGGAAGGCTGCAGAACGGGAGTCTCGCACCGAGGATCATCCGGTCCTTTACCGTTCTAGGGGTTACACAATATTTCTATCTATTTCCCATGTTTTCTTCTTTCTTCCCATGTATTCTGTTAAGATGAACATGCGGGGCTAATTCCCTTTGATCCTTAGGACCCGGGAGTAGCCCGGGGAATCACTGTATGACATTTTTGCATGGATTAGTATAATTCTTCTCATTTCTCCTGGATATGTTATCGTGCGCTCTATCGTAATTGCTATGCTTGATGACCATAGTTAATTTCTAATACCTTTAATTGCTCTTGACGGAGGATTAGTTGTTGAAAAGGCACGATTAACACGTTAACCTATAAATTCCTTAGACGAGGTAATGTACGGTTAATGGTGGATACCCAGAGGATTCATTAATGCACTTAGGTCTAGGGTATAAGTTACTACTGGCGTGGAACTGACCTAGAACTAGGTAGTGGATTGCATCGCGGAAGCGAGCAATTCTGACTACAGACCTCTATCTGGGATAAGGGACGATTTATGCTAATTATGTGAATCTATATGCAGCGAGACCTTGTGGTAAAACCGTAATCCTAAGGGTTCCCATTCTCATTTGATTAAACCAACATTTAATCATCGCTCTTTTATTTTCTCTTTATTTTATTTTCTTGTCCAAAACCAATCAACTCTTTCATTCGGTCTAGCTGATCGCAACCAGTTAGTAGTAGTCCTCTGAAATTCACGTTTCCCTGAGTTTGACTCGGGCCTCACAAGGCCTATATTACATTGATACGTACACTTGCGTTTAGCGCACGGCTTACGCGTGTCAAGTTTTTGCGGCCTTAGGGTCAAAATTATGGACAAAAGAAGTGCAACCAAACACTCTAAGGGGGACAAAGAAGGGCTGATCCGTGGGACGTAGCACATAGAAAGGGGTCTACCCTTTAAGAACAGATGATGATTGTCTATTAATTAAGAAACAGGCAGTTAAAAGGGCTTCAGACCAGAATTTCTTAGGCACATTAGACTGAAACATGATAGACCGAGCAACATCAAGGAGATGGCGATTTTTCCTCTCAACCACCCCATTTTGCTGAGGGGTGTGAGGACAAGACGTGTGATGGATCATGCCCACAGAACTGCAAAAATCAGACATGGCCTTTTGAACATACTCTAAAGCATTATCAGATTGAAGAATTTTGATAATGCAGTCAAATTGAACCTTTATTTCTTTATGAAAATGTTTAACAATAGATAGCACAAACTCTCGACTTTTGAGTAAATAGATCCATGTCATACGGGAAAAATCATCCACAAAAGAAATAAAACAACGAAAACCATTATAACTCTAGTCCTTAACAGGACCCCATACATCACTATGAACCAACTCAAAAGGACAAGATGCCCGTTTATTGACACAGCTGGGATAAGGTAATCTATGATGCTTTCCCAACTGACATGACTGACACTCTAAAGACGACACATGGGACAACTCTGGTTCCAACTTCCGTAGGCTCTCTAAAGAAGGATGTCCATATCTGCAATGTCATAGTAAGGGGGAACCACTCTAACAAGATGACTGGAGCAGGAGCAGGTATTGGGCGAGGCAGACTGTCACCATGGAAAAGGTAGAGATCACCTTTCCTAGGCCCCCCACTAATCATCCTCATACTCTTGAGATCCTGTAATACAAAACAAGAAGGCCCAAATGTTACTGCACATTTTACAGTGTCAATCAATTTTTCAACAGAAAGGAGATTTAATGGAAACTCAGGCACAAAATGTACAGATTTAAGATCAATCTTGGGTGTTAGAGAAACAGATCCACTAGCTAACACTCTCCTCACTGAACCGTCTTCCAGTGTAACAGATTGGTGAGGGATATACGAGTCAATAGAGTGGAGCAATCTCCTCATACCAGTCATGTGTTGTGATGCGCCAGAGTCAACCACCCAAGATGAAGTAGAGCCAGAAGCTATAAGAGATGTAGCCTGATTACCCGCAGTAGATGCCATGTTTGCTGAGGATGACGATCCCATACTCATGTGCTGTGTAGCCTGAATGAACCGATCATACTTCTCCTGAGTAAGAGTGATGCCTGAAGAGCTAGAGCCCACAACAGAATACGGAGAGGGCTCAGTAGTAGTGACATAATGTGCTGCCCCCACTGGTGGTGCAACAGGTCTCCCATGTTTCTTCCAACATTTATCCACTATATGTTTTGGTTTGTCACAGAAGGTGCACTTAGGACGGGTCCCGCGTCCTCTGCCCATACCAGGTCGTCCTCTCACTGCAGCAGCTATAGATGCATGAGACTCCCCAGAAGATACAACAGAAATAGGATCAACAAACTCAAAATTGGATTGTTGAATTCTCGAGTAGGCTTCCTCAAAACTAGGCAGTTTATCAGAAGCAAGGATGACACTCCGGGCAGAACTACAAGAAGAATTGAGTCCAAATAAGAACTTGGCAGTAATCAAGTCATCTCTGTCTTTGCCCTGTTCATCAACTGTCACAGGATGATAGTAACTCAGCTCTTGAGCAATGGCCTGAATCACTCCAAAATACTCCTCTAGTGACCTGTCACCCTGTCTCTCTGCAAAAAGACGATCATAGATCATGAACTGGCGAAGAGCATTCTTCTCCTGAGAATAATGCTTCTTCACTGCGTCCCATATCTCCTTGGCTGTAGAATAAAACACGAACCTTGCAGCAATCACCGGTTCCATACTACCCCACAACCAGGTCTTCACAAGACTGTCATGACGCTTCCACTCAGCGTGTCCTTCATCAGTAGCAGCCAGGGGAGCAGAGTCAACATATCTCGCCTTGTCGCGAGACTCCAAAACAGTATGGACATCATTCATCCATAGGAGATAATTCTTCCCGTTTAGTTTGATGGAGGGGATAGGCGACATCTCACTGTAGATCGTAGACATCTTGGTGTCCCCCATGATATAACGGGGCTTTGTGACGGACTGATACACGTCACAATGAAGGCTGAAGTGACTGAGAGATACACGTCACAACTGAAAAAGATGACAAATGCGTTACTAACGCATCCATAGCCTCTAAACTATTTTTCCTAATCACACATGGAGGTGATGTGATTAGGAGAGCACTCTGGAAGAGATGAGTCCCTCGGTTTGGGCTTTAGATAGCCGTTGGATCACCCGGAGACTCTCCCAAGAACTAGCCGAAAATTGCTGTAAATCAACCGGAAGCTTGTTGGCGGCTCCGGTCCTTGGTGGCTAGACCTGCAACAGCGAGGGAAAAGCTGCTATCAGTCCAACGATGAAGACGACTAGCGGTTGCTAGCCCAGCAGCACCAGCGCCGGTGGCTGGCTGCTGTTCCTGCCGGCCCAGCGGCAGCGGCGCCTGGAGAAGCCGGGCGGCGGTGGCTGCTGAGAAGGGGAGTGGAGGCGGGACGGCTGTGGCGGCTTGGTGAGGAAGAGGGGCGGCGGATCAAAGCCGCTCTGATACCATGTCGAAGCAGAAACGAGAAGACACGGTAGACGGGAGATTGACGGCTGCGTACAACAACGTTAGAGAGCCAAAGGGTCTCTCTTCTTATTTATATATCAAAGGGTAATTTACATCTAGGTACAGCAGTAATAGAGAAATAACAAAACTAATAAAACATATAATAAAAGACATGTTAACACTGCTAAAGACCAAAAGAGAATAATTCTCATTCATCAACTGTGTTTCTACATGGATGCAGATAGAGCCTTTATATAGGCTTCTAAAAGAAAGACTAAACGGGCGGTAGACATTGTGGGAATAAACCACTTGACTTTACAAGAGCCCAAAAAACGAGAAAAAGGACAATAAAATAAAGCATGCTGATAAAGCCTAACTAATAACACGGCGACGCGTACACTTACAAGTGCATAAAGGTGGGGCTTGTCCTACATCATGAGTATTTGAGTGATGAATGCTTTGTTGCAATCTTGAGGGGGAGAAATATTCTTGTATGGGCTTGGCTATTCTTTGTTTTTGCTTAGTTGTTTTGGTCTGTCTCTCTATTTGCAAGCTGATTTGGGATTCTCCCAAGCTTCAGCTTGAGGAGGAGTATTAAAGAGTCTGGTTAATTTAGTTAATTAAGTTATTTGAGTCTATTTGTATATGGACCCAAGTGTTTCTTGTCACATTAGGGTTTAGTCTAAAGTTTGCTTCCCTCTTCCCCTATATATAGGAGAAGGATTCCTCTGAACAAATATATTGCATAGGCGTCTTTTACTTTACAACATCCGCAACACTGACTATGACAATTAATGCTAGGTAAACGACAAGTTTAATCTCCATAGTTCTAATCCAAGACATCATGGTTAATACCAATAGCATACATGGGGCATGTGCCTTTCTTATAGTTGTAGGTGTTCGTTTTTCAGAGTGTGAAACATGGAATCGCAGCAAATATTAGCTAGAATAAATCATCACTATACACATGACTATGAATTGGAATTTCATAATGAAAGTACTTGATTTACTTCTTACTCATCGTACAGTTTTCTAGAAACGAGAATACTGCTTAGATAAAAGAAAGATTGGACCATAAATTGCATCCCTACGATGGCAAAAAAATAGCCATTGCATGTTGTAATCTGTAAAAAAAATTTAAAATTGATATTAGAAACAGCATCATAGCAGTTGGTTTATATTCATTATGATCAAGGATAGAAAGGCTAATGTTGACGATCGATCAAACTGCAACCAGAGAACTGGCCTAGTAAGGTCTCAAGCAGCACATGGAGCTCTCTGTATTACTCCATAAATGTATGCATGTGACTATAAGAACAACAATAATGAAATAAATGGAGAGAGTGCCAAGACATATGCAAAGCGGATAAATCTTTGATATCGTCGAATAGTACCAAGACCACCGCAACATCCGGCACCAAGTAACATCCATCAATGAGATGTCGAATCCACTCTAAACCTCATTGCCCAATAAAACCTGCTTAGACCATCAGATGCAATTCAAGCTACAAACACCATTAGATTGTTGACTATGGGCATGATCCTATGTGAAAATGGCTTGCTTGAACCTTCAGAATGTATCTGCTTTCAACTAGGACATTAATTTTTTGCAATTATGTTGGATATAACATCTCTCAATTTCCCATGTGAGCCATCATATATTATATATACATGATAAATTCACACATTAACTTGTTTGCTTCATTGCTTGTAACTTTATTGAAGCAGTGCAGTGTTGTCATTCTGATTATTTTTTGATAAACTAAGTTTTTTTTGATAGGGTGACATTCACATCACTGATGAACCTTTAAGGCTGGTTCAGTTTTCATCTTATATGCTTGATTGTTCATCAATTTTCCGTATTGTTTCTGATATTTACCTTTCAGATTATGAACAACATAGTTTTCTCCATACCTGAACTTGCCATCCCATATCTGCTATGGTATAGTTGATATTAACTTTTTTGGTTCGTTTTAGCAAACTTAATTCATTACATGTTGGCTCAAGGAAAATTTATGTCTCAGATTATCAACATCTAGGTGCAGCCAATTTGCAGGAATCTTTTGGTGTACTCATTTGTTATACTGTTATTAAATTTAAGGCACGACAAGAAACAAATTCCTTAGCTATTCTTGTGAATCAAGCATTGGCTATTTCACCTTAATTACATATGTACAGATAATCAATGAGTAGTTTTGTATAGTTAATTGTATTTGTATGTATTAACATACATTATAACATATGTTGACCAACAACCTTTTCAGATGGTTTTCTGTCCAGTTATGAATCCTGCTTGGTATAACATTTCCTTGATTGCTCAACTGGTTCTCTTGGCAATTTTTCTTCTGAGGTCAGAGACAGTTCTTATATGGTTCTTTCCTAATTTTTTCGTCTTTTCAAATTGTCACCTCTCTGATGGTGAGACAAAAGAGCTCTATGTATGTGGCTTTTGCAATACATGTATTTTTCTATTTTTACTAACTAGTAATAATTATGTAACTGTTGCATTTCTTGCTGTGTTCCTTGCCCTATCATCCCTGATTATAACATGCAATCATCTGCTAATGGATTTAAGTGCTTAACTATCCATGCAATTAATAAGTTCCTATTCTCATTGTATTTTTTTCAGGGGCATGCCATTCCCATAGTCCATCGAGTTATTAAGGTACTTTTTTTTGTTCGTTTATAAGTTATAGTCCCCTCATATTTTCTTTTCACCTCGATGTCTGCTGATATTTATTATTATTATCATCATTATTATGATTATTTTTTTTTTAATTAAAGCCGGGAGGTAAATAGATTCACCTTGTCCTTCCCATACAGGCACCGACAAGCAAAAAGAGAGTTACATCGGTTTCCCCAACCCGAGACACCTATGTCACCAGACCCTACCTACACACATCAACCCCAAAGTGAGCAATAAAACCGGAAAAAAGATGAAAAGCCCTCCTATACACCACCAACGAAAAGAGAAAAAAGAAAGATATCAACTATCTTTGCCCCAGTATAACCTAATTTAAGGTATCTGTCCGCTGTCCATCAAAATCTTACCTCTAATCTCATTAGGGAGAGCTAGAGGGTGATGCATCACCACCATCGTCTGCCCCTTCTCACCCCATCGTCCTATGGACGTCGCAACGACCTTGGCCTCACGGGTCGTGAAATCACCGATGATGGCTAGGTCTTCTGGATCTCCTCCACTAGAGGTGTGATCCTCCATGGCACCACCTTCCGTCCTCAAATCATCTCAAAGCACCGCCTGTGCTCCAGCTCCACACACAAGAGCATGATGTGCTCCTGCTCCCCGAGCTTTATGGCCACCACCAGAGCCTGCATATACGCCTCTAAAAAGTCCTCCGCCTGAAACCACACAAAGTAGGCCAACTTCATAGACCCTCGATTATCCTGTACTATGCTCGATGTCCATCTACATCTACTACCCACAACGTCACACCTACACCCTACCAATAAATTAAGCTTCAAATTGTACATGTCAGGTGGTATCCATCACACCGGCTGGATATTTTTCCACTTCCTCTTCGGTTCCTCTAGACTATCCCCCACCGCCTAGTGGTACCCTTCCCATCCCTCAATCACAAGGAAGGACCTTTTCTTCATCAACACATTCAGTGTGGTAATAGCCAACCTCCAAGCATACCCCACTTCCCCTTTGCTGCCGTCATATCTAGCCTTACATCTCACAACCTAAATCACCCATCATAAATGACAGGGGCTGTCCGGGTGTATCCATGCCGCGAAGGAACCACAACCACCATCCACCCAACAGTTGACAAGCCAACCCGCCAAGTCCCCCCCGTCCACGTTATCCACCTGGAGTTGTAGCCGAGAACGAGCTAATTGCCACAAGGAGACCGCCAACTCACACTCAAGGAAGAGGTGTCCCACGGTCTCTTGACCTGGATTAGAACAACAATTGCAAGTCGAGGCTAACGATATCCGACATCTCTGGATGTTGTCGTCGGTTGGAAGCGCCTTTTTGAGAGCCTTCCAAACCACGCCTTAGCACGGGGGGTAACACCCACTTGCCAGAGACGAGTTGAGAGAGATGGCTCTGTGTGTACTGTATGCGTCAGAAGTCTCTTCGTAGACAGAGATGAGAAGGACCCAAGCTCTTTCAACAACAGATGAGAACATTCGGTTCCGCGGAAATCACCTGATAGTAATCCACGATTTGCTGGACACCCACCTTTGAGATAAGATTAGCTAGGAGGATCAATCATAATTCAACGCCGACATCGCTAACGGCTCACCACGCCATCTGTCGTGCCAGAACGACAACTCTCCTTTACGAAGCTTCCATCTACAATGCGGTAAAACAACTGGGAAGGTCCTCCACACCGCCTTCCTAAGGCGACACATAGGAACCTAGAATGAAAAAACTAGGATGAAGATCATCATGATGTATCCGAAGTCTCTTGTACTTCTCCCGACAAAACCTTAACCCATAATGATTCACCCTTCATCAGCTTCCAACACGCCTGCATCAAGAATGCCTCGTTAGAAACGTAAAGATCGATATCAAGACCACCCTGCCCATACTCAATGCACACCTTAGCCCAAGAAACCCAATGTCTCCGAGAATCGCCTCCCCTAGCTTGCCGAGGAATTCTGCAAATTTTTTACTAACCGACTTAATCACACCCTTGGGGAGGGAGTAGGATGCCATCGTATAGAGAACATGGAAAAAGAGAGGAACTTTGCCTTCCATTCTGCCATCTTCTGTCTAATGCGGTCGATAACATGAGAGAAATGACTAGCCTTGATATGACCTCTCACAAGAGGAATCCCGAGGTACATCACCACATCTCCTTTGTCCTGCAAATGGGTCAGGTCTAAGATCTCCCTCCTCTGACATTCTTCACATCTGCCAATAATCATCTTGGATTTCTCCCTATTAATAGACTGCCCCGAGACATCTTCATACCCCTGAAGCAACCAGTTCAACGAAGATATGCCTCCGACTATTGGTGAAAACAATTAAATCATCCACATAAAGCAGGAGTTTGAGAGCCTCGCCTTTCCCCATGGTGTGGAAACCCGCCAAGCCCCCCCTCACCTTCTCATGAAAGATGCTCCTAGAAAAGGCTTTAAACAAGATGAAAGGGAAGGGGACAACGGATTTCCCTGCTCCAGACCCCTCTTCATCTGGAAAATTCCGGCAGTTTGCCCAGTAAGCGCCACTGACACCCAAGAATCAACGAAGAATGACAAACATAGATCAATGAGACCTTTCATCATGCTGAACTGCTAAAGCACGACCCTTCTTAAAAAACTCCAGTTTACTCTATCATACGCTTTTGCCATGTCAACTTCATAATATTGGCCTCCCGAGCATGGAGATCGATGTCGTAGAGCAACTCTTTCGTGAGCCAGATATGACTGATAATATCGCTCCCTTTCACAAAGGCACCTTGTTCTCTAGAAACCATCCTGGGGAGGTTGGTAGCCAGCCTGTTATTTAGAAGACGCGCCAATATCCTCAAGGAGACATTCTCCACCGAAATCGGCCTAAAGTCAGTGGATAGTGAGCAAGCGTCATCGACTTTTGGGATAAGGATCAACCTAGAGCACTTCAAACTCCTATTATACATCCCTCCCTCAAAGAAAAACTTTGCAAGGGCTTCCAAGTCATCACCTACAATCTCCCACGCCACCAGATAGAAACCTACTGTGAAGCCATCTAGTCTCGGCATGGAATATTGACTCATCTCTTTCAACAATGCCAAAATCTCTTCGCGAGACGGCGGAGCCATCATCATCATGTTGTCCTCTGTGGAGAGCAGGGAGGGGATGTGGGCAAGTAGAGGGTGGTCCTATGGGACCACCGTAGAGCCTTCCTGTGCCTGAAAGAAACCACGGAAAAAATCGTCCGCCACCTACGCCATGACATTTGGCTCGTTAACCACCCCACCATTATCCAGGTGTAACCTCTTCACAACCTTGCTTCTATAACATCCCTTCACCACGACATGATAGAAGCTAGTATTATGATCCCCATCCTCATGCCACTAGACCTAAATTTTTTCCTTCCACACCAGCTCCTCTTGATCAAGAATCATGTCTAACTCCATTTCCTCATCCCTAAGAAGCCGTGCATTCAAATCCGTCGGGTTAGAGTCAAAGTCAATGTGCAGAGTTCTGACCACCTCCTCAAGATCAAGCTTCCGTTGGGTAGCATCCCCAAAAACATCCTTCTTCTATACCTTCAACCTCTTACAAAGGTTCGACATCTTTGCGAAGAAATTGGAGGAATTACCAAGGCCTTCCATCCTCCAACCTTTCTGAATCACATCCAAGCAATCCCTATGTGTAAGCCAAACATCCAGGAAAGCAAAGGGAGCCACATGCCTATGAACAACAGAACCCGTACTCCTAAATAGAACCGGGTAGTGATCAGAATGCCTCACGCGCGTCAAGTGGACCGCTTGCATCTCTCCAACCCAGGCCCGGGCCCCGATCCAACCTCTCCTAGGTTCTGGGGGGTATTGTCTTTCTTGTCCACCCACGTGAAGGCATTACCACAAAAGGGAACCTCCTTCACATCTGTGTTGTTAATTCAGCCATTAAACACAACAAGGTTCATGGATGAGTTTGCACAAAGCTAGATCTTCCCCCATCATTTTTCATTGTTTGCCGACCAATCCAATCTGACAATGTCCTGCAGCTCATCAACACATTCAGCATGAAGAAACGGTTCCATGATGCCGACTACAGTAGGGTTATACCTTCTAGACAAACGACCCAAGTGTCTCCTTGTGCGTAGATTAACTACACCTCTGATATTCCAGAAAAGGAAACTATCCATAAGCAAGACACATGAAGACCTACACCACTCACATAACACCCAGAGGGATATCATTGCCTCATTCCTCGCACCTCTCGATCACATCCCCTGGATGGCCACCTATTGGACAACCTGCTCCTAGGTGACCATCGTCTCGCCTGGTATCCCTTCCATTCATCCTCACATCCCCCTCTGTTGCTGAAACATCCTCATCTACGACGACTGAATCCGGCAAGGATCAGTAACCCTCCCTATAAATCTCCCTCGTCGGATGCCTTGAGCATCTCAACCCAGCCAATAAAAGAGATATCGACGATACCGTCAGTATATCGACTGATATATCGATATCGACGACATCGGTCATCGGTTCACACAAAGCTGTCATTGGGATTGCAAATATCAGTAAACCGATGGTATACCGCCAAATACCGCAAAATATTGCCAAATACCGCCAAATATCAACAAAATTTACTGGTATACCGATAGAAATACCAATTTTTTGCATGCTTGAGTCTGTTTATGTTGTTTGAGAGGAGGAAATGGCGGAGCGAAGGGATCTCGACAACTAGGGCTCAGATAAGTCTAATCTAAGGTAAGACTTTATGTTTGCTACCATTTCTCTCATCTACACTTCATCTATCTCAATTAAAATGTAAATTCTTCCCAAAATGCCTTAAATTGGCAAAGATCCCACCATCTGCTTTTTTATATGCCTTCCTAATTGTATGTGTTCTTAGATTTGCAACACTTTCACATAATCTACATTATAATCATAGTAATATACCTAAATAATCCACGAAATATAAGTATATTTGCTATCATTTTTAGTAGTAAGCTAATTAGTATACATATGTTCTTCTTACTAGTATTTTTATCATATAAAGGAAGAAAATGTACTACCTTGCAACACAACAAACAAATATTGTAAAAAAGTATAGATTTTGTAATTTTCTAGTCTTATATTTGTTTATATATGGCACTTGCTACATATATCCCACAACATGGACATGGTTGACATGGTAAGTACACTTTTATATTATCGCATCCCCACGACATGCGTATAGTGGGCATGGTAATAATGGCTTTTATACTTATCCCGCTATTGTGTATAATCCATGGAGAAACTCACTACCGCATATCAAGATCCTGTGCAATAAACAACGACTGAGAAAAGGTGTCACAATAGTGATGGTGCCTAACTTCCTTGACAATCATTAAGTTAATTGTCAAAGTCACACATTGAAGAAGAGCAATAGAAAGCCCTGGTGTATATTTTCTTTCAGAATATGATATGATGTATATGGAGACATAGTATTGTAAAATTCTAAAACATATCGTGTTTAATTACATAATACAAACAAGTATTATACACTTATATAGTATTGTAAATGACGTGTATGAGCAACAAATAACTTCATACCACCAACCTTACATAATGTACATGTCATGTGAGCAATATGTCAACCATATCAACTCAATATTGTATGGAGAATCAATGTGTAACTCGACATACAACTGATATGAGTTAGTAAGTTACTATGCTATTCATGTGTTGTAAATTGGATATTATTGCATAAGTCATAAGTGTGTGTATTTATGTTTATGGATTGTGCTAGTAAAATTCCAAATCTTATTTTCAATATTTTGTCATCGAAATCCTTCATCGAAATCTACACAGGTTCCCTACCTCCCACATGATGGACAACCCCCCATACAACTTATAGAATTTTATTACATAAAACAATGCATTTAGGTGTAGACATTACACCTGTAAAATTCATGATTTAATTCGTTCATTTTGGCGTCGATATGGCCAGGATTGCATCTGTCGATATTTGTGTCGGTATACCGGTAAATATCTATATCCAAGCTGTCAAAACGACATCGGTATCGGTCATTTAATTCCTAGCACCCAGCGTGCTCATGCCATCATATCCCTTGGCAACATGATCTCTATCCGATCTGAAAGTTGGAGGTTCTATCAAAAAGTTAGCTAACCTCCTGTTACAAAGAATCCTCCTATCCCCCTCCTCATCTTTCTCCCACCTTCTTTTCTGTCAGGGGTGACAAGATCAAACAAGTGGGGGCAGGTCATCAGTCGCCTGCCGATAAGCCTCCTCACGCTTCTCCATCCCATTGTCTCCCATTGGACACATAACAACCCCCTGATCTACCATATGTAGTCGTCGGTCAAGCATAGGAGAAACCTGTTGGGTCGCCACCCGCTCCCGGGGTGTCGCTTGTAGAAGAACCACCCCATCCACTCTGTCGACCTCCACCACTTTAGAGATACACACTTGGTATCACCTCTGCATCACCGTCAAACCAACAAATTGGGGTACATCCTAATTGAAAACCTCTATCTTGATCAGTAGGCTATAGGCCTGCCTCATCCATAGGTGATCTCCTCCATGTGGACACATGCAACACCTGTTTAAAGTGGCTGACTATCTCATGGATGGTTGCATCATTCCTAGAAGAAAACAGGGACGTCCTCCAATCAGTACCAAACTGACTCCCAAGAGCACAGCTGGTCCCGCTTTCGGAGCCTTGCAGAGGAGCACCTCCTTGTTCCTGATCCTAGGAGGTAAGTTTTCAAGCACCTTGCGGGTCTCTTCAACTGATGGCAAGAAGAACAAGCCCGCCTCCTAGCAATCCGAAGAAAACTTGCAAAGTATGCAACCAAGTGCCACCGCCCTCCCAAACCACCTCGATAGCTTTATCCAAGCTTTTTTTAAACCAGTTGGCGTTCCGCATCGGGCACCGCCAACCGAACCTGCATCCTCTTCGACATCAAAGCAGGGTAAGAGACTCCAGAGGTGCGAGCAATTAGGGGTGGGAAAGCTGAGAGGTCCTGTAGAACCACAAGCCGCGCCATGCTGCATCTCCAGGCCAGGTGACCCAACCTTCTACACTTGTAGCAAATCTTCTCCCCCGCTTCAAACACCTGACGCAATTGTCCCTAACATGATGAAGTCCTGCTTCAAAGGGGGTTGTCGGGGCGCCCCACCAGGATCAGTCCGCCTGCATCTATGGGAGGCCACCTGGAAACCGTCCTCCTTCACAACGACATTCCTCTGACCTACCATCAGCTCCCCCAAGGCACCCACACTCCCAACAACAGGAAGCATCAGGGTTTCCCCCACCATAGTGTCAACTGGAGCGCTCCTCTCTATTGAGCCCTCACGGAACAACGGCGCGACGACGCCACACTATGTAAAGACGTCTCGGGATCAACGTGGACAATTGCTCGACGCCTCTCCCCCCACTTGTTGGGCCCGACAGCTGTAGGTTCGCACAACACCGCCGCCCCCGACCGACACTTGCCTCCGACTCCCTTTCCAGACCCGCCATTTTATGATTTTTCTTATTCTTATTCTTAACATTCTATCTTATCAGAAGTCTTTTCTTATATCTTTATCTTTTTTGGTTAGCTTCCAGTTGCTTTTTTTGGGGGGGGGGAGGGGAAGCCAAGAGGCTATATATTCATCTTGCCCTCCTCTTGCAAGTGAATAAGGAAAATGATTACACATTAAAAGATTGTTGCGAGAAATAAACCTGGTAGCACTACTACCATTACAATGTTCTTCTTTTAAGATGTTTATAAGGCACTCTGGGGGCCTTGATAAATCAAAGCTCCCTGTTGCTTGTTTTTGATACTCCTTTGCCAACCTGTCAGCCATCTGGTTACAACCTCGTTGGATGAACTGTATCATCCACCCCGAGTGCTCGACCATTTTCTGCTGAATCCTATCCACTATTCTAGCATATTTGGGGAAGTTCATTATATTTGAGTCCTGCATATCTACAAACACCTTGCAATCAGTTTCGACAATCAGGTTTATGATACCATTTCTTCCAGCTATGTCCAAAGCAATGTCCACAGCTAAGATCTCGACTTATGTTGCAGATTCCGATTGTGTGCTTCTTACATGACCATCGATCCAACTGTCGTCATGGTCCCGTGCGATGATTGCAATCGTTGACTTATCACGTTTCCATGCAGCATCAGAGTTCATTTTGATGCTTCCAGGTGGCGGTTTGCTCCATTGCTCGTTGGTTGGATTTCTCCTTTGCGACTCTTCCTTTTCCCATGCAATCTCAGCCATCTGCATGTCATGGTAGATCTTCTGAGCTTGCTGTTCCATGGATACTTGCCGTCCTTCAAATACCTGTTGGTTACGGGCAAGCCAAATGTTCCAGCAGGTTACTAAAAACCTTTGTTTATTTGTGTCATCTTGCTTTAGCTGTTCACTTAACCAGCTCAGACCCTCTTGCAGCCAGAATTCACCAAGATTTCCGTCAGTTAAGACCTTGTTCCAAATATCCACAGCAAACAGGCAGTCCCTCAGAGCATGAACGCTGGTTTCTTCATGGACCTTACATCTATCACAGGTGTTAATCATAGCAAGATGTCTTTTCACTCGTTTGCTGTTAGTTAGGAGAGCATCATGCATCAATAGCCACGCAAAAAATTTGAGTTTTGCCGGTACTTTAGCATCCCATATAGCCTCCCAGTTGCCTTCAGTAGTGATCTCGCGGTCCTTTCTTAGTATATGATATGCAAACTTCGTGGTGAATCATCCATGAGGAGTCCAGTTGCTGTTAACACTTGGGACACGTGAAGACGCAACTAAAATTGGTAATTAGATTGACTATTCAAAGGGTAGCATGTATAAAGTTGCTAACTTTAGTCTCGTCAGCTTGGTAGCCTGTTATAGCACTCCAGGCCACCATCATCTGAATTTGCCCCTATCCATGGTTAGATCGAGCTGCAATATATGGCATTTTTCTTGAACTAGGGTGGTTTCTCTGAGCATCTAATTATTTACCTAACTCATCCCTGCACTCTAATTTCATTCCTGTCATAAGCCGGCCATGCTGATTTGTTGTATGAAAAAGAAATATTCAAAGTTTCTTAAAAATTCCAAAATCTGCGCTTATAGTTAAAGTCCCAACAGATGCTAGAATGTAGTCTCACTCTCAGCTCTTCAGTATCCTGGAAATTGTGAATGCAACTTTATATCTAATGCCCCCATAGGGATTAAGACTTTATGTTTTCAGTAGCTAACCTCCTCACTGGGTTTCCTGGTCATTATGCCAAGGGCCAAGGCCCATACTTCAGGATTCCATTTTTCCAAATTTACCAGTATGTCTACCTAAAGCCCAAAGGTTCTCTTTTGGATCCTGTTAGCGGAAGAGTTATGTAACGGAAGACGGCGATCTGCGTTGTTGCACACAGGCAACATGAGAGTCCCAATAGGGATCTCCTCTTATTTATATTGAAGGGTAAATTGCACATAGGTACAGCAGTTATGTAAAATAGGAAATAAAGACATAATGAAAGATATATTAACACTCCCCCTCAAGCTGGAGTGTACACATTGTGAATACCCAGCTTGCCACATAAATTCTGGAACACTGCTGGACCCAATGGCTTTGTCAAGATGTCAGCTAATTGATCTTCAGACTTGACATATGGCGTCACAACATTGCCATTCTTTATCTGATCTCTGATGAAGTGACAGTCAACTTCTATATGCTTTGTACGCTCATGAAAGACAGGATTCCTGGCAATATGTATAGCAGATTGATTGTCACACTTGAGTGTCATGGGAGTTTGAATCGAAATCTTCAACTCAGATAAGACATATTTGATCCATTGTAATTCACAGCATGCATGTGCCATAGCACGGTACTCAACTTCAGTACTAGACCGCACTACCACTTGTTGTTTCTTGCTTTTCCAAGTGATCAAATGGTCACCAAGAAAAGTGCAGTAGCCAGAAGTAGATCTTCTATCAACTTGATTGCCAGCCCAATCTGCATCTGCATAACCTGTAAGAACCAAAGGTGATGAGGAACTCTTCGGTTTGTAATAAGTAATTCCCTTTCCAGGAGCACTTTTCAGATATCTCAAAATCCTGCAAACAGCTGTCCAGTGTGACTGTCGTGGTGTGCACATATGTTGACTTACCACTTCTACAACAAAAGAAATATCGGGTCTTGTTACAGTTAGATAGATTAACTTCCCAACTATTTTCCTGTAGTGTCCTGGATCTGAATACGCAATGTCATCATCCATCTCCTTGGTGTGATAATCCATAGGAGTGGATACTGGCTTAGAATCAGCCATGCCTGTTTCCAGTAGCAAGTCAAGCACATACTTCCTCTGAGATAGGTTTATACCTGCATGGGATCTAAGAACCTCAATCCCTAGAAAATATCTCAGTTTCCCCAGGTCCTTTGTGTGAAAGTGTTTTTGTAATCTTTCCTTCACACGTGATATACCTGTAGAGTCGCTGCCAGTAATCACAATATCATCAACATAGACAGCAATAATGATTGACCCACAAGAAGAGTTTGAATAAAATAGAGAGTGATCAGTCATGGAGCGAGAGAAACCCATCTGTAAAACAACCGTACTGAACTTGTCAAACCAAGCTCTAGGAGATTGCTTTAACCCATATATAGCTTTCTTCAGTTTGCACACTTTCTGACACTCCCCCTGAGCAACAAAACCAGGTGGTTGCTCCATATATACCTCTTCTTGAAGATCACCATGAAGAAAAGCGTTCTTGACATCCAGTTGAAAAATAGGCCAGTTAAAGGTAGTAGCAAGAGATATAAGGATCCTCACAGAGTTAAGACGAGCAACTGGAGAAAAAGTCTCAAAGAAGTCAACTCCATATGTCTGTGTGTAGCCTTTTGCTACCAATCTGGCCTTCAGCCTTTCAACAGATCCATCAGGGTTATGTTTGACTGTGAAAACCCATCTGCAGTCCACAATTTTCTTTCCTGCAGGTAAGTCGACAAGATCCCATGTGCCATTGTCTAATAGAGCAGAGATTTCCACCTGCATTGCCTGTTGCCAACCACTGTCCTGCATAGCATCTAAATGATTTCGTGGTAGCGTAATTGAGTCCATCCCAACAGCAAATGCACGAGCCTGTGTAGATAAGTGCGACAAACAACATACATTTGATATGGGATGTCGAATAGTACATGAACGAATACTTTTCCGGACAGCAATAGGAATGTAAAGGTCAGAAGCTTCTGCAGGAATCTCTTGAGTAGAAGACGATGGAGGAAGCTCAGAGACTGGTGTCGCTGCCTCATCTGGATTCTGTCTACCTCGCCTGTGATAAACCTGTGTATAGGGCTGAATGACAGGTGCATCATCATGATGTATGTCCTGAATAATAATGGGTGGCACTCCCTCACTCGGCACATGTGGTGCCACTCGCTCACTCTGAATTGGGGGTGGCACTCTCTCACTCAATTGCTCCCCCTTGCTCATAGAATGTGCAAAATATGGAATGGTTTCATGAAAGGTGACATCCTTAGAAACAAACATACGACGCAAACTAGGAGAATAACACTTGTAACCTTTACTCGTACCAGAGTACCCAAGAAACAAGGTTTTAATAGACCTAGGTGAGAGTTTGTCTTGCTTAGGATCAAAATTATGAACGAAGGATGTACAACCAAAAACCCGAAGAGGTACATGAAAAGGATGATCCATAGGGCGTAAAACAGAGAAGGGAGTGCAGCCATGCAAAACAGAGGAGGGCTGTCTATTAATAAAAAAACATGCGGTGAGAAGAGCTTCAGACCAGAACCGGTTAGGCACATTTGATTCAAACATGAGGGATCGAGTAACATCCAAAAGATGGCACATTTGATTCAAACATGAGGGATCGAGTAACATCCAAAAGATGGCGATTCTTTCTCTCAGCAACTCCATTCTGCATAGGAGTGTGAGGACAAGAAGTATGATGAATCATCCCAACCGAACTGCAAAATTCATTCATCGCATTTTGAACATATTCGAGAGCATTGTCAGATTGAAAAGTCTTGATGTTGCAATTAAATTGAACTTGAATTTCTTTATGAAAATGTTTAATGATGGAAAGCACAGACTCACGACTTTTCAACAAATAAATCCATGTCATGCGAGAGTAATCATCCACAAAAGAAATAAAATAGCTAAAACCATTATAACTTTGGTTTTTAACAGGACCCCATACATCACTATGGACTAACTCAAACGGACTAGTAGCCCGATTATTGACACGAACAAGATATGATAGTCTATGATGTTTGCCCAGCTGACAAGATTGACACTCTAAGAAAGACACATGAGCCAGATCTGGTTTCAACTTCTTCAGGCTCTCTAAGGATGGATGTCCATATCTGCAATGCCACAGGAAGGGGGAACCACTCATCATGACGGCGGAAACTGGAGCAGGAGGTGGATGGCGAGGTAGACAATCACCAGGGAAGAGGTAGAGATCACCTTTCCTAGGCCCCCCACCAATCATCTTCATACTCTTGAGATCCTGTAAAACAAAACAAGAGGGCCCGAATGTTACTGTGCATTTTACAGTGTCAATCAGCTTGGCAACAAAAAGCAAATTAAAAGGAAATTCAGGCACAAAATGAACAGATTTCAGATCAATATCTGGTGTAAGAGACACAGATCCACTAGCTACCACCTTCCTCACTGAACCATCTGCCAAGGTAACAGACGGATGAGGAATATATGAGTCAAGTGAACGGAGCAATCTCCTCATACCAGTCATGTGCTGGGATGCGCCAGAGTCAACCACCCAAGGATTTGCGGATCCGGAAGCCATAAAAGATGTATCCTGATTACCCGCAGTAGACGCAAGGTTGGCTGCCGAAGAAGATGACGCGCCCATGTTCCAGTGCTGAGTTGCCTGAATAAATCTGTCATATTCCTCCTGAGTAAGAGTGATGCCATAGGTACTAGAGCCCACAGCAGAAGAGTCTGAAGTGGCACAGTTTGCAGCTCCAACAGGTGGGGCCGCAGGTCTCCCATGTTTCTTCCAGCATTTCTCGACAGTGTGCCCAGGTTTGTCACAGAATGTGCATCTAGGACGAGTCCCACGTCCTCTACCCAGGCCAGGTCTATCAGTCGGTGCAGGTGCAGGTCGTCCTCCTCGTACTGCTGCTGCAATAGATGCATGAGAATCTCCAGAAGGAACAACAGAAATAGGATTAACAGACTCAAAGGTGGACTGCTGAATCCTAGAGTAAGCTTCTGCAAGGCTTGGTAATTTGTCTGACGCAAGGATCACACTTCTGGCCGAACCGAAGGAGGGGCTAAGTCTAGATAGAAATTTAACAGTGACCAGGTCGTCTCTATCTTTAATCTGCTCAGCAACTGTCACTGGATGATAGTAGCTCAGTTCTTGAGAGAGAGCTTGAATCACACCAAAATACTCTTCAAGTGGCTTATCACCCTGTCTTTCTGCAAAAAGACGGTCATAAATCATAAACTGGCGAAGAGCATTCTTTTCTTGAGCATAATGTTGCTTCACGGCATCCCAAATCTCCTTGGCTGTAGAGTAGAACATGAACCTAGATGCAATTGTAGGTTCCATGCTACCCCATAGCCAAGTCTTCACTAGGCTGTCCAGACGTTTCCACTCGGCATAGTCTTTGTCAGTGTTAGCTAGGGGTGCAGAATCAATGAACTTTGCCCTATCTCGGGACTCCAAGACAGTATGAGCAGCATTCATCCATAGCAGAAAATTCTTCCCGTTGAGTTTGATAGGAATAGGCGAGACCTCTCCATAATAGGTCGACATCTTATTCTCCATAATGCAACGAGGATATATGTGACGGAGTGATACGCGTCACAAAGAAGGCTGGATTGACGGGCAGATACACGTCACGTGACGGAGAGATACACGTCACAACAGAAACTGGATAGAGGATGCGTTACTGACGCATCGACAACCTTCAAACGAGAGGTTCCTAATCACACATGAAGGAGATGTGATTAGGAAAGCACTTTGGAAGAGACGAGGCCTCCGGGTAGGGCTTTAGAAGGCCGTTTGATCAACCGGAGATCCCCAAGCAGCAAGTTCGGCGTCCGAAAATTGACCGAGAGTTGCTGAAAAATTTCCCGGAAATGTAGACGGAGCCTTTAGATCTTGGCGGCTGGACCTACGGTAGCATGGGATGGACTACCGAAGGCCAGCGGCGTTGGACGGACGGTGGAGACCCTCCCTTAGGCGACTGGCTGCAGCGCCGCGGTGGGACTCCTGCGCTCCTGCCGCGCGCCGACGGCAAGAGGAGCAGCCGCTGCTGCGGCGGCGGCGGCGGCCTGCTAGGCCTTGATCGGAGGGAGAAGAGAGAGAGAGAGGGCCGACGCTGGAGAAGAACGGGAGAGAGGGGCGGCTCTAACCTGCTTCTGATACCATGTTAGCGGAAGAGTTACGTAACGGAAGACGGCAATCTGCGTTGTTGCACACAAGCAACGTGAGAGTCCCAATAGGGATCTCCTCTTATTTATATTAAAGGGTAAATTGCACATAGGTACAGCAGTTATGTAAAATAGGAAATAAAGACATAATGAAAGATATATTAATAGATCCCTTTCTATCTCAGCTGTTCCGTGGTCACCAAAATTACTTTGTTCCCATTGATCAGGCTTCTTCTTTGCGGCAACTTTATTCTTGGAAAAATCTTTCTCAGAAACAGTGGTAACAAAGAGATATCAGTCTTGTAACATAAAGATAATTTGCCCTCGAACTAGATGCCTGTATGCCCCCTGGATCATCAAATAAATTACATTTGTGACCCTCTAACTTGACATTTGTGTCTGTGGGTGTATCAACAGCTTCCACACCAAACTGCTCTTTTCTTACATCTATATGTTACCTTGGTACTGCATTTTTATGTAGTTATACTCGCTGTTCTAGGTTACTATGCCACTTCAGAAAACTTTATCTTGAGAGATGTCACATTTTATTTTTTCTGCTTTGATATTCCTTTCGGTGATATTTCTCTCTTAATGCTTCTTGTTTGGCCAGTCGTCTCATCTCTATCCATTTTTCCAGACATCCATTCTTTTTCGTGACATTTAAATAGTGCTAAGTAGTAACTAGTACTAAGATGCTCTCCCCTGGATGTATATGAGTACCGCATCTTCCTTGACATATCCCTGTGCTGTTCTCACTTTATAGCTCATCCTAATATTTTCCTCCATGTAAAAGTAGTGATAGGTCATCTCCTCATATTGAGTTTCTTCACTGCCTTAAATGCTCCTCCTCCCTCCCCAACTCTTCATTTATATACTTAGCTTCTAATTCTATTTGAACTGTTGATTCCAAGGGCTCAACCCTGCACAGGTGGTGGAAACTTATTCAGCTGGAGTATGGTAGCGGTAGAGGGAGTTCCAGTGGAGTGGTGAAAGTAAAAAGACGGGAAAGAACACAAATGGCCAACACTATCTTAAAACTGTTACACAGTACACTCCACTTGATACCTTGATTTACCTTCCATCTATAGATCATATCCTCTAAAATACTTACTCTGTTACTCTCCTTGCTATTTTATATAGCTTCCCTCTTCTCTGAATTTGTTTTGAAACCTATCGAGACCTTTTTTTATCAATGAACACTTTTAAATGATGTAATTTCGTATTCATATTATTAGTTACACTTGGCATAATCAGATTTCTAATCATATTTCTGTGAAAAGGTTAGCATTTTTCATTCAGTCTGTAAGTAATTTTGAAGTCTTGAACGCTAATAGTCAGGTAAAGGAAAAATTTTGTATCTCTAACTGAAAACATAAACAAGTCCCACATCTTTTGGTTGATTGGATTGGTTGGATGTTGGTTAGTTACTTTTCTATCACCGAGGTAAGGTTTTATAGTGCCCCATACACAAATTTCTGTCAGAACAGACTAAAATGTACGTCTAAAAAATTACAATGGCGGTTGATGCAATTGAAGATATCAGTGCTTAGATTGGTTAAACTATAAAAGGTAAAAACTTACTAAAATAATCTTTGCCAATCACAGAATCTCAGTTTAGAAATAGAATAACAACTAAGTGGCCTCTAATTGTATTTTTTGTAACTAAGATTTGGCCAGCAAAGATGGCACATTACAAAGAGCAGCATGGAGAGTTGTGAATACTGGTACAACCTGTTTGGGATCGGAAAACAATCACCTTAAAATAAGAGCGACACTAATTCTGTATACAAACAGATATTAGCTGATTACAGTAGAAAACCTAAATCAGAACAACTTTATTTTGTCTATATTTTGGCGCATCCAAGCTTGAAAGGACAAATGTTAAGACTTGAGAATTCGCATATCCAACTGAAGATCTTGCTTTGGTTGACATTCTTCCTATTGGTAATCAGATCTTATTACTTAATATCAAGTTAAACATTTGGGTCTCCTTAATCCTTATATAGGAGAGGAAATGGTATGATGTACCACAAGTACAAGTTAAGATAAAGAGTGAAGAGTGACATGCCCATTTAGCTGCTTACTTGTTAACATATTTGTTTTCATGTTATATATATTGCGCTCTTTCGTATCTTGTCTTTTATCCCATATTGGCGAACTCTATTTTCACTGCCTCCTATCTTATATAAGGAGGGGATCTATGCTTGTATTCATTATCTCAGTGTTCTGAAAAACGGTAATCGGTGTACGGGCGGAGAGGGTACCGAATAGAGTATATACGGTATGTGGGAGTATAAGCGGGAGAATATTCGGTTTTAATCAGTTTTGATTTTTTTTAAATATTAATCATAAAGATATGTAAATTATATATTGACCATATAATAATACCAATGATAAGTAATTAGAAACATTTATAAGTACTAGACTAATACTGTATTCATAAGTAGTTAGAAACATTGATGACATTAGAGAAGAAACTTGATAAATAATTACAAACATTGATAAGTCATAGACTAATATCACATTAATAAGTAATTAGAAACATTGCTAAGTAATAGACTAATATTGCATTAATAAATAATTAGAAACATTGATAAGTCATAAACTAATATCGCATTAATAAGTAATTAGAAACATTGATAAGTAATAAACTAATATTGCATTTATAAGTAGCTAGAAACATTAATGAAATTCGAGAAGAAACATTGATAAGTAATTAGAAACATTGACAAGTCATAGAATAATATTGCATTAATAAGTAATTAGAAACATTGATGAAATTAGAGAAGAAAGCATCAACAATAAGGATCAGTTCAATAAACATTAACTATAAACTTATTGAGAGAACATGGGGAGAAGACCAAATATGTAAAGTGGAAGAAGAGAATGTAATTGTAATGACCAAAAGTAGTATTAGAAATAATTAATGTAAAAAAAAATTATTACTAGCATTTGATTTTGAAAATCGCCGATTAATTGGCCGATTATAACCCCGAACGGCCGATTATTCATATGCGGAGCGCTAGACCTCCAAAACCGATTATTTGTCCGATTACACCAATTTTTTGAACACTGCATTATCTTAGTGATAGAATCTTATTCTAACTCACATGGTATCAGAGCTTTTCGATCCAGTCTAATCATCTAACCCTGATGCCTCCCTCCCATCCACCCTAGCTGCCACCTTCTTCCCTCTCCCTTCCTCCCTATTTCACCTGCTGTTTCCCCTCCCTCACCACGCGCTGCTTCACGTTGCCTACAACCCGTTCTCGACCAGCTGCCACCTCGTCGTTCCCCAACAAGCCCTCCCCCCACCATCTTCCCTCCCTGCCATCTTTCTGTAGCCACGCCTCGCCAGTCCTCCTTTCCCCTCTAGCCTCCAACCCACTGCTGCCCAACAACCCCCCGCCACCTTCTTCCCGCCCCACCACCCTCCAATCATCTTCCCGCTGACCACCTCCACCCAATCACACCCGACCCCCCTCATGATCCCACAACCTTTCATCACCTCACAACCTGCCCCCGCCGATTCATGTTGTCCAAGCCCCCCCCCCCCCCCCCCCCCCCCCCCCCGAAAAAAAATCTGATTCCCCACCACCACAACTCGTCTTCCATCTGCTGTAACCACCTCACCTGCAATATCTGTTACACACACCCTTCGTTCTCCCATTAAATATCCTTTTCCTCCTGTGAACTCCGGCTGATCTATCCTCACAGTCCGTCTCTGATATAGAACAATCCCTCTTCAGTTCATTTTTTGCTTAGGGAGGGACTTGCTCCCTCCCATCAACCTTCATTACATGTCGATCTAAATTGACGATGTTGCGTTGGTTGCATAATTAAAATTCTTACTACCCATGATTTGGGTTTCTTAACTATGCTACTGTTATTCGGGGTGATGCTTCACGCTCCCTGAACTGAATTATTGCTTTGCCACATCTTTCTATAAGTTGTGTAGTCTGAGCAAGAACTGGATTCCAACATGTCTTCTAATGGTAACTTAAGAACTCTGTGTGTGACCACAGTAACTTGGGTGGTTCTAACTGCCATGCACGGTCAACTTCTTTTAAGTTGTACATCAAGCCCAAGGTTGGTACTCTCACCTTATTAATAAAGGACCTTCTACTCCTGCCGAGACTGCTGATGAGAAAACGAAACAATCCTATGACTTGTGAGACAAGGATGACTCAGGGGTGTAATCGAAATGGTACGTGGGGGGTCGGGAGTGATCATCGGGAGGGCGACCGGCGGGGCAAATGGTGGAGATTCAACCAGACCGCCGGAGAAGCTGAGCGAAGTTGCCACTACTCCTCAGTCTTTAAGCATCAGTAACGGGGCCCACTTCACGGGGAATAGTAACAGTGGCGCCGAATTCAGCTTCCTCTTAGAATTATGACCCTAGGGCGGGCTATGAAGTGGATTCAGTGGCAAACAACGGGCAGTCCGACGACGCAACAAGCACTGTAACCTCTGGTGCCTCTCTGACGAGTAGCCAATCCAAGAAGGGGTTCTCTGTTCAGGCATCGATCTGTTGCTAAAGAAGCGAAGTCATGGGCTGATCTTTTGAAGCCAGGGAAGATGGAGGTCTAGGCAATCTCAAGAAAACACAAACAGATCTAAAGGATGGTAAGCTGATCTATCCAAAACATATTGCGGAAAGGAATAAGGAGAGGTAGAATAACAGTAGGATACATCGTTAGCCTCAAACCTCATTGGCAGACCCTTGTTCACCTCGTGCAAATCTGGAAGGTCAAGGGATCGATTGAGGTTAGGTCGAGAGGGAAGGGCTTCTTTCTGATTATGTTCTCAAATGACAAAGACACAGAGATGGCCCTAGAAGGTGGCCCATGGTTTGTTGTTGGGAAGCCACTGATAATCAAGAAATGGGAGAGGGGTGACCAGATGGAAAAATTGAAGCTGACGGAGATTCCTATCTAGTTGAAGGTCCACAATCTTCCTTTAGAATTCTGGGATGAAGATATGTTCTCCTACATTGGCTCGGTTTTAGGGAAACCGGTGAGAACAGATAGCCACATGCTAAACTTCAAGAGGCTGGAGTATGAAAGAATGCAAGTGCTTGTTCCTGTGGATTTCAATTATCTAAAAGAACTGGAAATCATTAGAGAAGATGGAATTTTGGATGTGATTGGTTTTAAATATGAATGAAAACCTAAACGGTGTATGGAGTGCGGAAATTTTGGCCATGAATCTGCCCTCTGTAATGAACGAGATTCTTCTGTGGTGAATCACAGGAAGTCCCTAAACCAGGCAAGCAATAAAGTCTGGAAGCCAAAGCAGATGAATCCAGCCGGGGTAAATGAGCTTGCTGCTACGGATATGGTCACTCTTAGTGCAACTGTTACAAATGCTGTTGTTGAGATAGTTGAAGGTGATGCTGCTATTCCTTTGAACTCTCACATAGCTATAAATAGGGCTGTCTAAAACTCAAGGGGAGATAATTAGTTGTCGACTGACGAAATTGAAACTCGTACGCCAAGCTCATTGACGAATTGGCAGACTGTGCGTAAATCGAAAAGTCCCCCCAAATGCTTCACAAAAAGCTTCCATATGAATCCATACATCCTAGTGAACACAATGGATGTCTTGCCAAACAAATTTTCTTTATTGGATCAGGGGGAGGATGAGATTGAGGTCTCAGGGGGCCCGGAGGGTGGTAGGAGCACTTCTTGTTATCCAAATGGATGGATCCTTCTCCATTGTATATTGGAATGTAAGGGGTGCTCACAACAAGATCCCTTGCATTTAGGAGCTGAGAAGACTTAACGCTGATACTTTCATCCTCATTGAATCCAGATTTAACAAAGGCAATCTGACTTCCTGCGTCGGTGCCTTGTGTCATGATGCTAAATTCATTGACAACTCGGACTTCTATTCTTACACTAGACTTGTTATCCTTTGGGTCAGTCCTTAATATCACTAAACTCCTGGAAAATGACCAACTCATCCTCTGTGATATCTTGTATGGTGATTATACTCTTTACTTGACGGCTGTGTATGGAGCAAATGACAATTCTGACAGGAATCTTCTCTGGAAGGGGCTGATTGATATCTCTAAAAGTGTTACCAGGGAATGGTGTGTGGTTGGTGATTTTAATGCTGTTCCTCTTTCTTGTGAGAAGATGGGTAAAACACCTCCTACAGATGCTAGTATAAATGCTTTCAATAATGCCCTGAGTGTTGTGGACCTCTTTGAAATGCCTGCGAAGGGTCCTTACTACACTTGGGATGGTAGAAGCAAAGATGGTAGAAACACTTTCTCCAAAATTGATTGTCTGTTTTGTAATGTCGAGCTTCTAAAAAGTTTTCCTGATTCCTGAGGTGAGTCCATCTCTAACCTCGTAGGCAGCAAAAAAAATTACTCCTTTCAGATTTATAAATTGTTGGACTTTTCAGCCTGAGTATAGGGATGCTGTCTCTTTGATTTGGAATATTTCTGTTAGCGGCCCTCCTATGTACATGTTGTACAAGAATTTATATTATGTGAAGATTGCTCTTAGTAGATGGGATAAAGAGCATGCTAAGAACTTTCATTCTAGTTCTAAGCACATTGAGGAACAAGCGCTGGCTATACAATCCATTGCAGATAACAATCTCGATAATTCTGAGCTTTAACTTAAAGCAAACAAGCTAAGGAAGGAGGCTTTATCTGCTATGCATGATGAAGTCTTTATTAAACAAAACTCTCGTGTTCAGTGGCTTAAAGCTGGTGATAGGAACTCTCATTTTTTCGTGCTTCTCTACAGAATAGAAGATTGAGGAACAACACCTATAAACTAAAGATTGACGATTCTTTCTGTTGCAATCCTGAGATCATCTCTGAACATAATACCTCCTATTATGAGAACGCCTTTAATTCTTTTGCCACCATCGATTTATTCTGAGATGATGACTGGCTTTTGCCTAAGAATTCTGTGGACCAAGTTTCTGTCCTAAGGAAATGGGTCACGGGAGATGAAGTTTGGGAAGTGATCAATAACATGAATGATGACAAGGCTCCAGGGCCCAACGGTTTCAACTCTTTATTCTTTAAAAGCTGTTGGGATATTGTTGGAGAGGTGTTGATTACTGCCGTACTTAATTTCTTCGAGAATTCTAAACTCCTTTAAGAATGCAATAAGTCCTTCACTGTGCTTATTCCAAAAATTAAGGAGGCATCTTCCATCAAAGATTTCCATCCTATCTCACTTTGTAACATCATCAACAGAATTATCATGAAGATTCTTGCAAATAGGCTAAAAAATATCATGCCTGTCATTATGATCTTAAATCAAGTAGCCTTTGTGAAGGACAGGGAAATTGATACAACAACTATTCTGGCGAATGAGATTTTGAGCTCCTTTCGCTGTTTGGGTTCTCCAAAGCTCCACTTAAAAGCTGACTTGTCTAAAGCTTTTGCTTCTGCCAACCGAAACTATATTCTTCTTCTTCTCCAGAAGATGAATTTCCCCAAGTGCTGGATTCAATGGATAGATATATGCTTATCCTCTGCCTCTTTTCAAATTCTAATAAATGATACTCCGTCAAAGACCCTCCATGCTTCTGAGGGAGTGAGACAAGGAGATCCGCTCTCCACATATTTGTTTGTTATTGCTATGCAGGGACTCACTTCCATTCTTGATGCTTATGTCAAAAAAGGTTTGTTTTAACCTCTGTTTGCCTTGAAGAGCAGTGGGCTAGCTGTGTCGCATATCATCTTTGCGGATGATTTGTTGGTCTTTTCTAAAGCTGATGCCAATGACTATAAATGATTCTCTGAATACCTTTCTCATTCTCAATAATGCAAAAAGCCAGGTTTTCTTGAGTAAAGGAGCTGTTGATTCCTTTACTAATACCTCAGATATTCTCATTGCTGATTTGCCGATTAAGTACCTGGGCCTACCTCTGTTCACCGGAAGACTTACGAAGAGTATGTGTGCCCCAATAGTTGACAAAATGAAGTAAAGGCTTGATACTTGGAAGTGCATGCTTCTCTCAATGGCTGGTAGGATTGAACTCGCCTTTTCTACTCTCTCATCCTTTTACATTTTTTGAACTGCTGCCTTTCCTATTACTAATTCAGTGATTTTGGAGTTGGAGAAGATTATTAGGAATTTCATTTGAGGCAACAGTGAAGAAAAAAAGAAACTCCATGCGATCTCTTAGGAATCTATTTGTAGACGTAAAGATGAGGGTGGTCTTGGCCTAAGGTGTATTTCTGATTGGTCCAAAGCTGGTATTCTTCGTAATCTGTGTGATATTGGAAATTCTAAATCATCCCTTGGGTAAAATGGAGGTAGATTGGTGATGACTGCTTGTGGTCGATCAAGCCTATAAACAATAGCTCCTGGATGTAGAACAGATTAGTGAGGCATAAAAACGATCTCCTGACTCACACTGTCTTCAAGATTGAAAATGGGAATGCTTTTCTACTCTGGTTGGCCCCCTGGTTCCCGAACAAAACCTCTTTATTGGAGAATGTTGATATTCAACTCGTCTTCAGGGTTGGTAAGAGTCTGAAATGCAAGCTGAACACTTGCACTAACCGCACTGGAAGTTGGTCTTTCCCAGACGTTAGAGCTGACATTGCTCTGGATTTTCTTAATTCTGCTCCTAAACCAGATACTTTGGTTGACGAAGCTATTGTTCTGAAGGACTCGATGAAAGCTTCTGTTAAGAACTTCGTTTGGAAATTTTTTCTTGAATAAATTGGCGACTATTGATGTTCTTCAACTTTTTGGCTTCTCAATGGTCTCCTGGTGCTCCTTTTGTCATAATGAAGAAGAAAGTTGCAGACATTTGTTTTTCAACTGCCCTTTCTCTGCCCAAATTTGGGCCAAGTACAACCAAATGTTCTGTTTCTGTCTGAAGGATAACCTGGAGCTTCTGAAGATCTCAGGGGAAGCCAAAGTCTTTGCTTGCTTCACTTTGTACAATATTTGGCTTGAATGTAATAACATAATCTTCCTGAGTAATAGTAGGAAGATTCAGTCCATTTGGGACCGTATTCTCCATGATCCGGAGAACGCATACTGTTAGGCTTGTACAATTTTTTTCTTCTTTCATAGCCTGTACATATATTTTTGAGTTAATATTAAAAAAGGGGGAGGCACGCTCGTTTCACCTGGATGGTTACAATGCAGAACCAAAAATAAGTCAAGCTTTGTTAAGACTTTGAATGGATGAGGCCATGTGGGATCAATTATCTCATATTTACTCACATCAACAATACCCTAAAGAGGTGCTTGCCTCGACTGAGGATTATTATAATCAATGTTGTGCTCTTTGGGATGAATTTGAAGTGTACCATCCCCTAAATTCTGACATTACTAAAATCCAGAAACAATGAAATGAACTACAACTGGTAGAATTCCTCATTGAACTATGTGCTTCCTTTGTAGGCGTCGTGGATCAGATCTTGTCAAGTGACCCTCTATCTAAACTGGGAGATGACCTCAAATGTGTCCAATGCCTACTGTCTGTCTCTTCTTCGCCTGCTGATTCCTCTGAGGCGTCGTCTCTTACAGTACATGGCCGTGGTCGTTTTGGACCATCTAGACCTGGACGTGGCTAGCCTCTTCTGGACTGGGACGTGGTAAGCCCTCCACTGGACCTAGCAACGGTTCCCCTCCTGGATCTTGTCATTGTAACTTCTTTGGGAAAAATAATCACAATGAAGATCGTTGCTGGGTGAAACATGGTTACCCCAACACAAGGGCTACTCACACGTCTACTGGCTACACCAAGGAAGAAACGGCCCAAACCTCCACTACTTATGTGGATGGGATCCGAGCCGAATTCGAAATACTTTTTCAAGAACGACCCCTGGCTCTGACATCGGCTCCACACCAGGGTGGTGATTATGCTTTTTTAGCATCCTCAACTCCTTATGGTAAAAACAAATGGGTCTTCGATTATGGTGCTTCTACTCATATTTCTAGTAATTCTAAACTTATTTCTAGTATGACTAGTTCTACTATTCCACATATGACATTGCTGATGGCACTCAAGCACAGTACATGGGGTTGGTAATATTCAAAATACAAACAAATTCCTACTCTGATCTGCATTATATGTTCCTCACTCCACTCTGAATCTTCTTTCTATTCGTACAATAGTCAAACAACTTCAGTATTCTATTACATTTGACACCGATGAATGTGTCTTTTGGGATCTGTGCACAAGGATGAGGATTGGTTCAGACCATGAGGAACCAAATGGCTTGTACTACCTTGGTGCTCCACATTGCTGTGCTACTATCTTCAACTATTTCGGGATTTCAGTGGCACTACAAATCGGGAGATCCATCACCATCCAAACTCAAGCATTTAATTCCCTATGTATCTGAAACTCTATTTAAATGTGAAGCTTGCCAATTGGAAAGCAAACTCATTGTGTTTTCCTAGAAAAATGACTGTCTTCTAAATCTATTTTTTATATTTTCCATGATGATATATGGGACCACTGCTCACTCACATGTGTAAATGGATTCCGTTACTTTATGACCTCTATGGATGATTACTCTCGATCTACTTGGTTATTTTTAGTTAAATCAGGGAACATGTTCTTGATACTATTACAACCTTCTTTCTTGAAATTAAGACTCAATCTAATAAGCCCATCAAGATTTTCCAAGCAACCCACACCCTTGAATTCATGCAACAACCTGTTAGTTTTGTCTGTAAAAACCTTAGCACCATTCATCAAACCTCATGTTCTTATACTCATCAACAGAATGGTGTTGCCGAGTGTAAGAGTCACCATCTCCTTGAAGTTGCTAGAACTCTTATGTTTCACTATCATGTTCCTAAACCTTTTTCGGCTGATACTATATCCACTTCATGTTTTTCTGATAGATAGAATGCCCTTTTTGTCTTAAAAACCAAGTCCATATAGTATTTTGTGACCCAAAGCCTCCCTATTTTCTATGCCACCTAGAATTTTCGGTAGTACCTGTTTTGTACCAAATCTTCAGACCAGTTTAACAAAACTTGATCTGAGATCTACAAAATGTATCTTCTTGGGATATTCCAGAACTCAGAAGGGGTACAAATGTTATGACTAGGGTGCTATGAAATGGTTTGTTAGTGTGGGTGTCGTACCTTTTGAGGATACACCGTATTTTTCTACTACGGGTTCGAGTCTATCTACGGATCTGCTTGTTGACACCCCTCTTCTTATTGAGCTGGACTCTCCAGAATCTGTTTTTCTTGCTCCTGATGTTCCTCTCAAAGTTTACCAAAGACGCCGCAAGACTACAACTCCCTCTATGGCCCCTCCCTTAGCCAATCCCTCATCTTCGTCGACAGATCATGACACCAATCAAGTATTCTCTGACTTGGATACTCCGATTAGCATAGGAAAGGGGTGCACTTTTGTACTATATGTGAATGTAAAAAGAAGATGGGAGAATCCCTCAACCCATTCTCACAGTTCGGGTGCTTCTATATTTACATACAAGAGACTTTACACATAGGTCCCTAACTTTTATCACACTTACAAGTAGGTCCCTATACACATTTACACTCCCCCCTCAAGCTGGAGCATATATATCATATGTACCCAACTTGTTACATAAGTATTGAACCTGACAACCATTTAGGGACTTTATAAACAAGTCAGCTAAGTGGTCTTCTGATCTGACTAGTGACAACTGAATCAAATTTTGCTGAATCTTTTCTCGCATAAAATGACAGTCGACTTCAATATGTTTGGTTCTCTCATGAAAGATAAGATTTTGGGCAATGTCGACGACAACTTGGTTGTCACACTTCAAGTCGATGGGAGTTTTTGAATAAAGCCAAGCTCCTCTAGCAAGTGACGAACCCATAACAACTCACATGTTGCTAGGGCCATAGATCTGTACTCTGATTCTGCACTAGATCTTGCAACCACAGTCTGCTTTTTGCTTTTCCATGACGCCAAGTTTCCTCCTACAAGTACACAAGAAATAAACCTTCTGTCAATATTAGATGTAGTCCAATCAACATCTGAGAAACCCTGAACCTGTAGATGTCCATGATTTTCATACAAAAGTCCTTTGGCAGGTGACTTCTTGAGAAACCTTAGAATGCGCATCACAACCTCCATATGAGCTGTGCATGGCTTATCTATGAATTGATTAACAACACTAGTAGCAAAGGCAATGTCGAGCCGAGTGACAGTCAAATAAATGATTTTCCTAGCAAGTCGTCTAAATCTTCATGGATCATCAAGTAACTCCCCCCTGCTCCATGGACAATTTGAATTTAAGATCCATTGGAGCATCAACATGTTTGGTACCCAACATCCCTGTCTCAGTGAGAAGATCTAAGACATATTTTCTCTGTGAGATAACTATCCCATACTTGGACTTGATAACTTCAATCCCCATGAAATATTTGAGACTACCCAAGTCCTTTGTCTAAAATTGGCCTTGTAAAAATGTCTTCAACTGCGCAATGCCATGCCTGTCATCACCAGTACTCACAATATCATCAATATATACCACTAGAAAAATGCTCGCAGAACCTTGTCGTCTGTAGAATACTGAATGATCTATAGTACATCTCTGGATACCAAACTCTGAAAGAGCACTACTGATTCTGCCGAACCAGGCATGAGGTGACTGCTTTAGACCATTGAGGGATTTGTGAAAACTACGTACTAGATCTGACTCCCCCTAAGCAATAAACCTAGGTGGTTGCTCCATATAAATCTCCTCATCTAGATCACCATGAAGGAATGTATAGAGATATGTGTTTTCTTGAGCGTCATGTGCTCCACTTATTCTTTTTCTTATGTTGTTTAGTCCCATATGGGTTGCTTCTAAGTCAGTCTCTTTTTCTGTTTGCTATATAAGAGACTACTATGTACACTGTTTTATTCATTCAATAAACAACAATTCTCTACTCTACATGGTATCAAGAGCAGGCCTCTATTTTTCCCCACCCTAATTTCCCACCCATGACCTAACATTCCCCCCCAGCCGCCGCCCCCCCCGCCGGCGGCAGCCTTGCTCCTGCCCGCTCCGCTTCACCTCTCCTCTCCTCTCCTCCCTCCCCTCACCCTAACCCTACCTAGCCGCCGCCTCCCCCCCCCCCCCCCCCCCCCACACCAACAGCCGCCCAACCCCCCCCTCCCTGCCGCCGCTGCTTACAGCAGCAAACACCACCACCCCACACCCTCTCCTCTCCTCCTCTATCCCATCTACCCATCCATACCCTCTACCACCATATCCTCCACCACAAACAATTTCTAAACTCCTACGTAAGGCCTGAACACTTTCTAAATTTTTTACGTCTACGACCAGGCTTCCGTCGGTTCTTGTTCGGGTGCCCGCTGGCCATCTAAGTTGAGAGTCTTCTTTGTCCGTTGGTTTTTCTGCCTGCGCCTCATGGTTGAACGTTAAGTTTCTTCTCATGCAGGCGTAGGTTTCTATGCATATTCTGCCCGTTTTTGGGTTCTTCTGATCTGCTACGTCAGATCCCTGCTGTCTCTGCCCGTTTCGGGTTCTTCTGCTCTGCCCATTAAGGGTCTCTACTGCTACCTCTACGGCGTTGACGTCTATTGCTGCCATGGCCTACTCTGAGCCCCCTAGATCTCTGTGTCACTACTGTGAAACTCGATGGCGGCTCCAACTACCATCTCTGGTCGGCGTCGTTTGTTCTCTATGTCAAGGCACAGGGTCGGTATCACCATCTTACGGCCAATCCTCCTGCTGCTCCTACGGCGGATTCTGATGACAAGACTACACAAAGCTACATCCAGTGGTCCAAGGATGATTCGGGCGTCATGTCTTGGATCCTCAACAGCTATGAGCCCCGGATCAGTCAGTCTCTTCTCTGCCATCATGATGCCAAGGCGATGTGGGATCATTTGGCACATGTGTACTCACATCAGGAGAATCCAAAGCGGGTCTTCGAAATCTTCAAACAGCTCGCCAAGAAGGAGTTCTCCACTGACATGTCTATTGACGATTTCTATAATCAATGCTCCGCTTTGTGGAATGAATATGAACTGTATCACCCTCTGACAGCTGATATCAAGATTGCCCAGAAGCAAAGAAATGAGCTTCAACTTGTGCATTTTCTGTCTCCTCGGGGGTTGTTGATCAAATTCTGTCAAGCGATCCGCTACCCACAGTTCGTGATGTCCTCAAAAGAGTTCAGAGACTGCCTTCTCTGACTCCCACACCTGCTCCTGAGCATCCTGCACTAGTTGCGCGCTCTACTGACTCTAGTCATGGCCGTGGCCGTGGTCGCGGTCGCGGTGGACGACCTCCTCCTTCTGGCGGCCGCGGATCTTCTATACCAGGTCGGGGTACTTCTCAAGGCCTACGTCACTGCAACTGGTGTGGTCGCGACAATCACACTGAGGACCGATGCTGGATCAAGCACGGTAAACCTGCTTGGGCTAACCAAACCGCTGATGATGCTGCCGTTGCTGACTCTCCTGCTGAAATATCACCTGCATCGACCAAAACTAACTGGCTACGCTCAGAGTTCGAGAAAATGTTTCAAGAGCGCTTTGCACAGCTACCCTCTACATCAGGCTCATCTGCCATGCTCACCTCCTCATCTTCTGGTAACAAACAGTGGTGCATCGACACAGGTGCTTCCACTCATATGACTGGTGCTCTTCATTTATTTTCAAAACTTAGTACAACAACTCTGATATCATCTGTCACTGTTGCAAATGGATCTAAAACTGCTGTTCACGGCACCGACACAGTTCCCCTTTCACGAAAATTGTATCTGAATTCAGTTTTATACATTTCGAAATTTCCTGTTAATTTGCTTTCAGTCAGCAAAATGATTAAACAACTGAACTGCTCTGTCAAATTTGACCCCTCTGGTTGTATTGTGAAGGATTTCCGCACGAAGACGAGGATTGGTTCGGGCCGTGAAGGACCTGATGGGCTGTATTACCTGGATGGACCACTTGCTCCTAAGGCGATGATCTCTACCTCTGTGACAGGTCTACAGTTGCATGTTCGGCTTGGCCATCCATCTGCGGCAAAATTGAAGCATCTTTTTCCCCACTTATCAGGCGATAGTTTTTCCTGTGAAACATGTGTTATGGGCAAACATTCTAGATCTGTTTTTCCTGCTAAAAAAGTTATTTCTTCTAAAGAAATTTTTGAATTAGTACATGCGGATATTTGGGGACCATGTTCTGTGCCTAGTCATTCTGGTGTGAAATACTTTCTGACTTTCATTGATGACTATTCTCGTACCACTTGGCTATTTCTGCTCAAAGGTCGAAATACTGTGTTAGATTGCATTCACACTTTCTTTGCTGAAATTAAAACACAATTTGGTCGACCTATTAAAACCCTTCGCACAGACAATGCACTTGAATTTATGCAACAAGCTGTTACTTCTTTTTGTATGTCCCAAGGAACTATCCATCAGACTACTTGCCCATACACCCCACAACAAAATGGCGTAGCGGAACGGAAGAACCGACACCTTCTTGAGGTTGCTCGCACCCTCCTCATTCATTATAAAGTACCTCATTGTTTTTGGCCTGATGCTGTTTCCACCGCATGCTACCTTATCAATCACATGCCATCTTCTGTTTTGAAAAATCAAGTTCCGTACGCCCTTTTATTTCCTGATAAACCTCTGTTCTCTGTGCCGCCTCGTATCTTTGGGTGTACATGTTTTGTGAAAAATCTTCGCCCCGGTCTCACCAAGTTAGATGCTCGTTCTGTGAAATGTGTGTTTTTAGGGTACTCTCGCACTCAGAAAGGCTACCGCTGTTTTGATCCAGTTACGAAACATTGGTATGTTAGTGCGGATGTGATATTCTTTGAACATATGCCCTATTACTCTGCTACCGGGGAACACTTGACTGCTGATATTTTGGCTACCACTCCACTACCGTTGGTAGAAGATATGCCTCCTGCTACTATGCCTCAGGAACGACCTCTACAAGTATACAAGCGAAGACAGAAGCCCGTCACTGCCTCAGCCGAACCAACTCCTCCGTCTGCGGATGATCCACCACCGGCTGAGGTACTTTCTGACTTGGATATTCCTATTAGTTTACGGAAGGGTGTTCGTTCTTGTACTCAACATCCTATTAGTTGTTTCTGCTCATCTGCCAATCTCAGTGATAGCTTTGCCTATTTTACATCTGCTTTATCTGCTGTGACTATTCCTAAAACCGCCGATGAGGCGCTTCGTCATCCTACCTGGAAACATGCTATGGAACAGGAAATGCAAGCTTTTAATGACCAACATACCTGGGATCTGGTTGACCAACCATCTTCCTGCCATTCTGTGGGTTGTCGCTGGATCTTCACCATTAAATATCATCCAGATGGTACCATTGAACGTCTGAAAGCTCGTCTCGTGGCAAAAGGATATACCCAGACCTACAGAGTTGATTATTTTGAAACTTTTTCTCCAGTAGCTCGTCTCAATTCTGTTCGCAATCTGATATCTGTTGTGGTAAATAAAGACTGGCCTCTTTTCCAACTTGATGTGAAAAACGCTTTTTTATATGGCGATCTACAGGAGGATGTCTACATGGAGCAACCCCCCGGATTTGTTGCTCAGGGGGAGTCTGCTTCAAAAATCTGTAAACTTCGCAAGGCGATATATGGCTTAAAACAAAGCCCACGAGCATGGTTTGACAAACTCAGTAAAATCTTACTTTCTTTTGGCTTTCGACGGTTGCAGGCTGATCACTCTGTTTTTATACGAAAAACTACAGCAGGGCTTGTTATTCTCATTGTGTACGTTGATGACATTATCTTATCTGGCAGCGATAATGCAGGGATTCAAGCAACCAAAAACTATCTAGCACAACATTTTATCACTAAGGATCTTGGTAAATTACGATACTTTCTGGGAATTGAGGTTGCTAGATCTTCTGCAGGATTGTGCCTATCACAGCGGAAATATGTTCTGGATTTTTTGCAAGAGACAGGCATGTTAGGCTGCAAGCCAGCCAACACACCCCTGGATCCCAATATGGATTGGGATAGTGAATCTTCTCCATATGCTGACCGACACCAGTTCAGGAGACTAGTAGGCAAACTTATCTACCTGACTGTCACTAGAGCTGATTTAGTTGCTGCTGTTGGGTTTATTAGTCGGTATCTTGATAAACCACGGCAATGTCACTGGGATGCTATCTGTCACATTCTTCGATATCTCAAAAGTGCTCCGGGGAAAGGTCTATTATACAAGAAACATCGCCATTGTGATCTATCTGGTTTTTCTGACTCTGATTATGCAGGAAGTAGATCTGATAGAAAATCCACATCTGGATATTGTACCTTTGTGGGGGGAAATCTGGTTACATGGCGCAGTAAAAAGCAAACGGTTGTTGTACGATCTAGTGCTGAGACAGAATATAGAGCGATGGCTCATACTACATGTGAGCTCCTATGGGTCCGCAGTCTTCTGAAGGAGTTTGACATCTCTCAGTCTAGCCCCATCCCTATGTTCTGTGACAATACGACATCTATTTTTATTGCGAGCAACCCTACATTTCATGAAAGAACCAAACATATTGAAGTCAACTGCCACTTTGTACAAGAAAAGGTTATGTCTGGCCAGATCCACACTCCATATATCAGCACGGAGAAACAACTTGCAGATATCTTCACCAAGGTGCTACCCAAAAATCGCTTTCAGACGCTGATTGACAAGCTGGGCCTCTTCGACATCTACGCTCCAGCTTGAGGGGGAGTATAGAGATATGTGTTTTCTTGAGCGTCATGTGCTTAGCATGTGCTCCACTTATTCTTTTTCTTATGTTGTTTAGTCCCATATGGGTTGCTTCTAAGTCAGTCTCTTTTTCTGTTTGCTATATAAGAGACTTCTATGTACACTGTTTATTCATTCAATAAACAACAATTCTCTACTCTACAGAATGCATTTTTAATATCAAGCTGGTGTAGAGGCCAAGAGTGAATAGCAGCCAGAGATAAGAAAATGCGAATAGATGTCATCTTTGCCACATGAGAGGTCTCTGAGTAATCCTCATCATAGACCTGAGTGTAGCCCTTGGCTACCAAAGTTGAGTCGATCAACACAACCATTTGCACCCACTTTGACAGTGTAAATCCAACAACATCCAACAACAGACTTGCCATGCGGGTGTGAAACAAGAGACCATGTCTTGTTCTGGTTAAGGGTGACATCTCCTCATCCATAGCATGACGCCAACTTGGGTGATGAAGTGCAACTGAAATAGACGGAGGTATAGAGATAAATGACATAGAAGAAATAAAAGCATGATATAAAGGTGAGATCTGGCTATATGAAACAAAGTTAGAAATAGGATGTTGAATATTTTTAAGTGTGCATGATCTGACGCCTTTACTTAGGGCAATAGGAAGATTCTGTTGAAAAGATGGAGGAATTGTCTCTACCTGACCTTCTGACAAGGAAGCATCTGGAGAAGGAGCTGAACTGGTAGGACCGGATGTACCACTTGCATTGGTGCCAGAGCCAGACTGTTTACTCGTACTTATACGATGAGTGTAAACCTGAGTGACTGGTGGTCTAGTTGGGTTGGGTGGAATGACATCACGAGGACCATCATCGCTAGGGGACTCAAAAATAGGAGACCCGACAATGATGGAAAGAGGCAAGGGTTCCTCCATAACTACGGGTGTCACTAAAGAACTATCATCAAAGTAGGATGTGTCTTCAAATAAGGTGACATCTACAGATACAAAGAAGCGATGTAAGGTAGGACTGTAGCACTTGTACCCCTTTTGAACTCAAGAATAACCTAAGAAAACACATTTGACGGACTTTGGACTCAATATATCCGCACATGGATCAAGATAATGGACAAAACAAACACATCCAAACACTCTAGGTGGAACATTGTACAATGGCTTTATAGGATGAAGGATCTGAACATGTATGTGGTTTTGGAGAACACATGACGAAAAATGGTTGATGAGGTAGGTGGCAGTGAGAATTCCATCCCCCATAATTCTCTAGGAACGTGCATATGAAGGAGAAGAGTGCGAGCAGTCTCAACAATATGACGAAGTTTCCTCTCAGCCACTCCATTTTGTTGTGGAGTATGTGGGCAAGATGATTAATGTATGATGCCATGTGTGGAGGTGAAATGGATGAAGTCACGACTGAAGCATTCTCTAGCATTGTCAGAACGAAGAGTATAAATTTTCTTTTTGAACTGGGTTTCCACTTCTGCACAAAAAGACTTGAATATGGACAAAAGTTCAGATCGCTCCATCAAATAAAGCCATGTACGAAAATAATCATCGACGAAAATGACAAAATATTGAAATCCAAGCTTAGATGTGACACGACTTGGACCCCATACATCAGAATGTACCAGCTCAAAAACAAACTTTGTTCTTTGACTCTCCATAGACCTAAAGACAGACCTTGTATGTTTCCCAAATTGACATGATTCACATTGCAAACTCTCTAGGATGGACAAACCTGGAACCAAAACCTTAAGCTTTTCTACAGACGTGTTAGAGAGTCTATATTAGCCTATTTAGTTAATAGGTTAATTAGTAATTAGGCTTTTGTATTTCAGCTCGTTTAGATTACTTGCGTCTTAAGTCTTAGGGCGTCTCCCCTCTCCTATATAAAGGAGAGGGCATCCAGTCTTGTATTCATCTCATTGCATTCAATCCAATCTTATATTTCACATGGTATCAGAGCGATGAACAAAAACGACGGCGTGAACAGTAACAACGACGTGAACAGTAACTCCGACGGTGAATAGTAACTCTGGCACGAACAATTCCCTTATTATCAAATTTTCTTGTTTGCTTTGACCTCCAACTTGATTTTTTTTCTATATTTTGATAGTTTATTATACTCTATTCTCCGTTCTTTCCAATATATATCATAGTAATATTTATAGAGACTCTCTTGCATATATTAGGAACTTAAATACTTATATTCGCAGTAATATTTGTTTATATTCCTTGTAATAATGAAGACAACCTGAAATAAGCAACTTGGCTGCATTGCTATATAAGGAGTACGACATGCTATGCAAGGACTTTGCTATAGTTAATTGTAATTGTGACGAAGGAGACTACAATGTATCTTGGTCAACTCATACATATTTCCTCACTTCTTGTCTATTAGTATATACACTTTACTGCTTTTCTATACTTAGTGTATTTTGCTTTATGCTTTTTCTCTTTTTCTATTGTGTACTCTTTATCCCACATGGGTTATCTCTATACCATGTGTACTCTCTTGTCTTATAAAAGAGAGCCCCCTGTACTCTGTTTAATCATCCAATAATAAGCAATCTCGTTGCCGACTCCTAGATGGTATCAAAGCGGGCCGATCCACCTTAAACCTAATCCCTCTCTCACCCCCCCAGCCGCCGCCACCCCCCTTTTTTTCCCCCGCCGCTACAGTACCGCTGCTACAGTACCACCATCCACCCCTCCAATCTCTCCACCAACCTCCTATCTCCTAGCTACACCCGCTTTTGTGGCCTAATCTATCACAAGCCCCTCCGTCTAGCTCCGTTTCTATTTCCGAAATCTCCGGACAGCCCCGACGTTTTCCAGTTCTGGCACGTTGACGATGTAAATGAGGTTTCTCTCTCTTTTTTCCTGCGCCTCATGGTGAAGTGACTGATCCTCCATGCTGGCGTAGGTTTTTTTATCTTTATCTACTGCCCTACATGGGTTTTCTAAGATCCATGCGTGGATCTTCTATCTGCTACTACTAGTCCACGCGTTGGACTTATGCTGCTTTCTGTTGCTGCTGACTTCTGCTGCTCTCTGCGCCCGTGCTTCTGCCCCTTCCAATGGCGACACATGACCTTCCACGCAACTTGTGTGTCACTACTGTGAAGTTGGATAACTCCAACTATCACCTCTGGGCGGCTTTCTTCGAGCTATATGTTAAAGCACAAGGGCGCTATTCTCGTCTGACTACCAAAGGACCGGCGGTCCCCGCTACTGATGCTGATGAAAAGACTAAGTAGGCCTACGATCTTTGGTCCAAGGAGGACTACGGCGTTATGACATGGATGGTCAACAACGTCGAGCCCAAGATCAACCAGTCACTTCTTCGCCTCCAGACTGCAAAGGAAATGTGGGAGCAGCTCTCTCATGTATACTCTCATCAGCAAAATCCTAAGAAGGTTTTTGAGATCTTCAAGCAACTTGCCAAACATAAAATTTTCTGCCACTAATTCTATTGAGGACTACTACACCACCTGCTGTGCTCTCTGGGATGAATTTCAGGTGTATCATCCGCTTTCTGCCGACATCACTGAAGTTCAACGTCAACGGAACGAACTTATGCTTATTCAGTTCCTCGCTGGTTTGCCATCTTCCTTTGCTGGAGTTGTGGATCAGATCCTATCCAGTGATTCTGTGCCTACCCTTCGGGATGTTCTCAAAAGGGTTCAACGTCTGCCATCAATTTTGCAGCACCTTTCTGATGCTTCTGATGGAGCAGCCCTCGCTGTTCCCACTGGAGATTCCTTCCGTGGCCGTGGTCGTGGTCGGTGCCGTGGACGCAAACGTTCTACTACACCTGGACGTGGCTCATACTCTGGCGCTGACTCTACTGAGCCTCGTTACTGCACTTTCTGCAAGCGGACAAACCATAATGAAGATCGCTGCTGGATCAAGCATGGCAAGCCAGCCTGGGCGAATCAGGTCACGACGGATCAGACTGAGACTGCTACTACATCTGCTCCGCCCTCTGCTGACTGGATACTGTCTGAATTCAAAAAGCTGCTCCAGCCTCGTCTTGCTTCCTCTGCTGAAGCTTCTACTGATGGTAGCACCGCCCTCCTGACACAGTCTGGTAAAAACTCATAGGTGATTGATTCTGGTGCGACATCTCATATTTCTGGAAATCCTGCTTTATTTTCTAAACTACACAACACTTCTATTATACCTCCTGTTACACTGGCTGATGGCTCTAAGACACCTGTTACTGCGATTGGTGATATCTGTACTACTGGTTGCCTGCCTCTGCTGTCTATACTTTATGTTCCTACGTTTCCTATTAATATGCTATCTGTAAATAGAACTGTGAAGAGCCTTCGTTGCTTGATTACGTTTGACCCGGATGGTGTTATTTTTCAGGATCTGCGCACGAGGACGATGATTGGTTTAGGCCATGAGGGACCAGACAGGCTATACTACCTAGACGTTTCGAAGACCGCAACATACTTGACATCTTCTGTGACAGGCATCCAGTGGCACTATCGCTTAAGACATCCAGTGGCACTATCGATTAGGGCTCTATTTTTCATTGTGAGACTTGCCAACTGGGCAAACAGACCCGAGCATCTTTTTCAAAAAAATCATGTATTAGTTCTAAACAGCCATTTGACATTATTCATGCTGATGTTTGGGGGCCCTGTTCTGTGTCGAGTACTTCTGGATTTAGATATTTCTTGAGTTTTATTGATGATTTTTCTAGAACCACCTGGTTGTTTTTGCTTAAAGACAGGTCTACCATTCTTGACAGTATCATGGCTTTCTTTGTCGAGATTCGGACCCAGTTTGCTAAACCCATTAAAATTTTTCGCACTGATAATGTCTTAGAGTTTGTGCAAGCCTCTGTCAGCAACTTTTGTCGAAAACAAGGCACCATACACCAAACTTCCTGTGCTTACACACCACAACAAAATGGAGTCGCTGAACGCAAAAATCGCCATCTTCTTGAAGTTGCCCGCACTTTACTTTTTCATTATCATGTTCCCCAATGTTTTTGGCCTGAGGCTATCTCTACTGCTTGTTACCTAATTAATCGAATGCCCTCTTCTGTGCTTGGGAATCAAGTTCCATATCAGATTCTGTTTCCAGATGCGCCCCTTTTTACTGTGCCTCCTCGTATCTTTGGGAACACCTGCTTTGTCAAAAACCTTCGTCCCGATCTCACCAAACTTGATCCCAGAGCGACTAAGTGTGTCTTCCTAGGGTACTCGCACACTCAGAAAGGGTACCGTTGCTATGATCCTGTGTCAAAGAAATGGTTTGTATCTGCTGATGTTGTTTTCTTTGAGCACATGCCCTTTTACTCTTCTGCCGGGTCGACTCTTACATCTGATTTATTACTGGATACACCTTTACCTATCATGGATGATACTGCTGATATTACTGATATTGCTGATACTACTCCTACTGAAAAGCCGCCTCTAAAAGTATATCAAAGAAGACAGAAGACAACAACTCCCTCTATGGCCCCTCCAACGTCTTCATCCTCCGTGCCAGATCAAACACCACCGCAAGTATTCTCTGATCTTGATGTTCCTATCAGCTTGAGGAAAGGAACTAGAACTTGCACTAAACATCCTATTGGAAATTTCTGTACTATTGATCATCTGGGGACTAATTTTGCTAACTTTACTGCTGCTCTTTCTGCTATATCCATTCCTAAAAATGCTTCTCAGGATCTTAAACATCCCGCTTGGCGTCAAGCTATGGAAGCTGAAATGCAGGCTCTTACTGAACGCAACACATGGCATCTAGTTGATCCTCCTGCAGATTGTTCCCCCATTGGTTGTCGCTAGGTGTTTACTGTCAAATATCAACCGGATGGCACGGTTGAGCGACTAAAGGCGAGACTCGTTGCTAAAGGCTATACACAAACTTAGGGGGTCAATTATTTTGAGACTTTCTCTCCTGTGGCTCGGTTGAACTCTGTACGGATTCTTATTTCTGTTGCTATTAATTCTGATTGGCCCTTGTATCAACTTGATGCGAAGAATGCTTTTCTATATGAGGATCTACATGAGGAGGTCTACATGGAACAACCCCCGGGATTTGTGCTTCAGGGGGAGTCCTCTAAAGTCTGCAGGCCGAGGAAGGCGATTTATGGTTTAAAACAGAGTCCCTGTGCTTGGTTTGATAAACTGAGTACTATTCTTCAGAAATTTTCTTTTAGACGCTCCTAGTTAGATCACTTTGTTTTTGTCAAAAATACTACTACTGGCATTGTTATCCTTATTGTATATGTTGATGATATCATTCTCTCAGGGAGTGATCATGCAGGCATTCAGGCTACCAAGTGCTATCTGGAGAAACACTTTGTTACCAAAGATCTTGGCTCTCTGCGGTACTTTCTTGGGATTGAAGTTTCTTGGTCCTCTTCTGGTCTTTGTTTGTCTCAACGCAAATATGTTCTGGATCTGCTTTCTGAAACTGGACTTCTAGGTGCTAAGCCTGCTAGCACACCTCTGGATCCAAATACTGACTGGGATGATGAGAACTCTCCTGCCTATCCTGACCATCATCAGTACCGACGCATGGTTGATAAGTTTATTTATCTGACCGTCACACGAGCTGATATTACTTCTGCTGTCGGGCTTGTTAGTAGATACCTGGATAAACCCCGACAATGTCACTGGGACGCTGTTTGCCACATTCTTAAATATTTGAAGAGCTCTCCTAGGAAAGGCCTGCTATATAAGAAACATGGTCATTGTAAACTCTTTGGTTATTCTGATTCTGACTATGCTGGGAACAAGCTCGACCGACGCTCCACTTCTGGCTACTGTACATTTGTGGGAGGAAACCTTGTTACTTGGCGAAGCAAGAAACAGACTGTGGTTGCTCGCTCAAGTACTGAAGCTGAATATCGCGCCATGGCTCATACTACTTGTGAGCTTTTCTGGATTCGAAGCCTATTGAAGGATTTTGGTATTTCTGACTCCTCTCCTATTTCGATGTATTGTGATAACAAAGCTGCTACGCTTATCGCCAGTAATCCCACTTTTCATGAGTGGACTAAACACATTGAGGTGGACTGCCATTTTGTTCGCGAAGCTGTATTATCTGGCCAGATATCCACTCCCTACATCCATACTTCTGATCAGGTAGCTGACATCTTCACAAAGATTCTTCCAAAGACGAGATTTGCTACTATGACATCCAAGCTGGGCATGATTGACATCTACGCTCCAGCTTGAGGGGGAGTATTAGTATATACACTTTACTGCTTTTCTATACTTAGTGTATTTTGCTTTATGCTTTTTCTCTTTTTCTATTGTGTACTCTTTATCCCACATGGGTTATCTCTATACCATGTGTACTCTCTTGTCTTATAAAAGAGAGCCCCCTGTACTCTCTTTAATCATCCTATAATAAGCAATTTCGTTGCCGACTCCTAGACTGTCCATGTGGTTGTTTTATAAGAAGTTGTTATGACATAGGCCAGATGAGAACTAAACACATTGTCTCCCTGCCATACTTGTCAAGCCATGTGCCTAGGCAGCTCTAGGTGTTAACTGTTAAGGCACCTCACGATGTCTTTTGTTGGTTTGCTCCCTTGGGCCCTTTTATGGGTCCCTAGGCTTATTAGTAGTTCCTAATGCTCATTTTAGGGTTCCATGTTCAATATATATGTCCACGTGAGGTTCCTTATGCCATCTTTATCAAAGAGTAATACCATTTGGTTCATTTTCTAGTTTATCTTTATTAGTAAAATATGTGTATATAAGAACTCTACACATCAAGTTGCCTTTAAAATTTATAAGTAGAAGCCATGAAGAATGTAGGCTAGCATGGGAAAATGTTGAAGTAGGGAGTTAAACAAGAAATACAAGGCATGTAGGCGAGAACAACAATAGTATTTCTTTGTTCTTGTTGCCCTATGTGTGCCTAAGTGTCAAGGAAACCCATAGGAGGCGTCTTGGTGTACACCAACCGCTATGCCACCTTAGATTTTTTTTGTGGGTGTCTACTTCTATTAGTGGCTGCATGGCCTTGCTAGTGATCTACTGTTCAATTAAGTATTTTTGTCCATGCCAGGAGTCTGATACCATTATTAGTAGGATCAAACTTTAACACATAGTTTCTGGGTCCATACCTTCACTTTCTAATTGAAGGACATTTTATGCGTATTAGGGCTAACATTAGACTAGTGAGAAGTCATAATAATTATAGTGAAACTATTGTTATAAATTATAAGATTTAGGAGTACCATATATTAAAATTAGAAATTGCATATTTGTATGTAAGTCCATGAATTTGAGGGTTATAATAATTCTTAATTTGTTGTAGGCTTGAAGAATGTCACTGACTATAAATATTTTATTGTTTTCTTATCTTTGATACTTTCAAGAATTATCTTCTTTTGATCGCAAGAATGATAGTTAGGAATCAAGAAATTTTCCTTCAGATAAGCTTTGTACATGGTTTTGGGCTTGTTATAGGATCAATAATAGGATATAGGACATACCCATGTATATAATCATAGATACATAAACGAGTGATATATATTCACCACTACCATAACTAAGTAGAAAACCCTAGAGTAGAACTAAGTAGAAAACTCAAGGGGTTCTATCAAATGAGTAAGACCCTAGAATAGAACTAAGTAGAAAACCCAAGGGGTTCTATCAATAGGAGCTGTTGGAGCCACAGTAGTAGTAGTACATTGCTACATACAACACACATTTTTGCAACAACAACACATTACATGTATAGTGCTAAAATATTGCAATTGAGCAATAGTGGAGGGGTTACCAATAAAGGGAAGGAGAACGACAACAATGCAGGGTATCCAAGGTTTGGGCTGTCGACCATGTAGAAATGAGAACATTAGGCTTTCCCCTTTTTTTTCTAACTGAAAGATAAGAGGGCATAGAGAGTGCATAGCGAGGAATAAATGAAAAAAATGCAAACTTTGAATAATAACAAATACATATATTCTAACACTCTCAACCAAGATTCTTGTTAAGTGAAATGATATATCGCTGAGTCGAGGAAATGCAACGTTATGTTTTCATACTACATAATTTGTATGCTTTATTGTTTGCAAATGATTGCCCTCTTTGTATACCCTATGACCATTTTTCATAAAAGATAAAGTTTTACATAATAATGTGTCTTATTCTTGGTCATGAATTGTTAATGTGACAATGCTTTATTCTTCCATTTATAGGCGACAACAATCCCATGGATGATAGGGTGCTATATGCTCGCGATCAGCTTTGGCTTCAAAAACACCATGTTATTGGAAGGGCTGTTGGGTAAGAAACTCTACAAAAAGTGAAGATACTTGCATCTAGCTACTTTATCATTTTGTTCTTTAATATTCATATAAAGTATGTTGTTTGATTCTGGGCCAATTCCCTTATCAATTATTCATCGCAATACCTGATATTGTCCATTGTTTGGTTTCTTATTAATCTGTAAACATGCCACTTAGATATTGTGCTTATTTCCCCCTATGCCTACCTTGTGACTATGACCTTACCCCACTTTTGGGATTGGCCATGGTGGTAGTCCACACATATTAACATCTAGGTTGTTTGTACTTGTATGCATTGAGTATGCAGATCAACAGGTCATGATTTCAAGATGATGTATCTTACATAGTTACATCAGGGTGGATGAAGTGAAGGGGTGCAACCAGAATAGTTTGTGAGCAGAAGATCACTCATATTCAAAAGTAACTTTTATAGAACACATGTACAACCATCCATGTTATATGGGAGTGGATGTTGGACAGTGACGAAACAAGGTGTTAACAAGATGATGTGTATGTTAAGATGGATAATGGGAATACAAGGAAAGATTATTTAGGAATAACTATATAAGGAGTAAATTTGTATTGGCGAGTATTGAGAATAAGCTACGCGAGGGTCACCTCAGATGTTATGGGCATGTACAACACAGACCAACAGTGCACCAATCTGAAATAATACTACAGAGCTGAGTCATAGAGTTGAGCATAGTCAAAAGAGGAAGAGGCATGCCTAACTTAACATGAGCAAAGTTTATAAGGATGGATCAACTATCTTTACATCCTAATGAGAATATGATCCATAATTGAGTGGAATGGAACAGATGGAACCTCGTAGCCAACCCCAACATGGTTGAGAATGAGGCTTAGATGTTTATACATCTTGATTTCAAATGTGTATGCTTATTGTTATTCCTTAGTCCATTTCATTATAAATTTTTGTTAAACTTTTTTGTACACTCTCATGATGAATATTGCTTTCAAGATTTGATTGAGGCAAAATTGCTGAGAAATTCAAATAAATTATTGACATTGATTTTAGATAGATTTGAAGACAATTTCAAGTGTAGTGTCATTTGCATTTTGTAAGACAAAAAGGATCAACCAAGTATTGAACCTTGTATATGGCTGTGAGCTGGCTCATGAGTAATCAGATCAATGAAATTGTTGAGTCTGTGTTTCAGAACTATGAGATGTGACAAAGAACTTGAATACAACGCCTCATCGACATGCCTTTTTGCATAAAAGAACAAATGGAGTAGGATTCAAGTTTGCAAGACAACGACACAATTATGTTGCACACTAGCTGGAAGAAGTTCAAAAACTTGCAACACCATGACACAACTTATCCTATGGTCATGATTCATAAACGTCGGGTCCAGCTTGATGATTGGCCAATTGTCTCGCAAAAGGAGTCTACTAGAGTAGTGCACAGTTATTCAATTTGCGGTGGAGGAAGAAATCAAATATTGATGAAAGAAATAGATTGATGGAGTGAAGTAGAAAGCTTCAAGATATTACAAAGCCTTTTATTAGCATCTTCTTCACTGCAGTTCTTTTACCTTCTTTTCTATTTTTATTTATGACAAATGATTGTCATTGAAAACGTACATTATTCACCTCCTTGTATGATAAAGAGATATAGAAAGGAAAACAATGCTTAGCAATATGGGACACAACAAAATAGAGAAAATAGAAATAACTAAAGGTTAAACATATATATATATATATATATATATATATATATATATATATATATATATATATATATATATATATATATATATATATATATATATATTATAACACTCTCCCTCAAGCTTGCATGTGAAACTTGTCAATGAGCTCCAGAAATCTCTTCTTTGGAAGGACTTTAGTGAACAAGTCAACAAGTCGGTCCTTAGAGCCTCATAAGTTCATATCAACTTTCCAAATTAAATGACAATCCACCTCGATGTGCTTAGTATGCCTGTAAAAGACATGATTACTAGTAATAAAGGTAGCAATTTTTTCAGCAGTAAAAATGTGCATGAGACTAGTAGTAGGAAGTCCAATTTTTTTTGACAAGAGGTGTGATGCAAAGAAGCTCACAAGCTGTAGGAGTTAATTCTCGATATTCTGTCTCAGCATTGGATCTGGCAACAACGTTTTGCTTCTTGCCGTGCCAGGATAGGATACAAGATTACCTCCTAGATACATGTGGTAGCCTGAAGTGGATTTTCTCTTAGATGGACTTCCGACATAATCAACATTAGAACCGCCAACTATATTTGTATGTCCGTCTTTGCAAATAAAAGGCCAATTCCGTGATTTACTTTAAATATCTTAGGATGTGACAAACAACCTCCCAATGACATTGTCTTAGTTTGTCCATGTTAGCAAAACTGTTTATTTAGTTATTGGGCTTGACCCACTTATCTATTGTTATTTCTTTATTCACTTACACAATCCATTTATCACTTTGGTTCCATGTAACTCCTCACTCCTATATATAGGATACCATATACTTACGAATAATCCAAGTTGGATTAATCGAAGTGCTCTCCTTTCCACATGGTATCCTAGTAACCCTAATCTGATGTAACTCTTATGTCTCTGTTTTTCTCCCCTCTTGGCATCATAAATGCCTACAACTATACCTAGTGTAGTGGGTTGGCACTATGACATCACTTGTCATTTCTGACCGACACAACAACCAACAACTGCAACCTTCGCCACCAGTGTTGCTTATAGGATGTAGTGCCAACAACTACATATAGCGGGAATAGCAGGCCACAACAGTCGCCGCCGCCACTGCATCTTGCAGTCATGGCTGCTATAAGAATCCTCCCAACCATCACCATCCGAAGGCGTGACATTCCCTTCCTCGATGCATGTGTGAAGCAACTGGCGCATCGCCCTCTGTCCTTTGCATCCTAAGTGATCAACCGTTTGTGATCTAACCAAAAAAGAGACACAACATCATCTTTTTTCTTCTATTCTCCTCCCCAAGTGGACCCTCTAAGTACATGGGTGAGTGCTTATTCATTGTTTAAGGTTGTTATGTTTATGTTTGAGTATTATACTTGTGATTTGGTTTCCCTGTGTCTTATTAATGATAGTGCTCTCCTCTCTTTCACCTATCATGCTCTCGGGTGGCGTCATAGGCAATTCCCATCTGACTTATGCCCCACCTGCTCCAGTCACTACTGCTATGATGGAAGGTTCCTCCTGCGTCTCCCTTGCCACCGAGGATTATCATCCTCTTGTCAGAACCTCACAACAAGTCGGTGATTCCCTCCTGCATTCTCAATCTAGTCCCACCTTCTGCATACCTAGCACAGTTTGACCAACAGAGGTAAGTCCCATTATTCCCTCAGTCGGGTCCATCCTTCGTTCACCTTGCAACTGTTCATCAAGGTAACATTTTGTCTCTCATGCTCGCCACACATTCCAATCAGATTGAGGACTTTAGCACTAGCCAACATATGAAAGGTGTAAAACATTTACTTACCACCTTTAGTCCTCTAATTCACATATTCCTCACTATTTATTACTTTGGCCGATGGTTCTACTAAATCGTGCAAAAATGTGGTTCCGTCTCACTTACCTCCACTGAAGTTATCCCCTGGCCATTATGCCCCCAAATTTTCTTATTATTTGCTTGTTCTTAGTAGACATGTTCATCTCTAATGTTATACAACACTTGGGCATACTGGTTCTGTTTTATAAGATTTGAGGAGTATAATGATGATTGGATAGGGAGTTCGCTTTAGTAATCTCCACGACTTGTCTGCCCATACACCGCCTTTGTTGCTAGCTCATGATTGCAACATGATCTTCATTTTGGCCATCTATCACTTAAAAAATTAGAAGTTTTGGATCCTTTTACATCCTTCCTTTCTTCATTATCATGTGAAGCATGTCAAGTGGACAAACACCACCGTGTCTTTTGACGTGTTCAACCACCCACTTATATGTTTTCTCTCATTGCTTCCGCCTATGCTTTTTGCTTCTTGTGTGTTATGACTGTCAAGTTCGACGAATCTAACTACCATACATGGTCTGCCTCGGCCAAGACAAGGGTGCTGTTCTTATCTCATTATTGCTATTCTGCCTACGCCTGTTGAAACTGCTGATAAGACCACACACGCCTATGACCTTTAGGTTAAGGAAGACTCCAAAGTGATGACATGGATGGTTGATAGTGCTAAATCGGAAATCAACCAATCTCTTCTTTGTCTTTTGACTGCAAAGGCACTATGGGATCAACTTTTCCATGTCTACTCATCAACAAAATTCAAAGAAAGTGTTTGAGATATTCAAAAACCTAGCTAAAGAGTTATCTACTGATGTCTATGTTGCGGACTACTACAATCAACGTTGTGCTCTCTGTGATGAATTCAAGGTCTACCCCCCTCTTTCTACTAACATCACTGAGGTCAGCGTCAACAAAATGAACTACAATTAGTTCAATTTCTTTTTGGTCTTCCTGCCCCTTTCTCTGAATTTTTTGATTAAATTCTATCTAATGACTCCTTGCCTACTCCTCATGACATCCTAAAAAAGGGTCCAACATCTTTTGCTGGTATCTTCTCTACCTTCATCATCATCTGACGCATCTTCTCTAGCTGTTCAATCTAGGGATCATGGATGCGGTCGTGGACATGATCCTTCTTCTAGAGACCCTGGACTTAGATGCAGTCAACCTCCTAGACAAAGACATTGTAATTTTTATGGCCGCAATAACCATACTGAAGAACATTGTTGGGTCAAGCATGGAGAACCGACATAGGCTATTCAAGTCTCTACTGAAGGAACTAAATCTAACACACTACCCTCTTGATTCTTCTAGCTTTGTTCTTCTGTTGACTGGATTCCTCTGAGTTCAAAAATCTGCTTCAAGAATGCCTCCCTGTCCAGACTCTTGTTGCCCGACCAAATGAAGGTTCTTCCTTCCTTGCTTCCCCTGCTACATATGGTAAAGGTAGATGGGTCATCGATTATGGTACCACGCCTCATAATTTTGGGAATTTTGCTTTATATGTTGATCTTACTGAAACATTAGTTGTCCCTCCTATCATGGTAGCTGATGGTTCTCAATCCCCGAGATGGAGAAAAAGGCGCGCCTCGAGGCTTCAAAGGCGTACGCCTTGAGGTGAGGCAACCTCTAATGCGCCTTAAAGTGTGCGCCTCATTGTCCAGGTGAGAGGCGTGCACCTCATTTTGACGAGGCGTAAAAAAGGTGTTGAGGCGTTTCTGAGGCTTAACCCTCAGTTCAGACCTCAATTTAAGCCTCATACGAACATGTATAATCTATATATATGTGTAAATATACATATATATGTGTGTATCTAAACATGTATATTTTTGTGTAATCTATGTGTGTCTATATACATATATATGTATGTATCTAAATATGTATATTTGTGTTGATATATTTACGTATTCGTGTATGTATCTATAATGTACATGCATGTACATGTAACGACGCACATGGTATAAATTTGCATGTATATATTTGTGCATGCATGTGTATATGTATATAATTGTAATGGTATGTAAATATTTACATGTATATATGTCTATATGCGCATTCTTTTGTATATTGGGTGTACTTGCATGTCTGTGTATATGTAATGGACATACATGTATACAAATATTGACATGTATATATATCTATATGTAGATAATCTTTTAAATGTGTATACTTGCATATTCCTATTAGAATGTACATACTTGTATGTACATATATGTGTATTAAATATATATGTATGTATATTAATACTAACAAATGTTCTAAAAAAATACTAACACATACACACACAGATACATATATATATATATATATACATATATATACACACATATATATATGTATATACATATACATATATATATATGTATATATATTTGTGTGTGTATATACACACACAAAAAAAAATTCATATACATATGTATATGTATGTACATATATATATGTGTGTGTGTGTGTATAGAGTCAGGCTAGAATACACTTGGGTGTATCATGATGCAATATCTTTCTTAAGAATCTAATCCATTGATCTTCTTAAACATCTGGTGAATATCTCATTTATAAAATTTGAACCCATTTGGACATTTGTTGTAGGTCATGTTATAAACACCACAAAAATAATGTATTTCAAATTAGTTTCGTGCGTCGATTTTGTTGCCCTCGGGTGAGTGACTTACACTCATCCAAATGGGCTGAAAATTTCTATGTAGCCTAATTATAGTACGACAGCAGAGATCAATGGTTTAAATTTCGCAAAAAAAAGTCTTGATTTGCAAACACCAGTCGAGTGTACCGTGCGATCTGTACACTCGAGCGTATTCTAGCCTGACTCTCTCTATATATACACACATATATACATATATACATGTACATATACATATATATATGTATATATATATATTTGTGTGTGTTTCTATATATGTGTGTGTGACAACCTCGTACTTTTCAGAGGCTTACACCTCGCCTCATTGGGAGAAATACGCCTCGATGCGCTTCACACCTTTTCAAACTTGATTCCCGGTGCATGTCATTGGAATATTTGGACGCTTACCAATCTACTTAAATCTACATTCTATGTTTCGAGATTTCCTTTTAATCTTCTTTCTATAAGAAAAACTATTAAGAATCTTCAGTGCTCTATTACTTTTGACCCTTATGGTTCTGTCTTTCAAGATCTCTGCATGAAAATGAGGATTGATTAGGGCCATAATGGACTAAATGGTTTATATTATCATGATACTTCGCGTGGTGCTACCAATGCTATGCTATTATCTTATGTGTCTGGACTATAGTGGCATAATTGTCTTGGACACCAGTATGCTACAAAGTTGAAATGTTTATTTCATACTGTTTCTAACGCAATTTCCATTGTGAAGCATGCCAACTTGGCAAACAAACTCAGTTTGTTTATCCTAGTAAAAACTATTGCTTCTAAATTTGTGTTTGATGTGGCGCATGTTGATATCTGGGGCATATGCTCTGTAACAAGTCTATCAAGATTCTGGTATTTTATTACTTTCATAGATGATTTTTCTAGAGCTATTTGGTTATTTGTACTTAAATATAAAGCACAGATTTCGGATACTATTACCGCCTTTTATGCTGAAATTAAAACACAATTTGCTAATGCCATTAAATCTTTCGTACAAACAACGCCCTTCAATTCATGCAACTTTTTGTATGTAATATATGTAAAAGTATGGACACTAGCCATCAAACCTCAGGCTTCTACACACCACAACAAAGTGGTGTTGGTGAAAGGAAAAATTGTCACTTTCTGGAAGTAGCCCGGGTTATTCTACTTCATTATCATATACCTAAGGCATATTGGCCTAAAGTTGTTTCTACTAGTTTTCTGATAAACCAAATGCCTTCTTCTAATCTGAACAACCATGCACCTTACAATATTCTGTACCCGGATGCATCAGTTTTCTCTGTTCCTCCCAAACTTTTGGCTGTACCTTTTTTGTTTGAAGCCTTCACCTTGGATTAACAAAGCTTGACCCGTGCTCTACTAATAAAAGTATTTTGAGTACTTCAATAACTCAGAAAGGGTAAAAGTGCTATGATTCAACTGACCAAAAGTGATTTGTGAGTGTGGATGTGGCCCTTTTTCAAAATACACCTTACTTCTCTGAGTTGTACGTGTCATTGTCTATGGATCTCTTGAGTGCTACCCCTCTACCTATTTCTATTGAGGCAGAATCACATGACAATCCTACTGTGCACTCGCAGCCCCTCAAGGTGTATCAATGTCATAACTTCTGACTTATATCTTCTAATTGATTTGTAGAAAAGAATTCGTTCATGTACTTAACATTCAATAAGCACTTTTTGTTCTACTGGTAACCTTCGCAAGAGCTTTGCCCAATTCATTTCTATGCTTTTTGTAGTTTTTGTTCCTAATACTACATCTCAAGCTCTGCAACATCCTGCCTAGCGCTGAGAATGGAAGCTGAAATGAGCCCCCTTACTGATCAACACACCAAGGATTTGGTTGATTCTCCTGATCACTATTCTTTTGTGGGATGCATATGGGTATTTACTCTTAAGTACCATCCAGATTATACAGTAGAATGACTGAAAGCTTGCCTGGTCGCTAAAGGGTATACTCTGACTATCATACCTATGAAGCTGACTACTTTGATAACTTCTCTCATGCTTCCCACCTTAATTCTATTTGTGTGCTTATATATTCCACTATCAACCATGATTGGTCATATTTCAATCGGATGTGAAGAATGCTTTCTTGGAAGTCTATATGGAGCAACCTCCTCGGTTTGTTGCTCAAGGGGAGTGTTCTAAGGTTTGCTGAATTTGAAAAGCTATTTATAGTTTGAAACAAAGCCCGAGAGCATGGTTTGATAAACCAAGTCAAATCCTTGTTAAATTTGATTTTACATGCTCTCATTCTCGTCATTCGATTTTCATAAAGATAAAGCAGACTGATGCTGGGCTTGTGATTTTGATTGTGTATGTGGATGATATCATTCTTTCTGGTAGTGATCATGATGGTGTTCAAGCTATGAAGGATTATCTAGGAAAATAGTGTATCACTAAAGACTTAGGCAAACTCCACTATATTATGGGAATTGAAGTCCCATCTTCTTCTTTTGGAGTTTGTCTATCTCAACGCAAGTATGTGCTTGGTTTCTTGCAAGAATCTGGGATGCTAGGAGCCAAGCTAGCGAGTTCTCCTCTTGATCCCAACACAAATTGGTATGATGATTCCTCTCCTCCATATCCCGACAACAAACAATATGAAAATACTAATAGGTAAACTCATTTACCTAATTGTCACCTGAGTTGATATCATTTCTGCAGTTGGACTTGTTAGCAACGAACGAGGTTTACGATATCGATGCCGTTTTGACAGTGTGGAAAGAGGTATTTATCGGTAGAGCGATGAAAATTTTGACATATGCAATCCTGACCGTTTTGACGCCGAAATGGACGAATTAAATCATGAAATTTACAGGTGTAGACTCTACATCTAAATGCATCGATTTATGCAATAAAAATTACGTTGGATATGTGGGGGGTCCTTCATATGGGGAGATAAGGAACCTGGCATGTTTCTTTGGGATATTGATGACAACATGTAGCAACAGTGTTGTCACATTTTACTAGCACAGACCATAGACTGAAATATGCATACTTATGTGATAGGATCATATATTGTTCTCATCCCATGTAATTTCTCTAAACCTAGGCCTATGGCTCTATATGCATCATAATAGATTATGAATGAAACTATACACCACGGCTTATTATTGTTCTTCTTCAAAGTCAGTATGAGACTTTGGCAATTGACTTCATGACTGTGAAGAAAGTTAGGCAGCATCACTAGTGTGGCACCTTTTTTCTCTGCCTTTGTTTATTACCACACCATCTTTATAGGAGGTAGTGAGTTCCCCCATGGATCATTCATAATTGTGGGATAAATATAGAAGTCACTAATTACCTTGTCCACTATATGCATGTTCTGAGTATGCAATAATATACTAGTATAGTTACCATGTCAACCATGTCCATTTGTGGGATATGTATAGCAAGTGTCATATATAAATAAATATAAGACTAGAAAATGACAAAATTTATATTCTTTCACAATATTTGTTTGTTTGTGTTGCGAAGTAGTACATTTTATTGCTTTGTATGCTAAATAATACTAGTGATAAGAACATATGTTTAAAATTAACTTACTACTAAAAATGATTGCAAATTATACTTGTATTTAGTGAATTGTTTATGTATATTATTATGATTATAATGTATATTATGAGGTAGCTTTGTAGATCTATGATCGCATACAATTAGGAAGACATATAAATAAGAAAATAGGGGGATTTTCGCTAATTTAAGGCTTTTTTAGATGAATTTATATTTTAATGGAGTAAGTGAAATGGTAGAAAATATAAAGGCGTACCTTAGTTTAGGCTTATTTGAACCCCAATTGTCGAAAACCCGTTGCTTCCCCATATTCTCCTCTCAAACAACAAAAGCAATCTCAAGCACACAAAAATTGATGTTTCTATCAATATACCGGTATTAGCGATCCTATGGATACACACATAGATTACCTTATCCGGTAGTGTCGAAATTGATATTTTTGAGTGAAATTTCGCCCATCTCGACGATTTTCATTCCTTGCTTGTTAGCAGGTATTTGGATAAGCCTCGCCAATATCACTGGGACACTGCTTGCCATATTCTTACATACTTAAAAGGATCTCCTAGAAAAGGAATTATGTACAAACGCCACAAGCACTGCAAAATTACTGGCTATTCTAGTTCTAACTATGCTGGCAGCAGATTTGCTCACAATACTGCCTTCGTTTATTGCACCTCTACAGGAGAAAATCTGGTTACTTGGCACAATAAAAAGCAAACTATTGTCGCACGGTAAAGTGTTGAAGCATAGTATATAACTATATATCCACGACTTATACCACTTGTGAATTAATGTGGTTCAAGGTGTTCTGAAAAAATGTGACACATGTGATTATGAACCTATTCCAATCCAATGTTTGTGACAATAAAGCATCTATCTCCACTGCAAGCAATTCCACATTTCATGAGTGTACCAAACACACCAAGGTGGACTGTCAAGTATCTCCAAACACATATCTGCTCCTTACATAAGGATTGACGATTAACTTGTTGACATCTCCACAAAGCCGTTTCCAAAGACTAGATTAACTGCCATGGGCACAAGCTGGGCATGCAAGAGATCTATGATCCATCTTGAGGGAGTGATGCAAACCACGTTGCTAAAATCAAATACTCATAAGTCAACTCTGCGGACAATACCCCGTGCATAGGCTTATATAAGAAACTTGCGGGAAGCCCTGATTGGCTTATTTTACTAATTACCTATTAAATAAGAAATAAACTAATTAATTAAGAACTTACAACTAAGTCCCTAATATTACACTTAGATCCTCAAACTGAAACAATTGCATAATAAACCCTAGAAAATGAAAACATAATAAAAGAATTAATTAGCCTAATTAGATATATTACCTGGATTTGGGATCTGGAATAGGACTTGTCTTGCATCAGTTGCTTCTGCTGCGAATGATCTTGTCCCACATTCAAAAATTAAAAGTTGATGATGCAAGCCAATGGCATGCCCACGCACAAAGAAGGCTGGTTGGACGAACATTGCACTTTTGATGTGAACAATCAATCCAATAACCTCCTTCAAATCATAAGTTGCATCCACGAGTAATGGGATGAATAGATCATAAAATGCTTGAATAGATGTGTCATGCTCAGTTAGTGACGTTGTGACTAGTGGTGAAGTTGGAGTGGCATATGCATCATTTGCTTCTCCGATGTCGGCTTTGGCAAGGGTAATTCGACTGGCGTCCTTAGTGACATAGAGAGGTTGTTCTGCGTTGCGGTCTTCGTGGTACATGTCGCCCTTGCAAGCGCTCAAACGACACTCTCATCTCTTGTCGCATGCCTTGAAATAGAGCTTCTTGGCGATCGAACCGCTTGTTGTAGAGTGTCAAGAATTCTTTTAACTTTGCAAGCCCAACATTGATCTCCTCCAATGCACAATTGTGTGTCAGTGAAGTTTGAGCGCAATCCAAAATTTAAAAATTCAGGTGCGTGGGTGACCACATATTTCACACGACCAAAGTTGAATTTTAAAATTCCGAGATGTTGAAGGCTTCAGATGTTGTGGTTGATGCACATAGGAGAATGAAAATGACCAAAAAATCAGATTTAGAGGCACGATGAGCAGTACATATGGTTATTGTTCACATGAACATTAATTTCTTTTTCCTTTTTTGCTGGAATCTTGACAAAAAGGGGCAACTCAGTGGTGGGTGGAGAAAAAAAAATTCGGTGGAAGAAGATTGGGAGATGAAATAAAGTCTATGGGAAGGAGATAAACAATATGGTTGTGTATTGTTCACGTAAACAATAACTTGGATTTTTTCTTTTTGTGATGGATGGGTGAGATTTATTCTAACCTAGGATTTGGGATCAATCAATAATGGATCAAACCTAGGGTTTGTATCTAATGGATGTTGGTGATGGCTCCTAGACCTAGGGTTTAGGAGATCAACTGGTAGTAGATAGGTGGGTGGGCCACACTTGGAGTTTTAGCCGTTTCTCAGGGGTCTTAGGATCTAGACCTAGGGTTTAAATCTCAGGATCTGATACCACTTGATGCATCCTGGGGGAGTGTTAGTATATTTACTGCTTTGTGTTATGTCATGTTATATTTTGTGTTATCAATTCTTCTTTTCTTTAGTATTATACCATTTTGCTTATCTCTGTAATTAGTCTTCCTCTCTTATCCTATATAATGAGAGCCATGTATTTGTTTATAATCAACTGAATAAAATCCTATTATTCTCCACTCCCTTTTTAAGTTCTTCATCCTTGCGAGAACCCTTTTTTCCTCTCATATCAGATTTCTGGATGTGTTGCTGATTTTAATCTAAAAGTTGATAAGCTTTCCCCCAAGAACTTCAAACTATCTTCTTGGGCTACTGCCAAATTCAAAAGGTTATTAGTGACTTAATCTTTTCGCAACACATCTATCTTTTTGAAGATTTGACTTTCACAAAGATCATCTCCTTTTTCTCACCACCACTATGCTCCTTGTTTCTTCACCGCCTGAGTTTGTTTCCCTACCCTTGAAAACTAAACATGTTCTATCTATCTTGAACAGGCTCCCCACCTACACCTCCACCTCCACCTCCAGCACCTCAATTCTATCTCCAGATGTATCAACGAAGAACGCTAATTGATTCTCAGAGCTGCTCCACCATCATCTTCTACTCAACATATTTTGACAAGCCAACAACTCTTCGCAAACATACTCAATCTTGCATAGTTAAGCATTCTTTTTTACATGTTGCTTACCTTTTTTTACTAGTGATTTTTCCATCGCTCAACTTCACCACCATTCTTTAATGCTTGACTCGTGAGAATGTCCTTCAGCACCCTGGGTGGAAAGCTGCATTGGTAGACAAGATGGAGACACTGCAAGCGTATCACACATGGGAGTTGGTTGATCCACCCCACAATAAGAATAGTGTTGGTTTTTGTTGGCGTCTTCTCTGTTAAGTATGATTCTGAGGGGTTTGTGGGAGCCTAAAGGCACAACTAGTGCCAAAGGTTCCACTTAGACTTTTGGTGTGGATTTCTGAGACACTACGCTTCTTTTCACATTCTAATATCTATTCCTACCCACCTGGACTGGCCTCTATATTAGTTGGACATCACGAATGGCTCCCTTCACTGTGATTTATTCAATAAAGTGCATGTGAGACAACGTCTTGGATTTGTTGCCAAGGGGGAGTATTCTACCAAAGCATGTCGCCTTCATTGCTTTCTCTATGAACCGAAGGATTTCCTCATGCCTGCTTCAACAAGCTTAATACGATTCTTGAACATCTTAGATTTAAGCGATCTGCCATCGACCATCCTCTTTTTTCATCTCATTCACCCTGGGGTCGCATTTATCTTGTTATCTATGTCAAAGATATAGTGATCATTGGGAATGATGCACACACGATCTCTGATCTATTTATCTAAAGAGGGCTGTCCAATCTAATTTTTGCACTATACATTGGGGAATCTTCGATACATCTTGGAATCGAAGTATTTCTGTCCAATCTTGAGATCAATCTCTCTCTCCAAACACAATATGTCTTGGATTTACTAAAATAAACATGGATGATGATGAAAATCATGTCTAGTCCTATGGACTATCACATGAAGGTTCAAAATGAGGGGGGGGGGGGCTCTTTCCTAATTTCGAGAAGTATCAACTAAACCATCGGGAAACTAATCTACCTTAACCATAACACACCCAAAGTTTTTTATTTAGTTGCAGTTATCAGTCAGCACATGGGCTCTCCTCTACATGCTCATTGGAGCAATATACAATGAATTTTGAGCTTCTTGAAAGATGCTTCAGGAAAAGGTCTATTCTATGAATGACCTTAATAGAAGTCCCTTTGTCAGTACATACACGAATCCAGATTCGTTGGAGACTTCCAAGACAAGGGTTCGACATCAGGCTACTACATCCTACTAGAAAAACATCATGTTGCTTGAAGGAGCAAGTAGCAAGTGGTTGTTGGTCTCTCAAGCACAGAAGCCGAGTATAGACTGGCTCATGCTGTTGTGACCTACAATGGGTTCAACCTATTCTTTCTGAATTTGGAATTCCTATCCATTACATTATGCTATCACAATCAAGCTTCTACTCACATGGATGAAGATTCTATCTCCACATGTGCATAAAGCAGATCGAGGTTGACTGTCGTTTTGTACATGACCTTGTCAATCCCAAGAAGACAGTGATGCCCCATATTAGAGATCAAGTGGTTGATACCCTTACTAAACCGCTTCGTCCAACTCTATTTCCAGTTTACGAGTAACAAGCTAAGACCACACAACATGTATCTCCATCTTGAGGGGGAGTATTAGCAAAAGTGTTTATTTACTTTTAGGCTTGGCCACTTATCTATTGTTATCTCTTAATTCACTTCAGTGATCAATCCATCACTTAGAATCCATGTAACTCCTCTTCATTCCTATATATCGAAGAACCATGTACTTATGAATAATCAAAGTTGGATTAATCTCATTTCTCTCCTTTCCACAGTCCAAATATTTAGAACAAACCCGACTGCATGGGTCACTTTAAGGTAGCCAACAAGTCATCTAAATCTGGAGGGGTCATGAAACATTATACCCTCATCATTAAGTTTAATTTAGGGTCCAAAGGAGCATCAACAAGCCGTGACCCTGATATGCCTATTTTAGTTAGAAATCCAAAACATCTTTCCTCAATGACAAAAAATGGAAGATTCCTGATAGGAAACCTCAATGCTAGGAAAAGTGTAACTTTCCAAGTTCTTTGGTGATAAAATGCTTATTCAGATAGTTTTTAGTTGCTAGATGTGGAGCACAATCACTCCCAAATAGAATAAATGATGTATGTACGCAATCATAAATCCCAACATCAGTTCATTTGATAGATACTTGATTAGAGTGTCATGAAAAGGCCAAATTGTAACAAGACTTGGAAGAGCTTATAAAACCAAGCTACATGACTTTGCTCTAAGCAACAAACCCGAGAGGTTGTTCCCTGTATAATTCCTCCTGAAGATCCATATAAAGGAACACATTTTTAAGATCAAGTTGATAAAGGGCCCATCTAAGATTAATTGCAATAGAAATAATAACCGCAAATAGAATTCAACTAAGATATTGGTGAAAAAGTCTCAAAGTAATTAATAATATATGCATAGAAGAAAATGTCCAATTTCGACGCCATTTCGGTGGTCACAGAAACAGAAATTTTGACAACTTTTGAAAGAAATTTCAGTAAATGTGTTCTTGGCTTTTCAACGACAAAATTAATGAATTAATTTATGAAATTTTACCAAAATGATCTACTAGTGTATATCTACTCAAATATGTAATAATATTTCATATTGAATATGTTGGGGGTGGGGTCTCGTCATTTGTGAGTGAAGGACCCTGAGCTGTTTGATGGGCATTTTGATGGGGAATTTTGATGTCAATTTTTAATGGTCAAATCAATGAATTAAGTCATTATAGTTTGCAAGCACCAACGTTTTAAAAATCGTGCTAGGCGGCACAAGGTCCTGGCCGATTAATTAGTACCTCAGGCGGCTGTTAAGTGGATTTGAGTTAAGCGGCCGCTTTTGGCCCGCTTTGGCCACTTTTTTCCCACTTTTCCCCCGCCTTTTCCCCTTATTCCGCTTTTTCTCATGTCAGATATATTATGCTCTTTAGGCTCACACAAAGTTATAGGTGATTCCAAATCAGAAGTAGCTGAATCATTATCTGAGTCAGAGATACCTTCGCCAATTACTGGATCTGCATTAGAAGTAGAAGAGTTAGTAGAGGGGTAGCAACGTGAGCTGTTATCTTCCATCACTAGTATATCTTGAAGGCCCTTGTCATAGTTACGAGGACTAGGATTGGCAATAGGTAAAGGGATCTCGATAGCAGGATGTTAATCATCATAAAAAGAATAGTCTTCACTGTAATTGAGGTGTTTTCGAAGAATACAACATTAATGCTTAAAATAGAGCATGAGAATGGGTAATTTCTCGACTTAACTTTTATGTCAAGGTTATGCATATACACGAGACTCTACAAACTTTAACATAGGCCCCTGATTTTTTCATATAATTATAAGTAGGTCCATTACATCAACACTCCCTCAGGTTGGATCCTGTGTTATATGCGCCTAGCTTGCTACATAATATTGCACTCAACAACCATTTAGGGACTTTGTAAACGAGTCCGCTAACTGATCCTTAGATCTGAAAGGTGACAATGGGATCAACTTCTCTTAGATCTTTACTCATAGAAAGTGATAATCAACTTTAAATATGTTTTGTTCTTTCGTGGAAAATAAAATCTAGGGCGATGTGGAAAACAACTTGATTGCCACACTTCAAGTCCATCTGAGTTTTTTTTGTATGAACAAGCTCTTCTAACCATAGATCTAAAAATGGGCGATGTTTCGCCGATGTTGTTGACATTGACGGGTGGCAAAGTCGAAGCCTTAATAAGTCAACTTGGTCACAATCGACCCGATTTTTTTCCAACAATGATGATGTTAGCTTTTCCCGGTTTATTTCCGTCAAAATGTCTTCGATGTTGTCATTAATCCCTGATGTTGGCGACAACAAGCCGGCATTTAAACATCCACCGTTAGCCAACTCAAGTTTCATGTTTTAGTTTTATCAAGAGGAGTGCTTGAATTGACTTTTACTCCTTAGTGCATTGAAGAGTGGTGTGTGCTAGGAACTTGGTGTTTTGACTCATCAATGTTGGAGCTAGGAGAGGCGCCCCTTGTGCTTGGATTTGAAAAAGAAAGTTATTGGCTTGCTATTAAGTATTAATCTACTCTCTACATTGCTATTATCTACTTTGTGACTTGCGAATCTTTTGTTAGTGTCGTGAACTCATGTTTTCATGTTATTATTTACATGTTTCAAGTGGAGATCCAAGTTCTAATAATGATTAGAAGTTTTCCTTCGATGTTCTCTTTGATACCGCTTCTTTTTTTCAAAATACCATCGAAGTTTTACCGATGTTTATCAAAGTTTGTGCCTCAACTTCCTCAAAACTTCCCCGATGTTTCCACAAACTTCCACTTCCACACCTGGCAAAGTCAACACAAAGTTGAAGTCCTGCACCATGCTTCTAACAAGTGGCATAGAAACTCACATTTTACTATGGCCATAGTTATGTAGTCTAACTTCTGCACTAGATCTTATTACTATGGTCTGCTTCTTGCTCTTCTAGGACATCAAATTACCTACCAAATATACAAAATAGCCAATAGTAAACTTCCTATCGATAATAAATCCCACAGTCAACATACGAGAAATCCTACACTTGCAGATGTCCATGATTCTGATATTAGAATGCCTTATTGCCTTATTGCGTGAGACAACCTAAGAGATACTTCCTTTTGGAGATCACTAACCCAAACTTGGACTTGGAAACTTCAATTCATAGAAAGTATTTAAGACCGCCCATGTCCTATGTACAAAAATGACCCTATGGAAAAGTCTTCAACTATGTAATGCAATTCATGTCATCCCCGATGTTCATAATATCATCAACATATACCGCCAGGAGGATGTTACTAAACCTCTGCCATCTTCCGAAGATTAAATGATCCATGGTGCGTCGTTGGAGTCTGAACTTAGAAAGATCATTACTGAATATACCAAACTAAAGACGAGGTGACTGCTTCAGTTCATAACATGACTTGTGAAGATGGATACTAGATTTGACTCCCCCTGAGCCACAAACCTAGGTGGTTTTTCTATACAAATCTAAAATCATTTAGATCACCATGCCCTCACGCAATAAGGCATTCTAATATCAAGTTGGTGCAGAGGCTAAGAGTGACTAGCAAACAAAGACAAGAAGATGCGAACAAATGCCACTTTGTTTCATGAGAGAACGTCTCTGAATAAGCCTCACCATATACTTGAGTGTAGCCCTTGGTTACCATACACGTCTTAAGTCGATCGACACCTCTCCCACTCTGACAATTTAAACCCAATGGAATTGAACTTCAGACTTGTCCAATGGACATAACAAGGGACCGTGTCTTTTCTGGTCAAGAACTAACATCTTCTCTTCCATGGTATGACACCAACCTGGGTGATCAAGTGCAATTGAGATAGATAGCGGTATAGAGACAGGGGTCATGGAATTAAGAAAGGATTATATGAAGATGAGAGATGACTATATAGGCCGTATTGATCTTTCATTTTTCAATTTTGGTAAAAAGCTCTTATTAAGATTAAGAGTTAATTAATTGTCTTAAGTTTTGTGGGTTGACTTTGGCTAATTAGTGACATGAGTCCAAGTCTGTATTGTCCCCTCTCCTATATATATATGGGAGTTGGGTTCCATTACTGATCATCTGTTGTGCTTCCCTAAATACTATATAACATGGTATTAGAACAAAATATCCTAAATTCCTATCCTAAAGAAAAAATGTATGATGTTGGTAGCAAGTAGCAGTCGCACCTGGATCTTGTTGGCTCCTTGGATAAATGAAGGTGTAAAGACATGATCCTTATGATCAAATGATGCAGCGTGCGTGGACGAGAAAAGAAATATAAACCAAAATCTCGTTGATTCCGCAAAATACCGAGAGTTGGAGACCAAGATTCATTGATTTCAAAGAAATACCAAAATTGATAGATATGGGGGCAAGCCTTCGTTTTTTCTTCAATTGCGAAACTGAATGACAAAACGTCTTATAAGTGTTTAAATAGTAAACCCTAGTCACGAAACCCTAGGGAAAAATAATAAAATGGTCCCTGAAATTATGAAAATATAACATAAAGTTTTGGAGAATACTAATAAAACGTGAATTTGACCTTCAAGTTGAAGGAATTCGCCTGAAAAACATCATGGTTCATGACTATGCCATGAGTCTTCCTCAGAAGGCCGTTTTTGCCCAAAAACACTAGTCTTGCATCAAAATTGGCACTAGAGAAGAAAACTCAAAATCTGCATAAATTCTTCGGGTGCTCCAGTTTCTTCTTGTAATGTAACTCCCAGTGTTTTAAAAATCGGTGTATGCGCCCGCATAAACGGCCACATACAAGGTGCGGACCTCCAAAAAAACGCATAATGAAAATCGGTCCAAAAAGCGGTCCAAGCCGCATAATCAGTTGTACGGCCGCATACAAGGCCGAATATACCCCGATTTTTAGTTAGAGATATTCTGATTTCTTCTTTTATACATTTACATTCATTTATGTTTGTTTAAATTTAGATTATAGTGCATGTTTGTATTTATTTAAGTTGTGATGATTGCATATTTGCATAATTGCATCCATTATTCTTGTAATTGTACTATTTAGATACACAATTGCACAAATTAAATATGTAAATCATGATTAATATATATATATATATATATAATAATTAATTAAAAAATCCAAAACCGCATATACTCCCGCATACCGCATATACTCCCGCATACCGCATATACTCTACAAGGTGACCTCTCCAAACGCATAACGCATACCGCTTTTTGAAACACTGGTAACTCCATTTGCCGCACATCATCAAATATTTACAAAATTACATCAGAAAAATATATAAACCTTTTTACAATCATGCTTTACATCAAAGTCGCGGAAGTTGATACACATGATTACAAAATTATTAATAGTCGTTGATTCCTATCTACTCTTCAACATAGGACAACTCTTGCATGTCTCTTCTAAGTCTTGTATTGATTACCTACCCATGAGTTCCCGAAGGGAACAAAATGACACATGTCCAAGAAGGGAAACATAGGTCAGCAAAGCGGGTATAAAATTGATATTTGAAAGTAAAACAATATGAATCCATCTACAAAGGATTTTCATGACAAATACAAAGGAGGCAAGTATCAAAAGGTAGCAATGAGTTTTTAAATTTAGTAAGATTCAATATTCAATTTTTGAGACTAGTTATTTAATTTTTCAAATAGATAACACATGTCAATGTCTATGTTGTTGGGAAAGCCATATGTTCTCTCCATGGAGAATGGTAACACACCATGTTTCCCAGTATACTGAGTGATTTCATGTCCTCTCTACGTAGAATCGTGGAAGCATTATTCCACTAAACTAATGGACACTAGCCTGCCCTTTTCGACGTTTAAACAATGTGATGTTATTTTCAAGATTTATTGTTGGTGGCTTTCACGGAGGGCTAAGGTTTATAACAAATTTTAAGCCAACCAACCTATCTAATCATGCATGCAATCAATGAGGGAAATAACTTTCCACTTGAAATAGAAATTTAGTACCTTTTTAATCAAATGTATCCAAAATGCAAAAGTTCTAAGTATTAGAATATTAGCCTATTTAGTTAATATGTTAATCAGTCTATTTTATGTACATGGGCATGTTGCCCATGGCTCATTAGGGTTCATTCTGCTTCCTTGTAATTGCCTTGTCTCCTATATATATAGAACATGGGTGTACATATCAATACAACTAATACACTTCTTAACTTGGTAGCAGAGCAATAGCCCTGGGAATAGAACCCTAGCCGGCGCCCCTCCTTCCCTCTCCTCTCGACGTTCCCTCCATCCCTGGCTGCCGCCCCTCTCTCTCCTAGAGAGAACAACAGGGGGAGCCTTGCCTGCGGGCATATGCTGCCGTCTCTTGGTAGCAGAGCAATAGCCCTGGGAATAGAACCCTAGCCACCGCCCCTCCTTCCCTCTCCTCTCTGCGTTCCCTCCAGCCGTGGTCACAACCCCTCTCTCTCCTAGAGAGAACAACAGGGGGAGCCCCTACCTGTGTGCAGATGTTGCTGTCTCCATGACTTAGGCCGACCGCTCACTAGGCACTTTCTGACCTCTATGGCTTCTCCTCCTTAAAGATCCAATCTTCCATCCATAAGCCGGCGCCATCCTTCCCGACGATTTCCGTGGATCTATCCATACATCAGCGCTTTCCTTCCCAACGATCAATGGATAGTCAAGTCAGCGACCCTTGTGGCCGTAAGTCCGTCATCACCAAGGAAGAAAATGTCCGATTTCGATGCCGTTTCGGTGGCCACATAAATTGAAATTTTGACAGAAATTTCGATAAATGCGTCCTTGCCGTTTCAACGGCAAAATAAACGAATTAATTTATAAAATTTTACTAGAATGATCTACTAGTGTAGATCTACTCAAATATGTAATAATATTTCATATTGAATATGTGGGGGTGGGGTCTCATCATTTTTGAGTGAATGACCCTGAACTGTATAGATGGGCGTTTCGATGGGGATTTTTGATGTCAATTTTCAATGGTGAAATCAATGAATTAAGTCATAATAGTTTGCAAGCACAATATATAGACTTAAAGACACAAAAGTGTGCAAAAAAAATATGCTCTAGGTAGTACATAGTATATGAAAAAGCAGAAACAAAATCGATGATCTACCTGTTTTGAGAGTTTCTTCAGTCAATTTCGATGTCTGATTGCCATAGAAACATAAATTTTGGGCAAAATTTTGACCATTTCTTTGAAATTTTGAACATTGGTCGTCACTTTCTCCGCTCCTCATAGAATATTAGTTAGTCATGCAGCTCCAACCGCCGCCATTGAAGCAGCCACGCCAAGCACATTTGCCTTCTGCTCCAACAACCACCACCATCTTCTTCACCACATTTTGCCATGTTGAGTCCTCATCCATTTGCGCACCATCCATTAAAGTAGCCACACGTACCACTCTAATTAGTCTTGCTGTGCAAGGAGCAGTGACAACGACTACTACAAGGAACACGTCCATCATTCACACCGTCCACTCCAAGCAGTCTCACCGTCCCCTGCATGCAGTAGTAACAACGACAACTATAAGGAGCGACGATGATCAAACACCCTTCTGTTACATCATGATCTACAGGAGAACAAAAGACGACACTAATTCCCATCGCCCATGGTGAATTCCAGGGTTCCTTGTCTCCTTGATGGCGCCAATTCCCGTCAGGTTCGTGCTTCAGCAGCGTCACACACGACGTGTTGGCCCAACAAGACAACATGTAGTAGCCTAAAATCCACTCGGCGGTACAAGGTTTCGTCTAGATCGCGAGTCATGCGGGGTGTTAGCCAACCAACACGACGTGTTGACACAAGTTTGTCATCTTCGACTTCGTCTAGATCGATAGCTACATGGTGTGTTGCGGACCAACACGTCGTGTTGATGGAGATCTGAGTAACACCTCCGACATCGTACACGACGTGTAGGACCAGTACTTGGTGTGTTGCAGGGTGTCTATCATTTTTGAGCAAAGGAGCCACACGACGTGTTAGCAATCTCACACGACGTGTCATCAGGAGCCTGCCTCTCACCCTCGACAATCAACACGACGCGTCATGTCACAAACACGACGTGTCTGAAGCAGTCTGTCTACATCCAAATTCAGTAATGACGTCCTCCAAAGGTCCATCTCTCCTCCAATACTTTGATGATAATCGGATCCTATTATTAGCCTATTTAGTTAATAGGTTAATCAGTCTATTATGTACATGGGCTTGTTGCACATGGCCCATTAGGGTTCAGTTTGCTTCCTTGTGCTTCCTTGTAATTGCCTCCTCTCCTATATATATAGGACAAAGATGTAGATATCAATACAACTAATACACTTCTACAAAGGGACAATCAAGAGAGAGATATACAAATTTAGAGAAACATTTATCACAATATGACTTGGAATAAGGTGTTGTTCAAATTTCATTTTATTAATGTTATAGGTGGCTAGGATTTTCATTTTAGGAGTTTGATTCAATTGTTTCCCAGTCTCATCTTTTCTAGGGTTTTTCTAAGTTATATATACATACAATCAAAGTCTTGTAATTTATGTATAATATAAGTATGCGATTGTATTAGGTCACCAATGTTGCGACATATTCTCAATCAATGGTTTTGATCCATTCTAATTATAAGATTCTTCTTTAGCCAAGTAGGTCTAAATATGTCTAGGTTAGGAGTGAAAGTATTTTCTTTATATGTCTTCTTTCTCTCATATACCAAATTATTTGAAATAGACCAATCTATATAAGTATCGTTCCTAGATCCTTATTGCATTTCCAAATACCATATTATGTAAATGTGCTAGGGTTTCAGATTGATATCCAAGTTATTCTTTTCACTATTGAGGTTCTTAATGCACATTCTTTCTCTAATGTCCATCCATTACTAAAGTAGGTCCATAGGTGTCTAAGATACACATGTATAGGAACTTAGACGTGACCTGCATCTTATGTCTTCTAGTATTATTCTCTTTGTATTGTCCCTAGCATTATATTTCATGTATACTAATATGTATACACATTGTATCATCTAATTCTTGGATATGCTCCAAATACAAGTATTTGTAATGTGGATAATTATCAGTAATTTCTGACATAGTTTGACTGAACATTTCACCCACACTCTTGTTTATAAAGAAACCATCTATCTCATTGTTTCTCCCATATTCAAAACGTATCTATCTATATAGATGCATTTCCTATATACATATGTAGTAGTACTAATATGATAAGTATTAGGGACATCAAATGAGTAATGTATGTTATGGCATCATTAACTATTATACCCTAGTTACCATCCAAGAGTTTACGAATATGTTTGTATCATCTTGTAGATTCACTTCTTAGTAGTATTTAGTAAGGTACCTATATATAGATATATGTATACACCAGTTTTATACATACCTGTATGGACGGGTTTACTGTTTTAAAGCTTTATATTATCAAGTTTACCTCCTAGTATATCACGTTTATACGTCTTCTTAATCCCATAAATTGGATTATTATATCTATAATGCAGTTAAGTACTGACTTATCTATGGTTGAGACAGTGACGATCGTTGTTGATTGTTCTTCAGACCAGACCTTGTGATAAGATTCTAATGGATTTATCAGTCGATGCTCCATGTTCAGATGCCATGATCTACTTGGAGGATCGGTGATGGACCAATCAGATATCTCCCTACGTTCAGCAGACATCTCCAAAACTGGAGTTGTTACTCCGATTGAATATGCGTGCAGGTCATCCTCCTTGCATAAGGTAGCGAGATTGGGAATCAGTGGTGGCAACTTCACCCCATTGCAAGCCGTCCATGGTCGGGTTTCTTGTACATGCAGGTTTAACGTCAGATATCTTTCTGATTTATGTTGTTGTGTTTTCACTGGAGGTAGGTAGGGTGATGTTGAATCTGGTGGAAGGATGAAGGAGATGAGGTCGGCCGTGGTCGAACATGGTGGTGGTGATAGTGGCGCTTGGCACATGGCGAGGAGGTTGGTATGACGGCGCGACATGCGGGGAGACGTCTACAGACTGCAACTGGATGTCGACTGCCGGCGATGTTGCATAGGTGAATCGTGCGTCGACCATAGGTTGCGGGATGGCTCAATGGGCCGTGGCGGCTGGTAGGGGCAATGGTTCTGCCGACTGCAGTGCAGGTCCACAGTGTCTGTGGTGTGCGCCAGGTTGTAGGTTTGTGATCAGGAGTTGAAGAGGGGGAAACGGAGGTTGCTGGTGAGATACACCGCTTCCTCGTACCTGGCCTCGTCGTGATGTTTGAGAGTTTGTTGCCCTAGGTCGAAGCATGTGTAGGAATCTATATAGCAACGAAGGGGATGCTAGGGTTTCGGGTTTAGCTCCGCGGAAGAGAGGCGTCGGGAGAGAGGGACCGTGTAACGGAAGCGTTGCATGGGGAGGGGGCACTGTCTTGCTTACTAAGCATAGGAATTCAAGGTTATTCATGTAGTAATTACTCCCCTTTTCCTAGTTCCTTGAACTTTTTGTAACTTCTAAACCGAGACCCCAATTACTTTGAGATTTTGATCATGAGTTTAATTTATATTAAAAATATTAATTCCTGTATTTATGCTCATAAGATGGCTAATTTTTAGTTATGCTCACCATGTATACAAAATCGGTATATTTTGATCCAATTAATATTTCATATTGATTCCAAGGCCATCATTTGACAAAGTAGGTGTAATACTAAAATACAAGGTGGTAGCAATGTTTTTTGAGTATCTAAATTTCATAATAATACTGAATAATTCAAAGTGGATGCTTGAAGATAATCTGAGGGACCAAATTGTAAATATTTCTCAATCGATATAATAAATGCAAGAAACTCAAAAGGAGGCTAACTTGTATTAAGGAACATGAACATAGATCAAAATGATCACGTATTAGGGGAAAGGAGGACTTGATTGTAATTGAACTATTATTTAGGGAAATTTGTAAATTATAGATCAAAATAGACTTAGTACTTAAAATTTAGCATGTTATAGAAGGAGATAGGTTTTGCTGCCTTGATCTTCTCTTAGTGCCTACCTGCTACCGGTAACAACAGCAGATAATTGACACTGGTAGCCTCAGTAGAAGCCTTTTAAACGTGCAACAGCCTCAACTGCTGCATAAAACTTACTCATGTCTTGCGATCACTGAACAACACAAATGTTTTCACTGCTCTCTTTAAGAGCCTCCCACTGCTGTGGTAAATTGCCTAGTGGGGCAGAGCCTCAAACTACTGTTGCCGCTGCAAGCCTTTAAAGGGATCGACTATGCCGGTATGGTTGCTGCCTTTGACTTCTTACATCCAGCCATCATTCTATCACTGTTTCACATTTGGTTGCTGCTGCTTACCCACTTCCTCACCCTGTGACTACTGGCAGGGGTTGTTGTCTTCATCCTCAAAGATCTGGTGCTAGTGTCCATGTCTTAAACCTTGAAGATTCCCACTCTATGCGGGTCGCTGCACCAGATTTGTTGTCCATTAGTTTCTTACTTTTTCTTCTTTTCTGTATTCACAATTTTAGGTGGTCCCTATATCATTCCGCTCATCCTCATCTGTCTTGTTATAGTTTATAGCTAGGTTACAAATGATGGCAACCCCCCCATTTCTTTTACAATCTCATTTATCATTTTTGCACGCACATCTACTCCACCCACTTATTTACTCCATGTTATGTCATATTTTGAATGGGATCTTTGCCTTATCCTCCCTAACTATACTCATTGTATGTTCATGATTGAGTTGAGGGGGAGATATAGAAGAAAACTATTCGAAGGGTGAAAAAAAGTAAAAGATGATTTTTTTGGATAACTTTTCTTATGAAGATGTTACTGTTTTGCCTATGGAGTTTCTATTTTGTGATTTGTGGATTTATGTTGTGCCATATGCGTTTGTGCGCAACAGTGCATCAGTGACTATATTCTCTCACCTACTTTTGCCCATGCAATGTCGTGCATATTGGTCACCTGCCTACACGGTTACCATCACTCTCTGGACTTTTTTCTTTCCTACGGATCAGCTGCATTCAGACTCGAGCTGTGTTGGCGGTTGAGATGCTGTCTACTGCACCTACTGTTAGTTCTCTACTGCTGCTTCAGATGCACACTTCAACATGCTTAGAGGAGCATCCTTTGTTCCTGACTTTGTGTTATATGTCCAAGTCTGCATTGTGCCCTCTTTTATATATGGGAGTGTGGTTTCCTTCAGTGAACCATCTGCGATCCCTAGTTAAATGTGACAATTTCATTTATTCATCGTACTCTGAGTTTGATAGACTTATATTTTCCATACTTGTCATAAACATCTCTTAATGTCTTTTGCTCCATTTCAGTTTCTATTAGGGACTGTTATGAAGGATGTTCATTACATAGTCAAGGACTTGTGGGCTATTACATTAAATCTCAATTTTAGATTCATTAATTTTTCGTTTCTTACATTGTTTAATTAGAGTTGCTCTTCTCAAATCTGACATTAATGGTTAATAAACATTATCAGAAATTTAATTTGACCATGTTTTTATGTAATAAAATATAAGTATATGTAGGGATTAACTATATATCTACATACATTTATATACATACTTACGTATATAACTATAATTATATGCATACAAGGGGTTTCGTTATTGAAACTTATAGAAGATATGTATAAATATATGTGAAATGTACGTGTTTTCTTAAAGTCATCCAGGCACCGGACCTTGATGCCTTGACACTGAGTATGAGATTTTACATGCATTCCATCATGCTTTACACTTTTAAGTTTTAAATCAACCTCACCAGGACACAAACTTTGTTACTTGATTCTAACATCTCAACTGCTTCACTTTTCTTCCGGATTTACTATCAGGTTTCTACCGTATGTTGGCTGGGTCACTATCATTATGACAGAAAAACCTCTTGTCAAGGTATCTTTTAATTAATCTCTTAGGGTCCGTTCGGCCCCCGTAATTGTGACTCCTGCATTTCAGTACAGGTTACCAATGATTCTGGGACCACTTCGGCTTGAGTAGCAGACAAATTAGGCTGTCCGAAACATCAGACTGGCATACGGAAACGTTAATTGCTAACTCGATACGTCCTTTTCAAATTCCTCCGCGCATGGCGTGATTTGGAATCTCGCCAAGTTTAGCGGTATGAATACCAGATCAAATGCTGCTCGGTATTCCGGCTATTAATCTGAATTGATATTTGTGTATAAATACGGTAATTCAAATGATAGCGGCCGAACGGCCCCTTAGCCTTTAGCTTATACTCATTTGTGAAGCAAACAGACTACCTTATGATGCATTTGGATGAGGCGGCTGAATTTCACAACTACACTTCTTTTTTGGAACAACAATGGAGGTGACTCCTTGATGTTCCTATAAATGCACACACTATGAGATGGTATAGTAAGGATGACTTTTGGAATTCAAATTGGGTCCCCTAATTGGTGGCCCTTCAGTTGCACCGATAGACTATCCATGCTCACTCACCTTATTAGTACATGATGACTCCTTTCTCAAGCTAGGGGAGTTGGTATTTTTGATTAAGATTGAAGTTCTCCCAAGTAGGAAGGAATTTAAGCGGGCTTAACGTCTTCTAAACCATGATAGGGAACATTACAACAAACTGAAGAGATTGTATAATTCAAAAAATTGATAGGCAACTTTAAATCAAGTTTAGGAAGTTGGCACAACTTGGAAGCAGTGTGGGTTAACCTAAGAGGAATATTTGGAAATAAAAAAAGCCACATCAGGAGAGAATATATATATATATATATATATATATATATATATATATATATATATATATATATAGAGAGAGAGAGAGAGAGAGAGAGAGAGAGAGAGAGAGAGTCAGGCTAGAATACACTCGAGTGTACTGATCACACAAATACACTCAACTGTGTTTGCATATCAAGACTATTTTTTTCAAAATGTAAACCGTTGATCTTCACCGTCATACTATAACTAGACTACATACAAATTTTGAGCCCATTTGGATAAGTGTAAGTCACTCATCCAAAGGCAACAAAATCGACGTGCGAAACTAATTTGAAATGCATATTTTTTGCGGTCTTCATAACATGAGCTATACATATCCAAATGTGCTCAAATTTTACGTATGAGTTGTTCACGAGTTGTTTAAGAAGGTCAACGGATTAGATTTTCAAAAAAAATATTGCATCATGAAAAACTACTTGAGTGTATTCCGCTCCGGATACACTCGAGTGTATTCTAGCCTGACTCTCTCTCTCTCTCTCTCTCTATATATATATATATATATATATATATATATATATATAAGCTCATTTTTTATTTTTTTTTGCAATTGTAGAGGAGCATTTTATCTAGCTCTCCAAAAGTTTCATCCAAAAATAATATCATTTGCCCCACCAAAATAAAAAAATACGTCCATATATTTACTGACTGTATATTTTCTGCGCAGTTACTTTTTTAGTCATATTGTTACTTTTTTATCAATATAATTACTCTTTTGATCTTAGAGTTACTTTTGTGTACCATATAGTTACATTTTTGGATGTGCGGGTAGTGAAAAATCAGGCTACCCGTGCGGGCAACGAATAAATCTCCTATATATATATATATATAGAGAGAGAGAGAGAGAGAGAGAGAGAGAGGGAGGGAGGGAGGGAGGGAGACTAAAATACACTCGAGTGTACAGATCACGTCGTACACCCCAATGGTGTTTGCCTATCTAGACCATGTTTTTCCAAAATCTAATTCATTGATCTTCATAGTTACAATAATAATAGGTCACATACAAAATTTGAACTCATTTGGATGAGTGTAAGTCACTCATCTAAGGACAACAAAATCGACGCACAAAACTAATTTGAAATATATGATTATTGCCTCCTTTATATGCACGACCTATACGTGTCCAAATGAGCTAAAATTTATTATATATTATGTTCTTATGATAATTAAGAAGATTAACAGTTTAGATTTTTCAAAAATTTATTGCATCTTCAAAAATGACTGAGGTGTACGGTGCCTCCGGTACACTCGAGTGTATACTAGCCTGACTATATATATATATATATATATATATATATATATATAGCTATCAACATAGTATTGATATAGGCAAACTCTATCAAGCTTAGGTGTAGATCCCAACTTCCGGTAAACTGGAGAACACATGCTCTCAACAGGTCTTCTAAGGTTTGTATAGTTCTTTCCGACTGTCCATCAGTCTGCGGATGAAAGGCCGTACTAAACCTTAGCTTGGTGTCTAAGGCTCTGTGTAACTGTTCCCAAAAATGACTTGTAAACTGAGGACCTCTGTCAGAAACTATTGTGACAGGAATTCCGTGCAAACGCACTATCTCTTGAACATACAACTGTGATAACCTTTCAGCAGAATAGGTTGTTTTGACAGGTAAGAAATGTGCTGTCTTTGTCAACCTATCAACAACTACCCAAATGGAATCATGTCCTTTGCTTGTCCTGGGTAGGCCAACAACAAAGTCCATGGTCACATGGTCCCACTTCCACTGTGGTATGGGTAAAGGTTACATTGTTCCTGCAGGTTTCTGGTGTTCAACTTTAACTTGCTGACACACAGGACACCTCAGAACAAATTCTGCAACATCCTTCTTCATTCCAGGCCACCAATACAGATCTTTCAAATTCCGATACATCTTGGTGCTCCCTGGATGCATAGCATACATGGAAGAATGAGCTTCTTCCAGGACTAACTTCCTCAAGTTATCCACATCCGGCACTATCATCCTTCCATTATAACATGCTACTTGGTCATCTGAGTCATGGAAACCATCTCGCTTCCCATTTCCATACTCAGATCTAAACTGCTGAACTGCAACATCACCTAGCTGTGCTTTCTTAATCTGCTCTCTTAGGGTAGGTTTAATATGCATCTCAGCTAACAACCCGGCTAACAATGACACCTTCAACTGTACATTGTCTTGCCTTAAAGAGATAAGCATATCTCTCCTAGAGCATACTAAAGAGTTTAGTTGTGCTCTATTCATGGTTGATGTTGCTGATTTCCTACTTAAGGCATCTGCAACAACATTGGCCTTGCCCGGATGGTAATCAATTGTACAATCGTAGTCTTTGATTAACTCCATCCAACGACGTTGCCTCATGTTAAGCTCATGCTGAGAGAAGATATACTTAAGGTTCTTTACTTGAGTTTCCACCCTAAAAGGGTACTTTCTCTCTCTTAAGGTATTTTCTTTCTCTTAAGATACTTTCTCTCTCCTCATACTAGTAGATGGTGATAACACCACTCTTGATCAGGTTGGGTTAAGTCCTCATGGGCTAACATAAGCCAAAACATCACTATCATGTGATTAGGGTTTGATTTGAACAAGGTTTTACTCAATTGAACCCTTTAAGGGTATTTTGGTAAATCACCCCATTGATCACCATCATGGGTTAATTCATTAGTCACTTAGTCCCCTAATGTCCTAGGTTACCATTAGGGTTTAGATTTGAGCATCATTGAACCATTTACATCTTCAAGTAATTAAGTGAAAACAGCCTTTGAAAACCTCAAACGGTTTCAACCTTCAACCTCCAAACGGTTTGAAACCGTTTGGATGAGTTGACCGTTTGCTAGGGTTGACTCCAAGACCGTGTGACCTTCAAGGTCGTTTGCCCAAACCGTGTGAGGGTGTAGACCGTTTAACAAGTTTGACTTCAAGACCGAGAGGTCTTACACGGTATATATATATATATATATATATATATATATATATATATGAGAGATCAAGTAGATATTTAGATACAATTGGAGATAAGAACAAAGTATAAGCAAACAACATTGCATCTAAGGTAGGAAGAGAGAGTACACTATTGGAGGGGTATGAAGGAATACAATTGATTTAAACTTTTATTGGCATTGGATTACATATCAAAAGGTTAGGTGTTGGATCCCCTATTCCCACATATCAAAATGCATGCATTTGGATGTAATCAACTTATTGCATATCACTATCATGCTTGTGAAACTCTAAATCTTAGGATAATCATTTTGTCAAAATGACAATGGTAAGATGTATAAATTTGTATAAATATTACCAATGTCTTATTATAAGTAGGATTACTAAAAATATGCTTCAATATTGAGGATTGGACTCAGTATAATTGTAGTTGTATATGAAATTTACAACCTTGAGTGTCAACTGCACAAATGGAGACTTGCCAAACCTTTTATTTACCTTCTCCAAGTGAATTCCAGATTGATAGAATGATAAAGTGTGTGCTATGTCAAACCTCTACTGTAATGAAATTTATACTCAACTTCATGCATTTAACATTGTTATATAAAGTAATATGGTTATTTTCTTTGTCCTAGTTTAGACATAGTTGATTTAGACCTTCCCGAATTCTGACCCCTTCTATAATATATTTGATTTATTCTTAGTTAACATGAAAGGAAGATTGTTTCCATTCTTTAGGGTACATGAAATGTTTTTTGGTTAACATTGACATAAAACTATAATCAAGATGGCCTTATCTATTGTGGGAAATTTTCCAAAACCCATACATAATAACTATATATAGAACCACCTCTTGCTAAATTTAGTGGCATGGTTTGTTTGGACTTTATTGTTATAAAACTTTAGATGATATGCTCTTCATACTAGAATAACAATAACAAAAGAGTATCTGTATATAGTTTTAACACATTGTATAGTTTATAGGAGAACAATCTATTGATATACCCAAAAAATATGATGGCTAGGAATTAGATATAATGACATCTAGGTATTGCCTTTTATGTTGAAGTGATGATTACAAGAATTTGTTGTCTGTACTTGCGTCTTAGGTATAATGCATTTTGCATGCGTATAATAATAATTGATGTGTGTTTACATCATTTCAATTTGACTGAGTTGGATGAATTCATAAAAGTACTAACTATTCAACATTAAATCTTGTCTTGCTACTTATTTATATAGAATTTAAGTGAACAATTGTTGCAATTTGGTTAAGATTGGTTTTAATGTCAACCCTCACTCTTACAAAAATTTCTCCCAATCTCTCTATTACACTGAGGTAAGCCCAATGGGGTGTTTCATGAAGCCATTGGTCATGAGGATAGTAGTCAGGAAACCACATTTAGCATAACATACTAGTTATTGTCTATGATGTAAGAGAATACTATTTACGTGAGGAAGCATGTGGTGAGATCATAGCCAAATACATGTTTAAAAACATATTAACCATGGTGAGGAGACTGGAATTCACTTTGGTGAAACTCATGCCCGATCTTTTAATTAGGTTCCATGTTACTCTCAATTTTAGTAAACTATACTGGATTGTGGTTGCAAAGAGGCAAGTTAGGTTAAAATGTATCAAAATATTATTTTTCACTACATGTAGTGTTATATTGTCTTCCAAGAATATGAAACAAGTAGTAGTAAATAATGTTTGTGTTTATTCATAAGTAATGAGTGTGTTTATTTATAAGTAAAACTCTCGTCTCGCGGTCCACGTCTAGGGTTTCGCTGTGGCGATTCTTTGGACGGGGGCGGCGCCGTACGAGCACTCTCTCCGCGGACACCGCGGCTTGGTCTCTGTTAGTTTTGCAGGTTCCCTCCGTCCGAGATGGCGGACGATCTGAGTGTGAGATGCGCAAGACTATCGGTGGAAGACGAAGGAGAGGAGGACGTGATCGACTTCCAGCGAACTACAGTGCAGACGAGCGGAGAGCACATCGAACTTGCCCTGGTAGGGCGCCTGATGACAGAAAGACCATATAACTTTCCCGCGATGACTAGAACGCTCATTGGAGCGTGGGGGCTGCGGCGAGAGGCGACGTTCCGACAAATAACAAGCAAAGTGTTCATAATCCAGTTTGTTCACTGGAAGGATCGGGAAAAGGTGATGCGAGAAGGACCGTGGAACTTCGACAACAGCCTGCTGGTGACGAAGGAGATATGTGCGGAGGAAACACCACTGGAAGTCGAGTTGAAGCTATGCTTGTTCTGGATCCGGTTGTATAACCTGCCGCTAGGGTACAGGTCAGAAGAGGCAGTGAGATTGATTGCAACAAAGGTAGGAGAGGTCCAAGAAGTCGACCACTCCAACTGGGGGTGGGACTCCTATTGCCGAGTTCGAGTACAGATCGATGTTACAAAGCCCATCCGCCAGAACCAGAAGATCAGGAATAAGGACGGAAAGATGATACAGGTGGAAATCAAATATGAACGCCTACCAACATATTGCTTCCTATGCGGGATCATAGGGCACGCTGATAAAGATTGCAGTTTTGAGGAGGAAGAACCAAATCAACCACGCACATGGGGGCCGTGGGTGAAAGCTTCGCCGGTGAAAAGATGGATCAAACCTGTTATGGAGGATCTCCGGGGGACGGTGGATCACAACAGACCCATCGTCTTTGTGAGGAAGCCGACTGAGAAGATGGGAACGACGGGCCGAGCGGAAGGTGTCAACCCTAAACAACCGATCCACGCGGGAGGGGGAGAACCGGAGGTGACACAACGTCGGGGGGGAACCAGTGCAGCGCAAGCGAGCGAGGTTGCGGACAGAATCCTTGAGGCAGATGAAACTGGGCGGAATGGGGAAGACGAGGGATGAGTAGACAGAAGGCAGGAGATTGAAGAAGAGGCATGGAGGGAGTTCGTGGGGACCGAATACCTAAATAAGATGAAGGGCAAGGAGAAGGTGAAGGAGACGAACAGAATTAGCAGCAGGAGAAGGGTGAACCGACAGGTGCAGCTGATTCCAGAGACACCGCCGGAGGTGGAACCGCAACCACAGATAGCCACTGAGATCAACGAAGGGGGGAGCCACATACGATCCTTGTTCGAGGAGGAGCCTACACTAGAACGGGAGACGGAGAGCACTACCGAGGAAGAACAGCGGCAGGAGGGTGGGGGCAGATATAGTGGCGAGGTTACAGATACACAACAACAAACGCAGCTACCATCGTTCAATGAGGGGTTGGGGAACGGTGGGAGTAGAGGACAACGACTTCGTAGGCGCAGGGAGCGTAGCACTCACACGAGAATACCGACGTCACAAGAGAGATCAGGAGAAAGAAGCAATCATTGGACAACCGGGGGCAAACGGAACAGGGAGGATCAGCCGGGGGATATGGAGGTGGACCAGGAGGAATATGCGGGCAGCAAGAAAGGTAGAGGAAACGGAGAAACAACAGAGGGAGCCGAACTCCAAGTAGCAGACCTTGGCGCAGACCGGGTCTGCGAAGAGCAATGAAACTGTTATGTTGGAATGTCCAGGGGCTGGGCACCCCTGGACTAGATTCGTCTCTCCGAAATAGATGTTGGAGGGAAATGCCCGACATGGTTTTCATATCGGAAACCATGACCAGGAGCCGAGAGCAAGAAAAGTTGAGGAGGAGCTGCGGATTCGAAAACGGGTTTGGAGTGGACAGCGTGGGGAAAGCAGGTGGTCTGGGTCTTTGGTGGAGGGGGGATGCGGTGAAGGTGGTATCTTTCTCTGACCACCATATCTTTGCAAAGGTGGGTGGTGATGGGGACCCTAATAGTTTTGGTTTCATGGGTATCTATGGATGGGCAGCGGTGCAGGAAAGGCATGCAACGTGGAATCTTCTGAGAAATATATGTGGCTCCTCTCAGCTTCCCAAAATTATAGGAGGAGACTTCAACGAGATTATAAAAGATGAGGAAAAGCAAGGCGGGCAGAACAGAGCTGAATGGCAGATGCGGAACTTCAGAGAAGCCATAGAAGACTGTCAACTGAAGGATATGGGCTACCAAGGTAATATCTTCACATGGCAACGAGGCAAGAAGAAGGAAACCAGATTGAAGGCACGACTGGACAGATTTTTGGCGGATCAACAGTGGTGCAATATTTACCAGGTCAGAAGGGTACGTCACTTCCCGATACAGTACTCAGATCATGGCCCCATTCTTATTACGGCTACGCAATCAAGGCAGGAGGAAAAACATGAGAAAAAATTCAGATTTGAAACCATGTGGTTGTCGGCCCCGGACTGTAGACAGGTGATTGAGAAATACTGGAATGAGGCTTTGGGATGTGATTTACATGAAAGGACGACATACTGTGGGGAGAAATTAGAAAAACGGGCTGATGGTAAGTTCAACAATATTAAGAAAAGGCTTCAGAAGGCGGAAGAAAATCTACAAGAAGCTCAAAACAGACCGCCCGATGATGTGATGTTGAGGGACTGCAAGCGGCTCTCAGATGAGGTGCATGAATTGCTCAGATTACAGGAAAGCTACTGGCACGCGAGGGCTAGAGCAAATGAGATGCGAGATGGGGACAAAAATACAAGCTATTTTCACCACAAGGCGAGTCAAAGGAGGAAGAGGAATCACATTACAGGGTTGATGGATGATCAGGGAAATTGGAAGCAAGCACCAGAGGAGGTCAAAAAAATTACGGTGGATTACTTTGAAGATCTGTTTAGGACGTCGAACCCGGTGGTAGATGACAACATTTTTGAAGGGTTGGAGAGCGTTCTTACGGCTGAGGAAACTGCTTTGTTGGACGGATTACCTACGGAGGAGGAGATATGGGGTGCCATCAAGCAAATGCATCCCAATAAGGCGCCAGGGCCTGATGGGATGAAGGCGGTTTTTTATCAGAACTTCTGGGATATTGTTAAAAGATCGGTCATCAATTTTGTACAGGATTGGTGGAAAGGGAAGAAGAAGTTGGATAAGATCAATAAGACAGACATAGTGCTGATTCCGAAGGTGCAACAACCAAAGAAAATTTCTGAGTTCCGCCCGATAAGCCTTTGCAATGTCTCCTATAAAATTATTACCAAGGTGCTTGCTAATCGCATAAAACCTCTTCTTAATAGGATGATTTCGGAAAACCAAAGCGCTTTTGTTCATGGGAGGTTGATCACGGACAATGCCTTGGTAGCATATGAGATGCTCCATATGATGAAGAAGAAAAAGAAAGGCAAGGAAGGTGTTATGGCCCTCAAACTGGACATGAGCAAAGCATATGATAGAATTGAATGGAATTTCTTGGACAGAGCGATGGAGAAGATGGGAATCCCGGTTTTGTGGAGGTCAAAAGTACAAGAATGTGTCTCAAGCGTCTCACACTCAATTGTCATCAACGGAACGAGGACGGGAACCGTAAAACCATCAAGAGGCCTACGCCAAGGTGATCCTATATCCCCATATCTTTTTCTCTTTTGCGCTGAAATTTTTTCTTTCTCTCTTCTCAAAGCTAATAGGGATGGAAGATTACATGGAGCTAGGGCCAACAGAAATGGGCCAAGAGTGTCACATCTTTTCTTTGCAGATGACAGCATCCTGTTCACAAGGGCGACCGATGAGGAGTGCTCTATTCTAACTGATATTACCAGCCATTATGAAAGAGTGTCGGGACAAAAGATCAACTACGAGAAATCTGAAGTCGCCTTTAGCACTAATGTGAGCCAAGATAGACGAGATAGCATCAAAACGAAGCTGCAGGTGAGAGAAGTAGACCGCCATGCCAAGTACTTGGGCTTACCTACGGCGATGGGGAGGTCAAAGAAACATGTCTTCAGTGCAATCAAGGATAGGATATGGAAGAAACTACAAGGCTGGAAGGAAAAGCTACTGTCAAAGCCGGGAAGGGAGGTCCTTATAAAAGCTGTTATCCAAGCCATACCCACGTACTACATGAGTGTGTTCAAAATTCCCGACGGATTACTAGATGAGATTTGTAGGATGATTGCGAGATTCTGGTGGGGGGCCAAAGAAGGGGAGCGAAAAATACACTGGATAAGTTGGGAGGCGCTATGTGAGCCGAAAGGCAATGGGGGATTGGGTTTCCGTAATCTGAAGGCCTTCAACCTAGCTCTTTTGGCAAAGCAAGGATGGAGACTAGCAACGAATCCAGGCTCTCTTGCTGCACGCGTCCTCAAGGCTAAGTATTACCCAAGAAAAGACATTCTCGAGGCTGAAGTGGGTCATGGACCGAGCTACACATGGCGGAGTATTCACGGGTCTATGCAGGACATCAAGGAGGGTTTCATATGGCGCGTTGGAAGGGGGACGTCTATTCGAACATGCAGCGATAGATGGATACCGGGTCACTATGGCAGGCTTCACGCTTGGCAGTCGGAGGAAGCAGCAGAACATACCGGAGATGGACAATACGTTCAGTTTTTTATTAAGCACGCGGAGGGAGCTTGGGATGAAGATCGAGTCCGCACGTTTCTACCGCCCACACTACACGAGCGGATCCTCAGCATACCGATCAGCGCTGTTGCGGAGGATGACCAAATTGCATGGGAATTCGACTCGCGGGGAGAACTCACTACGAAATCGGTGTACCAATACATCACAAAAGGCCTGCTGGGAGCACCGGTGACGGAAGGAAATGAATGGGAAAAGCTATGGAAGAAGAAGTGGCCACCCAAACTCGCACATTTTCTATGGCGGCTTTGCAAGAATGCACTCCCGACCATGAGCAGGCTCAATCGAAGGCAGGTGACGGAGACAAATGTATGTCAACGCTGCAAACAACTGGAGGAAGACGACTTACATGCGGTCCTCCGATGTGACCACGCAAAGAGAGTATGGGCTTGCGGGGGAGAGGAGGTGAATAGCGTGACCGAATTGGTTGCGAACACGACAGACCTGCTGCAAATCCTTACGAGCCACACCAAGGAGAAAGTGGTCGACGAACTAGCGCTGCTGCTGTGGGCTGCGTGGGCGGCTAGGAACAAGTCCCTTTTCGAGGATAAGCCAGTCTACGAGGTGACGTTGGTGACCAGCTATACCAGCCTCGTCCGGGATTACCAAGATAACCTGGAACGGAGGACGCACTCGGCAGGTCTGCTGACGTTGACGTCGAGAAACAAGTGATGGACGCCGCCGAGGGGAGAGAGTCTGAAGCTCAACGTGGATGCGAGTTGGCAGCAAGGAACTGATGCTTACGGGGGCGCGATCATACGTGATGGGCATGGAGTGATCAAGGCCACCATCCAACTACAGCTGGGGTACACTACATCGGCTTTCATGGCAGAGGCTTTGGCCTTGAGAGGGGCGATAAAGGAAGCATGCAGGCTGGGTTTTATGAATCTGTTGGTGGAAACAGATTGCATGAACCTTGTACGAGCCATCAAGGTAGGCAATTACGGCAGAGGATATGAAGATCGCGTCGTCCTACAGATTGTGGAGGCTACGTTAGATTTGTATGCCATGAACCTGAACCATGTGTACCGTGAGGCAAATGGAGTTAGTCATCTATTAGCCACTAAGGCACGTATGTTAGATTTCTCCATTTCCCGTCTAGATAGTTTTGATGATGAAGTCATTGTACTAGCACAAAAAGATGTGAATCAATAAAATGACTTCGGTCCCACCTTCAAAAAAAAATGTAAGATTTCCAATGTGTTGACCTCGTTGTATCTGCAATACTTAATAGTGGAGATTTTCATGCATATCAAATCCAACAAATCATGGTTCCTCTAAATTATTTACAAATATTTAGCAACTTTGTTACGGTAGTATACACACAACATGATATCATATATTGTCGAACACTTCTTTAATAACTTGGATGATGCCTTGACTCCCATCCATTAAAATGCCTTAGTGTAGAATCTTGGCAAGTAATAACATAATACCACTTGTTGACACCTCATTTTTGGTTCTTCAATCAACAATCGTGATTAATGTAACCTCCTAACGAGTGTCGTGAGACTCTTTCATTTTACCAAATTTCTCATATTTTCTACCTATTTAATTAATTATTTAATCACAATGTCTTCCTAACAAGGGTTCTTAGATAAAGCAAAATCATACTATGGAATTATGCACAATATGGACTCCGATTGAGATATCTAAAATATTCTTTAAATAAGTTCTCAAATTCCTCCACGAATTGAATTATTCATTTTCAAATCCTAGTGGGAGATTTGATTAATTTGAAACTAAAAGAAGTATGACTTTCAAAAAAAGTATCATTATCCCATTGAAACAAATAAGAGATACAGAGAAGACTTGAGTCCCAAGTCTTACCTCTCTCATCTACTTTCCTCCTTATTTCACTTTCTACACCCATATCTAATCACACTCATGGGAGAATTTCCCACTAAGAATAAAATCTTGCTGATCAAACTAATATAAAATCTCTCTAAAATGGAAACTCAAATAGGGATCAAATCAACCTTCCTTAGGAAGCACATATAGCACAATCGTTGAACATGCTAGGCCTGCCAATAACAAATTGAAACAATTCACCAAATGAAGTATCCCATATGATACTCTAGAGACTCCCTAGAACGTCCCTAAGTACTTGCAAGTGAAACTGACGCCATAATATATCTCATCAGTTCTTTAAAATAATCTGCCACTGTTGGCTGATTGAGAAAACACATGCTTTATTCATATCATCGGTTGATTCATAAAGAAACTAACGACATATATCGACCTACAAAAATACAATTTTGTGCAAAAAATTGAAAGAGATTTCACTTCCCTCTAGAAATCCTATCTCGTCAGTTCCTAGTAAACTAACCGATGAGATAAAAATTTAACGCTTAGAGTCTAAGTTGTCAGTTTTGCTTACAATAATTGGAGAGAAAAGTTACGTGTCAAACACCCCATAAACTCCCCCCCATATTGGAATATCTCATTTTTTATAGAAACCGACGACGTAGGTGTCGATACGACACATCATTTGTCATCAATGATGTCATAGTGGACCGGTGATATAGGTTTACACAGAAACATGTTTCATTGGTGGTGTTTTTTCAAAAAGCTGACAATCCAAGGTACATAGTTGGTTGTTTTATAATAATCGATGACAAATTTCTTACTTAATCCCATGAGAAACACACATCTTTCCCCTCTTTTCCGTTCCCACGAGAAACCCCTCCAACCTCTGCGCCATTCCATCGCGGCTAATGGCCTAAGATCCTCTTTTGCTGCTCAACATCCCCCTCCATTGCTTCAACATCATCATCTGCCCCTGCCCCCTCCTTCGACGTTTCCTTTGTCGGCCGCCACTTCCACTAGTTGCCACTGTGCTAGCTACTAAAAGGGCCAGTGATGTCACCTTCCTCAAACGTTGCCTCCACCATCATCTACTGGCACTCCCTCTTCCATAGATGTCCCTGTCCTCCTTCCTCCTCTCTCATGCTTCAGTTATCTCCATCTACCTTCCCCATCTCCTCCTTCCCCCTTCTCCTCTGTCCCCTATTTTGTTATAATTTCTTCTCAATATTGAGAAGAAATCATGCAGGACAGGGGAAGGAGGAGAGGGATAATAAATCATGGAAATTTAACATAATTAGGGTGTTGGATAATTTGGCACACAAAATCAGATGAAGTTGACAAGAATGGTTTCTAGTATAGCATAGATTAGGCACATCCTAAATTGTGGGATTTCAGTTTTGTTTGCTCTAGGGTAGATGTTATGGGAAATAATTAGGTTTACTACTCTAGCTTCAGGGGTTAAACATATAACATAGTAAGTTCCCCTATTTTCGTGAGATGAAGTATTAGGAAGGAAAATGGCCTTTTTTATGTCTTGTAAGTTGATGGTGTTATCATCGGTGGGGAATTTGAATATAGGATTTCCAATTGTTAGGGCAAGAGGAAGATGTTTGGTAAAGATATCCGCTAATTGCTCTTCAGTATCAACATGATGTGGAGACATATTATTTTTTAGAAATATGATCTCTTAAGAAATGATGTCTAATTCCAATATGCTTGACATAACTATTTAAAATAGGATTATGGGCCAAGTTAATAACACTAGTGTTATCACAAAAAATTAGCATAGAAGAAAATGCAAATCCATAATCTTTCAAAACTTATTACATATAGAGTACTTGAGCACAACATGAACCAACAACCACATATTTGGCTTTGGTGGTAGATAAAGCAGCTATATTTTGTTTCTTACTAAACCAAGATACTAAGGCTCTTGTGATGGTTGAGTCTTCTTCTTTCGTTGCTACATCTGCTGATATATGTCTCTGACTTTGGTTGGCGAGTGTTGTTTGAAGTCTTATGTCCTTAAGTGCTAAAGCGGCATGATCTTTGTTATATCTTCTTCTTGAGGCTACACCCCTGTTCTTCTGTCCTTATTCTTCTGTACATAGCTTTTATAGCTAGTTTCCTTATTTTTTCGCTACCCTCTCGAAGGTTGTATGCATTGTACAGACACTATAGAAAAATACAAAAAAAGCAACACGAGTTTTCACCGACCAAAAAAAAAAAGATACTAAGGCTCATCCTAGTAAGAAAAAACCACCACTTCTGCTCTTGCGATCAAGTCGACAACTAGCATAATCAACATCGGTATAAACTTTTAAGTCTAGTGATTGTTCTTAATACCATGAACCATAGTTGATAGTACCAACGAGATATATTAAGATCCTTTTGACATCTTGAAAATGAGAGTGCATTGGTTTTGATTGAAATTTGGTGTAAAGTCCAACGGAAAATATGATATTCGGTCTAGAAGCGGTCAAATATAGCAAACTACCAATCATGGCCGTATATAAGGAATCATCAATGAGTTCAACATCTTCATCCTTGTCAATTTTGGAAGAAGCAACCATGTGTGTGGTAGTATGTTTACAATTTTGCATACCAAATCGTTTTAAGAATTCCTTGGTGTATTTCTCTTGGCTTAGAAAAATTCCGACGGACGTTTATTTTATTTGAAAACCAAGGAAAAATGTTAATTTTCCCATGAGACTCATTTCAAACTCTTTTTGCATAATATCACTAAATTGATTTCATAAGGAATTATTTGAAGCACCAAAGATGATGTCAGCAACATATATTTGAACAACAAGAAAATCTGATTCATATATTTTGAAAAATAATGAGAATATGATTTTCAAATTGAGAAGCCATTTTCAAATAGATAGTTTTTAAGTCTTTCATACCAATTTCGTGGTGCTTGCTTTAGACCATAATTACCTTTCTTAAATTTGTATACATGGTCAATTTTGTCAGGAATCACAAATCCAGGTGGTTGAGCAACATATACTTCCTCTTCTATAATTCCATTTAGAAAGACACTTTTTACATTCATTGGAATAGTTTGATGTCTTTGTGGGCAGCTAGAGCAAATGACATTCTAATAACTTCAAGTATAGATACGGGAGCATAGGTTTCATCAAAATCTATCCCTTCTTGTTGATTATATCCTTGAGCTACCAAACCTAATTTTGTTTCTAACTACTTCTCCGACTTTATTAAGTTTATTTCAAAACCCACTTAGTTCCAATGATAGTTTTGTCTTGTGGTTTAGGAACTAAGTCTCGTACGTTATTTTTTATAAATTGATTTAGTTCTTCTTGCATATCCATTATCTAATATTCATCTTTTAGAGATTCATTTACCTTTTTAGGTTCAACAATCGAGACAAATGCCATGTTCGCAACATCTCCAAATGATGATCAAGTTTTTATTTTATCAAAAGGATTTCCTATGATTAAGTCTTAAGGATGGTCCTTGATTAATATAAGAATAGGTTGTTGTGTCTCATTTTGTTGTTCAATTTTGAAATTTCGATCATATTTGGTAGATGTGGTTAGGTCCTCAATTTGATGAGTAATGTCATTTAAGGTTTCATTTTCAATTTTATTTAGTGTTTGTCATTTCATGAAATGTGATGTGAATTAAATCTTCAACTTTTCTAGAGATGATATTATAGATTCTAAATGCCTTACTAGAAGTTGTATATCCCAAGAAGAATCCTTTATGTGATTTAGGGTCAAGTTTATCTTTATCATCCTTTGTATTTAATATGAAACAGGTGTACCAAAGGTATGAAAATAATCATCTCTTGGTTTCTTTTTGAAGATAAGTTCATAAGAGTCTTCTTAAGATGGGAGTGAATTGTTACACGATTTAATACATATCTTGATGTATTGACTACTTCAACCCAAAAAGTTTTAGGTGTATTATGTTCAACTAACATTGCTCTAGCCATTTCTTGTAAAGACTGATTTTTTCTTTCTACTATCCCATTTTGTTGTGGGGTGATAGAAGTTGAGAAATTATGACTGTACTCTTAGGATATACAAAATTCTTCAAAGATGTGATTTTCAAACTCCCCACCATGATCACTCCTAATGGTACATATTTTGTTTTGTAATTGATTTTCTATTTTAGAACAAAATTGAATGAATATTATAATTGTATCATCTTTAGTTGAAAGAAAATGAACCCAAGTGTATCTACTATAATCATCAATAATAACAAAGCAATATCTTTTCCACCAACAGATTGAGTCCTCATAGGACCAAATAAATCCATATGAATGAGTTCTAATGATCTAGCTGGCTAAATAGGGAAATCCCAATTCATTGGGCCTTTCGATACAATCAAATAGATTTCCACAAGGGCGCCATATAGTGCTAAGAAAAGTTTTGGATTTGAAAGAAGTTTTACTTTGCTTGCCTAAATTACATGGTTCACAATTTTTAGGTTTATCAAAAGAGAGTTTAGGTAAATCACGAACAAGATCATATTTAATCAGCTTTTTGATAACATGTGAACTTGCATGACCTAATTTTCTATGTCATAATTGTAAAGATTCATCATTTGCAATAAGACATTTTCCAATAATAGCTTGCATGGAATTAGGTCTACGTATGTATGTATACACACACACACACACACACACACACACACACACACACACACACATATATATATATATATATATATATATATATATATATATATATATATATATATATATATATATATATATATATATATATCTTCGCTACCCGTGCATCATTTTTGTAATAGGAAGGCATGCATTTGTAATGAGACAGTCCAAATTGTAATAGATAGACTCATTTTGTAATACAAAGACTCGTTTTGTATTACAACGTTGTTACAAACATAAATATATATTTTACTATTTCCAGACAGAGAATACAAACATCACACTATATTTACAAAATGAGTCTATCTATTACAATTTAGACCGTCTCATTACAAATGCATGTCTTCCTAATACAAAACTGATGCACGGGTAGTGAATCTTAGTTACTCACACGGGTAGCAAAGATATACCATATATATATATATATATATATATATATATATATATATATATATATATATATATATATATATATATATATATATATATATATATATATATATATATATATATAGCCTATTCTTTTTCCTTCATACACAGCATTATTACTGTTCTCTATGAGTAGCTTGTAACAAGATATGTTAAATAAAACATCATAGCCACTATCATATAATTGAATAATACTAATCAAGTTGTGATGTAGTCCATCAACAAGTAAGCCATTTTTAATTTGAAGATTAGTACCGATATTACCTATTATAATAATTTTACCTTTGGTGTTGTCTCCAAATGTGACTGTTTCACTCTTCTTTTCTTCAATTGTTTGAAAAGCCTCTTTGTTTCCAGTCATATCTTTGGAACAACCACTATCAACCACTCAATCCCGCAAAAGAAATAAATTTTGGTACCCATGTGGTGGTCCTTTTGGTTAGGATCATTTATCAAAATATTTTATATTTTTGAATAGCTAACTATGAAGAGTTTTTGTAGGTTCTTGAGCAACAAAGTCCACATAGTCACATGTTTATTAGTATAATAATAATTTATTTACAGAACAATTCTCGGTCTACTATTTCCTCGACCAAATGTTTTCTCGATCGAGATGTTTGTCGGCCGAAAAGAAATTCCAAAATATGCAATTTTGACAGAACACCTCTTGGTCAACTATTTCCTCGACCAGAGAGGGTCTCAGTCAAAGATTTTGTAGATCGAGGAGGGTTCTATGTGTGTTCAATAAATTTGTCAATTTTAAGCAAGACATGTTATTTCTATTCAAAACATACAAGAATATGCAAGTTAAAGCTTAGTTTAGTTGAGATAAGACAATAACGTTTTCAAATTAAGATTTAGGTCAAATCTCAACTAAGTAATATACATTTCTAAGTTTGTGGTTTTGGAACCCAAACAAGATCCTTATCCTTATTTTTCTTGTAAGGGCATGAAAATAAATAATGTCCAAGACGTAAACAATAATGACAACATATGAAATTGATTTCATTTCTCTTTTTAACATTGTGGTCATGAGATGGATTGATTTTAGGTACATACATGCCTTTGGTCTTGGGTACTTATCTCTGTCTAGATCTAGTTTTTTTATAGGATCTATCTTTGGGTACATAACCTAGGCCTCTCCTTCTAATTTGACCAAAAGAGTCCTTTAGGATTTTATCAAGAATGTCATTGTTCCTCAAGTTACTAATATCTTTTTGCAACTTAGCAATTTCATCTATTTTCTTTTTAATGTCTAACTTTGCTTGATCTAAATTAGATAACAAACTATCTCTTTCTTTGAAAATAACATCATAATCCAAATGAGTACATATAATAGGTTGAGTTTGAAGATCATTCATTTTAGCATGCAATTCAACCTTTTCTTGGCAAAGAAAATTATAGTTTGTTTCTACAACAAGCAACTTGATATTATGCTCATTAATGGAAGATTTTAAGGTATCTCTTTCAGATATGAGACTTTCATTTTCAGAAGAGAGGATATATAGTTTAGCATGCAAATCATAATTTGTTTTTGTAAGCTTCTTTAATTTCTTTTTACAATCAATATATTTGTCATGTATTTCTTGAAGACTAGTGATTAATTCTTCTTTAGATGATTCAAGAAGGCGCACCTCACTTGAGTCTTCATTTTCATCTTCCTTGGCCATAAGATATTCCACTTCTTCCACTCTGCTTTCACTTTCATCACTTGATTCATCCCAAGAAACTATGTAAGCTTTATCTCCTTTATCTTTCATCTTGAAGGAAAATTTATTCCCTTTCTTGATTTTGGGACATTCATTCTTCACATGTCCTTTCTTACCGCATTCAAAACACTTAAGAGAAGAAGAGGAAGAAGCACTAGGATTTTTGTTAGATTTATACCTTCTATATTTATTACCATTTACAATGAGTGCATCTTCTTCATCACCTCCTTCACTTGTTTCATCACTTTCTTGAGTGATGACCTTTGATTGAACCTTTATTGTAGCTTTTAAGACAATTTCCTTCCTTTTTCCTCTTTGAAGCTCAGCCTCCAATCTTTCTTCTTCTTCAAAGGTGACTTCATGAGTCTCTAGATTGCCAATGAGCTGCTCCATCCTCACTGTGGTGAGATCATTAGATTCTTAAGTGGTGATCACCTTTAGCTTGTATTTTGGAGGCAAAGATCTAAGAATTTTGGACACTTGATCTTCTTCACTTATATACTTTCCTAATGCACTTAAGTTGTTAACAATGGAAGAAAATCTTGCATACATTTCACTAATAGATTCATTAGGTTGCATACAAAATTGTTCAAACTTTTGCTTAAGCATATTGATTTTGGTATTTTTAACTTGGGTAGTACCTTCGTGTGTTATGGAGAGTTTATGTCATATATCATAAGCCGTATCACATGAAGATGTTCTATTAAACTCACTTACAGAAATAGAACAATATAGTATGCTAATCGCCTTTGCATTTAATTGAACTTGTTTTACCGTGTTTGGATCCCATGTTGCATATTTAGTTGTGGGAAGCACATAAGTATCCTCCATAGATCTAAACTTATTCCTTGAAAGTAGAATTGCATTCTTCTTTTCGAGTAGGCCTAGTTGCTTCCATTGAAAGGTGGTGGCTAAGTTACGTGATTTCCTTCAAGGTTGAGGTTGTTAAGTAAGTTGTCCCCCATTCTTCAAGACCTTGAAGACCTACTCTGATACCAATTGAAAGATCTAGAGGGGGGTGAATAGAGCTTTTTGATAATTTAAAGATAATTAAAACACTCAACCAAAGGAGGATGAAACAAGGAAGACACTTGTGTTTAGAGTGGTTCCAACCTTTGAATTCAAGGTTGTCAGTCCACTAAACAATTGTCTCCAATTGGGATTTTAAAAGTGATAAATTTTATTTACCTCTCAAGGATGTCACAATAAAATACAATCACCTTCCTTGAATTAGCCTCAACCTTGTTGAAGAATCCTTCTTTGAAGTAACTCCAAGACCTTAGAGCAACCTTCTCTGCTTAGAAGTAGCTCCACCACCTTCCTTTGGAAGTAGCTCCAACCTCCCTTGAAGCAACCTTCCTTGAAGTAGTCTCAAGCACCTATTGAAGCAACCTTCTCCTCCAAGAATTAGCTTCAACCGAGCTCCCTCAAGAAGCCTCCACAATCTTGGAGTAGCCAAGGAGCACAAGTAGCTTGAACCTGTGAAGGAGAATTAGAAGAAAGAAATACAACAATTAAGTATAGCACTTTGATCCTATATCAAGTGTTAGACCTCTCATACCACTTAGGATGGACGTTTCTATGAGGTGGCTAAGAGGCAATGGCTATAGGACACGAATTTGGGGCTTGTAGAACAAGATGACAAATGTTGTTTGGCTTTGTTGCTCACAAGAATGTATTCTCAAGTGTAGCTTAGGTGATTTAGGTGTCCTAAGGCCTCCCCTATTTATAGGAATGATTTGCAAGTACTTAGGGATGTTCTAGGGAGTGTCTAGAGTGTTCTTAGTGCTTAACTAGCCGTCAGATATACATTAGTTGGCTAGCAATGACTAATTTGTTCGTGCTTAAAAGAACAATCTAAAATCATGCTCGGTCGACAAGTTTGTCGACCGAACTGTGTCTCGGTCGAGCTTTTCTTTGACTGAGACTGAGTTTAAGGAAAATGTGTTGCAACGTCTATTTTTAACTCCCAACTACTAATTACTTGGTCTAACAGTTGTAAGCTTTAGACCGAAGTTTTCTCAGTCGAGAATATTTTTGACCGAAGACCATTATAGAGAACAAATGTGTAAGTTGTTGAACAATGCTCATAATTTTGACTGAGGTGATTCTCAGTCGACAAAAACTTCGACCGAGTATGTCTCGGTCGATAAGGTTTTTGACCGAAGGTGTCCCAGTTTTAGACTTTCGAATCCCTACTAAGTGTGTATTTCAATGAGTGATTGTGACTCTAACTTTTGGGGGGAAACCTATCAAAGGGTTATAAATGCATAGGGAAGATCTACTGCTTGATTTACATGATATATAAGTACTTTTACATTATATTTTTGTACAAGTGTTTACATTTGAGTACAATCATGAGCATATATATAATTAAGTGCATTTGTTCTTCAATTTGCATTGATTTTTATCTTTCAACTTAATAGAATTTTCTTATTCCTTTGAACCCTGAAATACTCAAATAACATGTTACATCCACAAGTGTGAAATGTTTGTCATCATCAAAATAAAAGATATATTAATGTCCAATTTATCCAACAACTTTGACACGTCGGGAGATAATATAACGATTAGGAGGTAAAAAGGGACTCTAGCATGGTACTTAGTCATAAGTGTTAAAATTAGAATATCTTAACTTCTTTCAATTATGTAGCTAGTTTAATATCTAGTCTAATAGCTAGTTGTTAGTATATCTACACTACTACACATATGATTTATGTCATTGGTTTTTTTAAGGGAAACTGACGCCATAATATATCTCATCGATTCTTTAAAAAAATCTGCCACTGTTGGTTGGTTGAGAAAACACGGAATGTGCTTTATTTATATCGTTGGTTGATTCATAAAGAAACTAACAACATATATCGACCTACAAAAATACAATTTTGTGCAAAATTTTGAGAGAGATTTCACTTCCCTCTAGAAATCATATCTCGCCAGTTCCTAGTAAACTAACCAACGAGATAGAAACTTTACACTTAGAGTCTAAGTTGTCAGATTCGTTGACAGTAACCTGAGAGAAAGGTTACATGTCAAACATCCCATAAACTCCCCCATATTGGAATATCTCGTTGGTTTTTTTTTACAGAAACCAACGACGTAGGTGTTGATGAGGCACATCATTTGTCATCAATTTTTTCATAGTGGACTAGTGATATAGGTTCGCATAGATACATGTTTCATTGGTGGTGTTTATACATCTTTCCCCTCTTTCCTGTTCCTACGAGAAACCCCTTCAACCTCTCTGAGCTCTGTGCCATTCCATCATGGCCGATGGCCTAAGCTCCTCTTTTGCTGCTCAACAACCCCCGTTGTTGCTTCCACGTCATCATCTGCCCCTGCCCCCTCCTCTGACTCTGCCTTCGTCGGCCGCCGCTGCCACTATTTTCCACTGTTCCAGTTGCTAAAAGTGCCAATGTTGTCACCCTCCTCAGACGTTGTCTCTGCCATCATCTGTTGCCACTCCCGCTTCCATAGGTATCCATGTCCTCCTTCCTCCTCTCTTATTCTTCAGTTGTCTCCATCTCCCTTCCCCATATCATCCTCCACCTATCTCCTCCTTCCCCTATCTTGTTATAATTTCTTCTCAATATTGAGAAGAAATCATGCAAGATATGGGAAGGAGGAGAGGGATATGAAATCATGAAAATTTAACAATTTTTTCCAATGCTTTCAATTGTAGTGAATTTTTGATGAAATTGAGAAAAAATTGTATGAATTTTTGGAAGTTGTCATGAATTGTATGGATATTTTGATGAATTGTATGGAAATTGTGATGAAAATATATTTATAATGAATCATTACATGTTTGTTATTGATTGGTTTTGTTAGGTCTCTAAGTTGTACTTATATATTTAATTAAAACTGAGAATTACTTCTAAACACTAATATCTAAACACCAATACATAAACTCTAATCTATAAACCCTACATTGTAAACTCTAATTTCTAAACCATGTTGTTGGCCTAGAAACTTGTTTAAGATTTACTCATTAAAAGTAAACCTTGGATAGTCTCCAATTTGGGATTGTTCTTGATCATTTCATCTCATTTAGGATGTAAGTGTATAATGCTTGTTCGATTTCAATAAATATCAACAACATTTCTGATTTCTTTCTCTAGGTATATATGTAGGTGGGTATTTGCCCATCTACATCGGTAACCTTGGAGAACTATGAAGAAATGCTGCTGAAATTTATTGAAATTGAACACACATTATACACTTACTAGTGAGATGAAGTACTCAAGAATGGGACAGGTGGTACACCTTCATCAATGTGAATGGTAATAGATGATTACGGCTCAATTCAAACATATTTTATTTTGAAATTAACTTATTAGCTAACACTTGATGAGCTACTTGTCTCCCATGTGATCATAAGATGGATCGATATGGGCGTCTAATCCAAATTGTTGTACTCTAGAGTTTATTAATGGTCTCGATCAGTTTGTAAGATTTGTAGAGGAACATAACAAATAACCTAGAGATAGGTTCTATTTTCCTTGTAGGCATTGCAGTAACAACTTAAAAGTCGATATTGTTGACATGATAAAAAATAATGTTATGTGCAATGGGATTGTATAGTGTTATACAGAATGGTTCTAGCATGGATATATTCCTAGTATAAGATCACTATATATCGACAGTGGTATTTGTGTCAAAGAAGATATGGATGATGATGTTTTTGTGAAAAAACCAATTTCAACAGATATGGTTGATGTGATGCTAGATAGTTGCGGGGTAAATGTCACAAATCCACCTCCCTTATTTAGAAACATTCTGCATGATGTTAAGAAACCATTACACTTAGGTTGTAGTAAGTTTATGAAGTTGAGCATTTTTTTGAGATTATATACTCTCAAGGCTAACTATAGATGGAGTGATAAAAGCTTCACTTCTCTCTTGTCTTTGTTGAAAGAAATTCTCCCAAAAGACAACGAACTTCCAATACCAACATACAAAATGAAAAAGATATTTTGCCCAATGGGAATGGAGGCTAAGAAGATACATGCATGCCCGAATGATTTTGTGTTGTTCAGAAAGACTATATCAATCAAGAAGAATGTTTGGAATGTGGGGCGTCTAGGTACAAAACTGACGATCCTACAAAAGAAAATTGTTCTATCATTCTTCATGGGAAAATATAATTTATTTCAGATCCTATTATTGAAGAAGAATACTATGATAAGTATGATGAATCTAGTCAATTCTCCATTGGCTTATCAAGTATAAATCTTGAATTAAACATTAATGACTATATATATGAATATCACAAAGAAGGAATATTAGTTTAAGGTATACTACATACATACATACATTAAACCTTTTTATTTTTTCAATTGTGACATGATTTTTTTCATATGTTTATGTTTGATTATATAGATGAAATATGAACAGGAACACAACGACCCTGAATGTGAGGATCCTGAGCGTTAGGATCTTACTAAGCCTCCTGAGCAGGGTGATGATGCTATTTCCAAATCTACGCATTAGAGAGGGATAACTTTGATAAAAAAAGCCTTATCTAGGGACAAAAAGAAGAAGGGCGCCATTGAATTTAATGAAGTAGGAATGGCGATTACTAAAGAGTGTGTATGCTTTTCTGGGGTCCTTAATCAAAGCAAAGTGCCTCTCCCTATGGAAGATTGGATAAACGTAGATCAAGCTACTAAAGACCTCACTAGGAAGGAGTTATAGGTGAGATATAAGCATTTACATATTTATAGTCTTTTTCTGCTCTTTCTTTTTCACATTTATAAAAGTAGTGCATGTTGAACCTTTTCAGAGCATGTATGAGCTTGATAAAAAGTCACATCGCAAGAATGTTATACATCTCATCAGGAGAAGACATAGAGATTGGTTGTCAATCCTCATAAGGGACTAAATCTTTAAATCCAAGAAGGACAAGGACCCCAAAGTGCAGTGACCTATTGTGATAAAAAGAATGGGAACAATTTCTTGAACAAAGAAAAATAGATGAGTTCAAGGTATTGAATTAATCAAGTTAGTCATGATGTAAAAAAAGGTGTGACAAGAATGTGTACAACCATCAGTTAGGTTTAGGTGGTTATGTTAAACACTGCCTATTGAGAGAGCAAGGGTTTTCTCCTTATACTCCTTCTATTGTTGATTCTTCTAGCATTTTTGGATGGCTACCTCACTATTTGAAGTGGATAAATGTGAGAAAAAATAAAGCTGAAGAAATACCTATCCAAACAAACCAGGAGGTGCCTATAAAATGATAAATTCTTAGTCTCACAATGCATGTCTATGTTATTTTTTCCTTGAATTGTTAAGTTTTACTGATTAACCAATTTTGATGATGAATAGTTGGAGCTAGGTGAGAAAAGAAAGGAGGGCAATCACCCTTCAGGGAACACATGATGAATTGACGGTTGCTCTAGGGACGGAAGAGCATCCTAGATGTGTTAGGACAGATGGAGCTGGGTTTCGACTAAAATATTTTTTAGCTCATCCCAACAAAACACAAATATGCTAAGAAAGGAGGAATGGACCATGAGAAGGTGCAAAAATTGATAGTTGCAGCCTTGGAGCAGCTTAAGGTTTCTGAGGCGGCACAAGCTCCTCCACCAATCACGGATCTTGTACAACGTCACACGTCCGAGGAGGGTATTATGAGTACTCCTTGTGACCAACGTGGCCCAATGGGGGTAAAATTCAATTTAGTCAATTTATATTTTGTTTTATACATTGTAATGAAGTAATCTCTCAAGTATATATATATATATATATATATATATATATATGTGTGTGTGTGTGTGTGTGTGTGTGTGTGTGTGTGTGTGTGTGTCAACTTAAATGTTGTATTTTATAAAATTATAAGTGGTCAAAAAATTTCATCTTGCCATCAATGTTCCGTCATACAACATTGCGGCAGATGGCAAGGTTTTCCCACACGCTAATGTGTTTCAAGGCATTCCCTTTACCATTGATCATGTTAGTGTGTCTGTGATACATGTCACTCCAATATGGAAAGAAACACCACTCCCATATGAGCACTTGGATGCTACCACAATCAGAGAGGTAGAAGGCAGCTATATGGGTTGGCCCAAATGGCTCATTGTATTTCTTGAGATACGACAATTGTATATTAAATTTATATATAATCAGGAGATAACACAAGAATACATGCATGCATACCACAACAACTAAGAAGCCCCCTAGAGTTACAAAGCCTCCTCTCCCACATTTTATTCCACATGAGTTGTTTGACTCTCTAGGCCCTAACTATAAGGCATTGACAATATGGTTAGACAATACATATCCATCAGATACCATGGCAATAGACCTTCGAGAGGAGGTTGTAGGTATAGATTGGGATATTGCAATTGTGTTGACAGATGTTTTTGAGTTATTTTATTATCTATGTCTGAAAACACCAATGATAGAACTTTAGATACAGTGAGTCTGAATATATCGTATGTGAAAATTACATATTTTATATTTTTTTTCTATATATCAATTGATTATTACATATATATATATATATATATATTCAGTCATATCTAGTACGTGGCTGCTAATTTTTAATTATCAAATATGGCATTTCTAATGTTATCAATGACTAGCAATTTAGCTAGGAATCTGAGTGGCGTCACTGATTACGTGACTACCGTGGTGAAGGTTTTGGTGCTTCAAGGACATATTCATAGCTCCCTTTGACATTGTGTAAGTTTTGGGCTTTTTATTAACTTATGAATATACAAATGTTGTGGAATTTAATTGTTATTTTATTTTCCTTCTAGTTATTCAGAAATAAGCATTGACAGTTGTTAGTGATTGTTAATGAGATCTATAATGTGTATTTCTTTGATCCTTGCGGTATAAAACTAATAAGAAATGAGGGACACCCTATGACATTTTCGATTCACATGTAAGTATATTTTTTCCTTATTCAACATATTTGTTAATATTTGCATCATATGACAGTTTAATAATGCAACATATTTGTTAATTTAACTTATAGGGGTATGAAAACATTCCACAGTGATGGAGGAAAAGTAGGTATAAAAAAGAAATCATTACTTTAGAAGAGTGTTAATGTATATAGTCATCTCACTCCAAATCATATATGTTATCAACTCTTCTTATTTACATTTATTACCGTAATTGTAAATCTACATTGCCATGTACAAGACAATGATTGGGCATTGTGAATATTATGTGATGTTGTACACAAACAACATTGTTAAGAGCGCGCTACTAGATCTCAAATGTAAAACGAAGGTATTTTTATTAGTCTTAGATCATAATTAATGAAGTAATCTCACTTGATAATACAAACAATCATATGTAATTAGAATTATATTTCATTCTCTTTGCAAATTTTTGACACCATTGAAGCCTATATGTTGAATCAGATGAATGACGTATGTGAAGAGTGAGCAAACTACTTCATCAAATATGTGGACCTGTCAGCTAATTGGGATGGTTGATTGATATTTGTATACAAACTTTGACGTTAATATTTTATTTTATATATTATACATGCGGACTTAAACTCTGTGTCAGCTGATTTGTATAAGTGTTCATGGATATGTGTGTGTGAATTGAATGTGAAGTGCGTTGAGGAAGATTGAATGTTATCGAGTCCACTTTCTTATGTGTATTTGTGCATATGTGTGAAATTGACTGTGTAGTTGAGAACTGAATCAAGCGAGTTATGAGTTCATTGATATATGTGTGCATTGAAGTGATAATAGATAGAATGTTGAGCCAAATCAATTGAACTTTTATATATATCTGTTTTCTTACAAATTTGATGGCTTGTTGTTAAGCTGTGATGTTTGCAGAGCCTGTAGTTCTACTAAACTACTGCAATTCTACTTAATTGTTGTTGTTCTACTGAACTATAGGCTCTAGAAAGGCCAGTAGTTGGACAACAAGTATGCATAACTAATATATAGAAAAAAAATATAGACATATGTCATAGTTTATTTCATAAAAAATCAAAATTTACATATACCTACATCGTCGATTTTGTGAAAAAAATCGACGACACATCCCTTTCTTTCACTGTTTATTCACTAAAATCTCATCATTCATTTCATAAGAAACCAACCACAAATGGGACATTACCTCATCCATTTGTTACGACAAATGTATCATTACCTCTTCGGTTCTACTATAACTAATGAGAAACTATCAAGGGAAACTACATTTTTATCACACGGTGCGTGTTATTTCATCGGTTTGACGTCACATGAAACTGACAATATACATGTATATCGTCATTTTCTTTTTATCAAAATAACTGACGACATACATCCTGAATTTTAGCATCGCCCACTTAGTCATTGGTTTATAATCAACAAGATATGCCAAAAACAACTGATGATATAGGCCCAGTTATGTACCACTGATACTATCTCTAGAACCATTTCAATCATTCTTGGTCGTTCATAATCTCTCTAATTCTAGTAGCAATTTCAATTGCTAATGCTTAAGTACTAGTTGTCAAATTTTTGAGACATTTTGATTACACATTTTCTCAAAACTTCTCTAGTTTGCTCATTCTTATAACACCTTTTTGGTATTCACATTGATTCTTCATAGAATTTGATCTTGCTTCTTGGTTAAGCCACCTTAAGACAAACATATTATAATTAACTAACAATCACTTGTCAAAAGAAAATCTTGATTTTAAAATTTCTTCTTGGGTCGTCTCTCTCTAACCCACCATGTCACATCCCAATCGCCAAAGATGGGTTTATCATGAGGAGTCCTCGGGTAACTAGGATTCTAATCCACAAGAGCTTTTACAGATGATGGCATAATGTTTCATGGTGATTTTAAAGACCACAAGACATGCCCGTAAAAAGTATTTTATTGTTCATTTTTTATTAAATTTGAAAACAATAAATCTGAATCAAACATTTTCCAACCCTGAAAGCATGTGCAAAGTGACCTCTATCTAGTGGTGTGAGATTTCCTAGAACCTACTCATTTGTAATAGGATTGCCTTGTCTAGGATGTTGACCATATTTGCCATGTCTATCCGCCCTTAGGTGGTGTCATTTTGGGTTTTTTCTACATTTCCTCTATGATTTAACTACCTATCAATGATTTTTTACAATTTCCATGGTAGACGCACTCACATCTTTATCTATCTTTGTTTATTCTCTTCTTAACCTTTTAGTTTTACGTCAATTGGGGAAACTCATTTTTTTTATCTCCATGGGACCTTTTCTCGAAGTAAAACACCTACCAATTACAACAAGTAACCAACATGTAACTGGGAACGGCCACCAATGAAGAAACCTAGATACTATAATTCCTAATACCTTGTTTTCGGACATCCCAACATTTGTGTGGATATTGGGGAAGCAGGGGTTCACCCCCTACTGTGGTCCAAAATTGTCAATAGAACAAACTTTTTGATGGTGCCAACAATTGAATCAAAATTCATTATTTCATGACATTATTCATATCATCCATTTGTAGCAATAAAAGCACTAAACCACAGACTCTCAACGCCTTTGGAATAAGGAAGTACAATTATCAATTGTATCTCCCCCATTAAACTATACATTGCAACATGGTTACTGCGTACGGTGATTCATACCAAAAACGTTGTAAATATCATATCATATCTACTTAAAAGCATTTAGTAGATACCCCATTTTGAACCACCTACCAAAGCATATATTTAAATATTGTTGGGACAATCTCTTTAGCTCATATATTTAAGCAAAATTCCATTGATTCCGGATCATCATGACCAAACCATCCTCTTTATCATCTATCTAAGCTACATAGAAACTCACCAAAAATTATCTTACAACCACCATAAGCAACCTAAGTTTATGATTTCAAGAGTTTGATTGTTCATGCACATATATCTTATGCAGCTGACTGGTTCTCAAGTCCATTTCAAATTGCATATATCTTTCCTTAACCATAAAATATATAGTGGGGTGGATTATTTTTTAGCAGGCACATTACATATATGAATTATAATAGGAAAATTCAAACAAATCTTACTGCAACCTTGACTAAGTCATAGTCACTTATGTACTAATTAAAAAATCACAAGAGGCACATATAAGATATTCCCATGTATAGTTCTTAAACAAAATTTATAACAAATTAATCAGCTCCTAGTATATTGAATTGAAATGAATCAAAAGTCATTTATACTCTGACTTTGGGTGTTGTGGTTGTGCACATTTCCTAAATCTCTATAAGTAGTACTAGAGATAAAACTTAGAATGGACTTTAGCATTCCTAGACCCTAAAAGGTCTTAGTTGTAAAAACTCTATCTTTACAACCCTTTTTTCACATAGTGTTCATAATATATAATTAATCTTTGCACATTAATACAATACATCAGAGTACACAGAACCTCATGCTACATATATAATAACTACATTTTCAAAACATTAAGTTCTATCTATCCTTCTACCAACATAGGACATCTCATGAAAATCTCTTGTCATTTTTGAATCTCCTATCCATGTAAATCCCAAAGGGATGAACCATGAAGCATGAACAAAAGAGGAAAGGGTCAACTAAATAATTTCTAACTATTGAGCTATCATAAAACATTTAACAACAATATAGTATTATATGCATTTCAAAGTTAGGAAAGAACAATTTAGTATACTTTTGTTCAACAAGTTCAAGATTTTAGGTCAACAATTAGGATCCAAATAACATTGCCAACATTCAAGTTTCAAGATAGCAATTCACAATATTATTACAAATATAAACTATTCAAGATTATTCTCAATGTATCAGGTATAAAATACTATTCACATTATCAAGATCAAATTCCAAATATCAAGCTTAACACCTTCAGATCATATCTTTTAAAGGACAATGCCTTGTGTTTGCACCCTCTAAGAGAGAAAAACACTAGTGCCTAGTTAACTGTATACTAGTGAATTGGGACCAACTATTCCTTTAACTAGTGTGCAAGGTGGTGGAATATTACCAAGTCAAGCCTTAAAAGGGGACAAATCCCATAAAGGGAGTCAAAACCAAAAATAGATAAATTTCATTACCAATTTAATATCCAATTGATACTCAAGATTTGTAATACATTCAAGAGGAAATATGCTTATAAGTAGTTGGGGTTCACCACTTTAGAAATATCAATTCATGCATTTCAAGAGGTAAATACATAGCACAACAAATGAATAGAGAAAATAGTACCTCAATCATTCAAAAATCCAAAGGTTGCACATCACAATGTGGCTCTAAGAGAAAAAAATCTGCAATGTAGTGCAATGTTGTTGTCATTTGGCTTGAAACCAAGTAATCTTAATAGTTTCTATTTAGGATTACACTCTCCGTCTAGGTTTAGTACTTATGCCACTATTCATATATTAACTTCATTTCTATATTTTCTTTTAATATTATATGTATGTATAATCAATATTGCATGTTCATGTATGTCATTATATTATCATATAAAACCCTTACATATTGAAATTTTCACATTATGTTGTTTAGCTTCTATCACATTATCAGTTAGGGTCTCGACTTGTATCAAGTGAACATATCATTCATTATATGTGTCCAAATGTTCATCTGTTAGTTATTACATGTATACAGACATACATACATACATACATACATATATGTATGTATATATAAACTAGAATAGAATTGATTCTATGTAGAATAGATTTTTTGTAATGTCTATAATTATCAAAATAAAATTTTAATGAGAAAAGTAAATATGTAGTGTTGATCTATGCTAGTGAGATAGGCACTCCAAAAAATTTGATCTCATTTAGATAAGTATAGCCCTTGCATCTTAGCATACCAAAAATCGAAGGTCTGAAACTTATTAAAACACTAATTTTTGTACACATTACATGGATGACCTAAAAGTATCCATATAAACTGAAAATTAGTTCATAAATAATTAATGAGGTGAATGATAAGATCCTATGGTTGGATTTTATATATAGTCGATCCAAGATGGTAAACTATTGAGTTCTATTTGTTCTCTAATAGAACTGATTCTAGCTTTTATATATATATATATATATATATATATATATATATATATATATATATATATATATATATATATATATATATATATATATATATATGGGTGTTCATTCATTTCCTGCGCGGGTAGCATGGATTTTCGCTACCCTGCAGCCAAAAAAGTAACTCTCCTGGCTAAGAAAGTAACTCTGTTGTAAAAAAAGTAAATGTGGTGTCAAAAAAGTAACGCTGCTGGCCAAAAAAGTAACTCTGTACAAAATATACATCATATATATATAAGGACGGGTTTTTTGATTTTGGAGGGGCAAATGATATTATTTTTGGCTAAAATTTTTTGGAGAGCTAGACAAAATAGTCCTCTACAATAACAATTTTTTTTGAAAAAAGCGATCGGAAGGGTGGGCGGGTAGCTACCCGCGCGGGCAATAAAGATGGGCCATATATATATATATATATATATATATATATATATATATATATATATAAAAGTGATCGGAAGGGTGGGCGGGTAGCTACCCGCGTGGGCAATAAAGATGGGCCATATATATATATATATATATATATATATATATATATATATATATATATATATATATATATATATATATATATATATATATATATAATTACCCGCGTGGGTAGCTACCGCCCCCTATTTCAGTTACTTTTTTTGGAATTTCTTACTTTTGACATGTAGAGGGTTAATTTACCTTGGAAACTGTTACTTTTCATGCACAGATAGCTACATTGCAATAGCTATAACAAATATATAATTATATTATAGTATATATATGTATATATATATATATATTTGTTGTATATTCTATCCAAATTTACTTTTTTAGTCGTATAGTTACTTTTTTTTATCATCATAGTCACTTTTTTTGCCCAGTGAGTTGTGTTTCTGACCATATAGTTACTTTTTAGGTTGACGGGTAGCAAAATCCAGGCTACCCACGCGGGTATTGAATGAACGCTCATATATATGTATATATATGTATATATATATATATATATATATATATATATATATAGAGAGAGAGAGAGAGAGAGAGAGTCAGGCTAGACTATACTCGAGTGTACAGATCGCACGAATACACTCGAAGTGTATTTGCATATCAAGACTATTTTTTGCAAAATGTAAATCACCGATCTTCACCGTTATACTATAACTAGGCTACATACAAATTTTAAGCCCATTTGGATGAGTGTAAGTCACTCATCTAAGGGCAACAAAATCGACGCGTGAAACTAATTTGAAATGCATAATTTTTGCGGTCTTTATAACATGACCTATAAATGTCCAAATGTGCTCAAATTTTGCGTATGAGCTATTCACAAGATGTTTAAGAAGATCAATGGATTATATTTTTGAAAAAAATATTGCATCATAAAAAACTACTTGAGTGTATTCTGCTCTGAATACACTCGAGTGTATTCTAGCCTGACTCTCTCTCTCTCTCTATATATATATATAATACACACACATATATATACATATATTACATATATATATATATATGTTACATGGTCTAGTGCACCATCTCATCATGTATATTTATATATGGTAATAGATATCACTTATTCTGTCAATAATGATTACATCCTACACTAGATAGATGCTTGTCCCAGATTTGGATCTTGAAAGGGAACATCAAAGTCATGAGTCATGGATGAGGGTTCTTCTTATATGATTTTTACATACACATGTCTGGAACCAATACTGGATGGTGGAATATGCTTCGTGAAAAGGAATACAATGGTCTTGATAAGTGGAAAGTCAGGGAAATCCTCAGTAGTTTTAAGAGGACTGATATGCCAGTATGTATTAGTATGCATGAACTTTCACTTCAGATTTGGAAGATGAAAATGTTTTCTAGGATCAACACCTATCTTGGAATTTCATTGCAAAATGATAAATTTACATATGATTCTGGAGGATCAAATTTGTAGAGATACAAGTTTGAATGGTGGACGAGTCAAATTCCCCTCTCACTTGGAAGTGTCCAATAAAAATGTTGCTCCACTTACCATTCATTGTGAATATGAATGGATCCAAAATCTTTCCATTTGTGTAATCTCTTTATCCATGATGACTTCATTAAGGATTTCATGTCTATCTCTAAACAAATGAGTTTGGAAATGAAGTTCAAAGTAAGGTTTAAGGACATGTTCCTGAGATAAATATTGGTGAGTCCAATAGAGATATCATCCTCAACAAAGAGTCCAAAAGTATCTGACTCAGAAAGAGAAGGGTTTTACATCACAAGTGAATATTTTTATATAGATAATGATTGAATGATGACACACATGATTATGTAGTTGACATGAGTTATAACTTTATTGTGGTGGATCTCATAACTCTACTAAAATCTAGTTATGTCACTAGTTTGAATAAAACTTATCAAAATTCTCGAGAACTAAATTTCCGCAATATGAAGAAGGCTAAGAGATCTAAGAATGGAAACACCAAGAGAAGTACTTACATTTTAGGCTCCTCAAATTCTATTGCTTCACTCAACCACAAATTTAAAAATCTTAAGGTCAACTCATGAGAGGAGGTAACAAGTGTAGCCAGTGAAGCACTAGTTAAAAAAAATCTCCCAATGGATAACTCTCCTCTCAATACAATCTCCTATAATGTCTAGGGACTTAATCTCAAAGCCACTAAAGTATTAGGAGGCTTAGGCCTCATCTGATTATCTTAATTGAAACTAAAGTCATAAGAGGAAGACTCAAAGACTTAACAATATTTCTTTCCATATAAAAAATGGATGTCTGATGTGTGTCGATTACACAACAATACACTTGGGGGTTTATTTATAGAGTTTAACCTTTGTTAATTATAAAACAACCACTTAGACAAGTTGGTTAATTTATTAGTATAGAAAAGGTCGGTCCCACAAAATAACATTTTCAAGATTGAGTTGAACCGGCTTGATTTGAACAATTATTTGAACATGAATTAAAAGTCCATTGATACATGTTTGATTATGCTAAAAAAAAAGACTACAGTAAGAACAATATAATAAAGGATTACACTAAGGACAAAATAATAAAAAGTTACACTAAGAGCAAGTAAGGAATGATTAACAATGAGTAGAATTAAATTGTATAAGTAAGAGTGGTTGTGAAATTGAGTTTGATTCGATGATGAGGAATATCGAGGTTATGAGTTTTACACCCATAGCATGCATAGAAACTTAGATCGATAAAAACTCATGAATACAAAACCAGTTAGATGAGAGCATGTGAAGTATTCTTGAACACATCACAAAAGATCAAGCTTCCCATAAGCCCATTGATCTCGATGTTTGTGGATCCTTGATTGATCGTCTCAAACAAGCTCCTTCTGAGGTTTCTATTTTTTGGATTCTTCTACCCTTGGGGTCTAAGATCTCTTTTCCCAAAGGTTAACAAGTGGAAAGGCAATGGATAAAGTTATCAAACTGTATGATAAACCAATCAAAACACCATCTAACATGTTATATCTTGGCATTAAATCGATCTAATCATCTATGGGCTATGTGGCTACTCCCCATGCCCCAATATATGGAACTACTCACATTATAGAAAGAAATACAAGAGAAAAAGAAGGAAGAGAGGAAGTCATAGGCTAGTAATAGAAGAATAATACAATAGGACTCTGACCTAGCTAGTAAAAATGTAATGGCACCCCTCTTCAATCCTTGCTCAAAAGGAGAAGAAGAATAAGAACAATGGATTCGAAACTAATATCCAATATGAAAATGAATACAAGTTAAAAGAATTTTAAATACAAGAATGTAAAAGAAAAGCTTAAGACAAAGGCAAGATAAAAAAATTTGGTTCATTTTATTTGTGGAGTCCCCCCTCCTTTTATAGGGAGAAGGAGGGGTGGAAACCCTAAGGATAATGTTAATTTGACTGGAGGTTGTTGTAATGTCTATCTGCAAACCACCAACTGATTGGCTGGGATTTTGAGTCGTGCGATTGGGGTTCTAGGTGAGAAATCCTAGGGAAGCAAGTCAAAACCCAAGCAATGTGTAACGACATGGCAGTTGCGGTTGTGAGCAAGTCTTATGTTCCACGAGCTTGAGTCAACAATTTGGGACGTCTGAGTTGCTCGATTTAGAAATTATGTTGATCGATCTGTTTAATGAGTGGCTAGGTTTTCACATGTCTAGAATAGAGTGAGTCGATCGGTTGACATCATGAGACGGTTGATTGAAGTTATAAAGTAGAGTTCTTTAGGGCACATAATTCAATCGATTGGTGGGATGAGTCGACTGATTAAAGTACTCAGAAGCTTGGGAATATGTAATTTAAGATCTAGTCTTTTGATTCCAAGTGGTGAAGTAGGTTCTTTTATTTTAAAGCCCAGAGAATGTAAACGAGTGTGGTACCTACAAAATGTGAGCCAAATGATAAGAAATCTTGATTAAAGGGTCAAGATCAAGTAAATTATAATTGTTTTCTAAAAAAGTATAATTAAATTCTAAACAAAGACCTAGAAGATGCAATGAAAAGAGGGACAAAAATGCATTCATCAAAATACCCCAGACTTGAATGTTTTCTCATCTCGAGCAACAATGATTCACAAATTATTCCAGTTTGTACTGCCAACGTGTCTTTCCTCACTCTCATAGCATTACTTTTCTCCTTACCTCCTTTGACCAAGCGATCCAATCTCCTAGAATCACACAACACAAAATACCACATTCTCTATTAAAACATGTTTTTTAGCTTGTTTCTATATCAAGACTTTGTGAAAAAGAAAGTTTCATCTCCCTTATACTTTGACACTCTCACATTTTCTTGTATATTTGCATAGGAATAGGGGTTTAAGTGGATTGGGGGGACATTTGGATTCCCCTAAAAAAATTGAGTGAATGAGGTATGGAGAATATGGCTTCTCATCTATTTGTCTTGAGGTCTTTATTTGTAATGTATTGCAATTACATTGATTGCATTTTTTGGTGTGCACTTTGGCATATTTTTATGGCACACCGTTATTAGATTTATAAGGGGTATGAAAGAAATAGTGAGAGGGGGAAGATCATGCCACCCTGAATTTGGGGTTTGGCATATGGTTGTTTTTTATTTTTCCTTTGCGATGCGAGGGGGATGAAGATGGTGGAAGAATGTTTGCAAAATGTTGGTCCTATGTACTTAATTTTTTTTTATCAAACTTTTGATTCCAGAGTATCATTGCATTAGTTCGATTCTTCCTATCACCACATTGTGCAAGAGATACGACAAGTTATTATGCAATTTTGAATAAAGAAAGTTTGTGATTCATTCTTATAATTGCAATAAGGCTTGCCAACATCTCCAAGGAGTATTTTCTAATTTGAGATCCTAGGTGACATAGTGAGTTCTAATCATCACAGTCTGTAAAATGATTTCAAGAAGGTTTATTGCATTAGAAAAAAGGCACATTGATAGAATAAGTCTATTCATATGGCTGACTAGATAACAGACAATTTTCATCAATAAGGAACAAAATTAACTAAACTTAAGAAAGAAAACTAAATGCAATCAAAATATGACAAAATACATATACTATGAAAGGAAGATAGGGGGTGGAATTGGCACATACCACCCACCTCCACCCCAACCTTAGAATTTTCTCATCTTGAGAAAATACCAAATCAGAGATGAAGGGAAGAGAATCACTAAGGTGGTGGAGATTGAGGCGGTGGAGGAGAAGATGAGGAAGGAGGGTCATAGTAGTAATGGCCCCAGTATTGGAGTTGGGGTCAGGCTATACTTGGTGAGCCCCATACTCAACATAGGACGGTCTGGTGGGGGTGTAGTGACTGCAGTCGACATGCCATGACTCCTGAGAATGTTGCATAAGATAAATATGGTTAAGTAAATGTCCCTAGCATTGCTACTCACATTGAATCTGGTCCAAGTATTGCGGGGTCTCATAGAATGCATTAGGCCGTTAGCTCATGTATCATTGGTAGTGCACCTCTTGGTGCGACATCTAGGATGAGGAGGAGGAGGGTCGAACTCATAATCATTTCTCTTTGTCGAGACACTCCATTGATGGGAATTGGGTTTGGGGATGGCACCCTTTGTAATTGGGTTCTCAAAGAGGAACCACTGGATATGCGCCAGTAGGTTTGACAACTCATAATAGAGGTTTGTTGCTACAAACTTGGCATATCGGTGAAGGTCAAGGTGGACATTGAGGTCCCTGAAAAGATAATATGTATCTGGTGGGGAACCTTAACGAATAGCTTGTCTTGCCTTCAGATATGGAATGTCGATCAGGTGAGGAGTCCCCTTAAGTGGAACTGTTGGGAAGGGAATATGAGTGAAGCCTAAGAAAATGGTGATGACAGTCATGATATGGCCAATGTTGAAGGTTGAGTTGGTGATGTGCTCGCCTGAATGCCAATGTGCTCGAGGATGACATTCCCCCAATTGAATGACTCGTCATGAATAAATCACCACAAAGTGTAGAGGTTCGTTTGAGTAATGGTGATGTGAGTTCCTGACCTACTGTAGATAGTACATGTGAGGATCCTATTAAGATAGTGAATGATCGGATTGTGGATGTTGGAGGATTTGGGTCCCTTTGGTAGGGATACATTCTAGTAATGTTTGCCTAGAACTTGGTAGGATCATACATGCTTGGACAAGAAGAATGGGAGAACACCATGCACTATGAGAGCTAAGAATCATCCTCGTTGTCAAGGATGATGGAAGTAATTCATCTGGATGAGACTTCTATGGTCTCCCCAAAAATCTAGACCATGCAGTTGGAATTCCCCTATGAGCAGTGAAGTGGACAAAACGTGGTCATGAACCCCAATGCAAGGTCAATAAATATAGATAGGATCCATTAGGGGAAGAGGAGAATATGATTTCTACACAACATATGGTTTATAGAGTCCCAGATCCTGAGGGTGGTGAGGGTGTCACCACATGCTCATCTTGGGAGAATGACATTGATGGAGAACATTATGTCGAAACTCTCCTGACAGTCATAGTTGCCCCAGTGAGGGGCAAAGTGTTGAGGTCGTGACATAGTCAAATATGGATCATAACGAGCAGCTTGGCTAGCATCTACATCACGGAGGAGCTCTTCTAGTTCTTCAAGGTTAGGCACCATTTCCTCGATGATGTCAGGGAGGATTCGCTTGTGGGTTCCCCTAATGTAGATTTCAGCCCCAAAGTGTGGATGACAAGGGTGATAACAGGGGACATATTTCTTGGCAAGAGATTTGCCCTTGCAGAGGCGGCTAAAAAATCTCTCACCAAAACCTTCTGTGTGACATGGTGTTGTCGATGTGGGGCATGAATCACTCGACTCAAAGCGTACGCCACTCAACTCGTAGTGGCATTATTGATGCTCTGACTGTGGGGATCTTGTGGATTACTTGACTCGGCCTATGAGTTGCTCGACTCAAGTGTAGAGAACTAAAACTTTGAGTCACCAGTCACCCATATGGTGAAGTGAAACACTCAACCCGCTTGGCGAGAAGCCTCTATGATGATGCATAAAATGCCCGACTAGAGAAATGAATCTGTCGAGGCACTTGGGGGAATTTGTTGTGATGATATGTGAATCCCTTGATCAATGATTTGATCAGGGTAACAAAAGATTGTTGTTTCTCAATGGAGATGGAGAAGAAGAAGAAGTGGGGAAGCATTAGCGGCGTGAGGTAGATGACTCATGAATGAGTCATGTGACTAGATCTAGCGGGGGAGGTGGAGCGGAGCTATAAATGTGACCAGATGGCTGATGGGTCACTCGACTCACTGGAGTGCATTGGCAATTCACTGATGAATAGGTGTTCGTTCTAGGTTGATATGCTTGGGTATGCTTGGATGGGGGTTGAGTATGAGTCACCCCACCCACTTGGCCTATTTTCTAGGAAATTTGTGAGTTGTAAATCGATTGACTCAAGAAATGACTCGCTCGACTCACACGTCTTGGGGGAATGTGAAGCGATTTGAATTTCAAATCAAATTCCAATTTGAATCAGCCGGTTGGGAGACCAACCAATCAACACATTTTTTTATTCAAACTAGAAGAACAACTAGTAGCAAGAATGATTATAACCTAGAAATTGCAAGAATAAAAAATGGAATAACACAAAGTGAAACAAACGATTAAAGAGATATTTGGTTGCCTCCCAATAAGAATCTAGTTTTACGTTGAAGGCCCAAAGTGTATGTTCATGAAGCAGATTTTGGCTCTGATTTGGGTGGGGCGAAGGTTTGATTAATTCTAAATCTTCAGGAATAGAGAGGCATTGTGATCATTGTGCCATGAAATCCTCAAAAGTTATGTATCACATAAGTCTATGCTTGTTCACTACAGAGTCACCCTTCCGTTTATCCCAAAGAAGAAAAGTTCCATGTGAATAGACACGCTTTACAAGATAAGGGCCATATCATCCAAATTTGAGTTTTCCAAGGAAAATTCGCAACATGGAATTATAGATTTGGACATGGTCACCCTCTTGAATGTCTTTTTGCCAAATATGACCATCATTCCATAATTTGGTTTTGTCTTTGTAGATCTTGGGAGTTTTTATAGGTTGTCATCCTAAGTTCCTCTAACTTCTACAATAGGGTTCTCACCTGCTATAGATAGGTCAAAATTAAGGATTTTGATAGCCCAGCTAGCCTTGTGTTCCAATTCAATGCAGAGATGGCAGGGTTTTCCATAGATAAACTGAAAAGGACTTGTGCCTAAGGGTGTTTTACAAGTTGTTCTGTATGCCCACAAGGCATCATTGATTTTCAGGGTCCAATCTTTCCTAGTGTGGTTGACTATTTTCTCCAATATGGATTTGATTTGACTGTTTGAAACCTTGAATTAGTCAATGGTTTGAGGATGGTATGAATATGTGACCTTGTGATGGACACCATATTTCCTAACCAAGGACTCATAATTTTTCTCCAAAAAGAGTGACTCTCCATAAAAAAATCACAATGTGAGGTACCCCAGACCTCAAAAAGTGGTATCCTTGAAAAGTTTTATGACATATTTTGAGTCACTGGTTTTTTTGGGGATGGCTTTTACCCATTTTAAAACATAGGCCATAGCCACTAGGATATAGGATCACCCACAAGAAGAGGGGAAGGGTCCTATATAATCCACTCCCCTAATATTGAAGATCTCTATTTTCTACAAAGAAGTCATTGGCATTTGATATCTCTTCAAAATATTTCAGTCCACTGACATTGATCACAATGTAAAACAAACTCATAAGAATCTTTAATCAAGATGGACCAAAAGAATCCAGATTGAAGTACCTTTCTAGAATCTTTTGAGAGCTCATGTGCCCTCTAGTGGGGCCAGAATGACATTGTTCAAGGATGTCGTAAGCATCTTCCTTAGTGACACATCTACGATATAGGCAATATGCACAAAGTTTTAATAGATAAGGGTCATCCCAGTAAAAATTCTTAACATCATGTAAAAGTTTTTCATTGTCATGTCCTTTTTAATGAGGTTGTAGGACACCTTCTGCAAGATAATTTGCATAGTCAACTAACCATGTGTATTGGGATTCAACTTTAAGTAGTTTGTCGTCTGGTAAAGAACCGTCAATTGGAATCCCATCATCATGACATAAACTTAGGCATCTAAGATGGTCAACAACAACATTTTCTGAGCCCTTTTTATCGAGGATTTCAAAATCACATTCCTGAAGTAAAAGGATCCAACAAATGTGTCTAGGTTTAGCAACTATTTTGGTTATTAGGTAGAGAGTGGCAGTGTGGTCCGTGTATACAATCACTTTGGACTCAACTAAGTAAGATAAGAACTTGTCAAAGGCATAGAAAATGTCTAGAATCTCCTTCTCAGTCGTGGTGTAGTTCCATTGTGCATAATCTAAGGTTTTGGACGCATAGTATATGACATGATATTTCTTGTAAACTCACTGTCTAAGAATGGCACTGACAACATAATCACTAGATTTGCAGATGATTTTGAAGTGTAGCAACTACTATGGTGCAAAGATGATGGGTAAGAGGTGAGAGAATCCTTCAAGCTAAGGAAGTTGGTCATGGAGGCCTAGTCGAAAGCAAAGGGAACATCCTTTTGAATAAGGTTGGTGAGATTCTTGGCAGTTTTTGAAAAGTCACAAATGAATCACCAGTAAAACTCAGTGTGCCCAAGAAATGCCCAAATGTCCTTGAACGAAGTAGGAGGAGTAAGTTTGGAAATAACCTCAATTTTTTCTCTTAATACTTCTATTCCTTGATTGCTAACTCTATGTCCCAAGATAATTCCTTCTCTTACCATGAAATGACATTTTCCCAATTCAAAACTAAGTGTGCCTCTTCACACTTTTCTAGTACTAGGGATAAATATCTTAGGTAAGTAAAAATAAATCTATGTAAGCAAAGAATTCATCCATAAAAACCTCCGTGATAGTTTTAGTTAACCCAAAAAAATAGTGGATATGCACTACCGAAAGGTGGTGGAGCATTACAAAGACCAAAGGACCATTCTCTGAAATGTGTAGGGGCCAAAGGAGAAAGTGAAAGTGATATTTTCCTAATCTTTGGGATGAATGGGGACCTAATAAAATTCTGAATAACCATCCTGATAGAAAAAATACTCTTGATGGGTAAGGCGCACCAGTACTTGATCCAGGAAGGGAATAGGGAAGTGATCTTTCCTAGTGCCCTTATTCACTTTCCTATAGTCAATACATATCCTCCATCCTATAATAGTGCAGGTGAGGATGAGCTCATCATTTTCGTTCTTCACAATAGTGGTCCCCCCCTTTATTGGGTACCACTTGGATAGGAATGGCCCATGGGGAGTCATATATCGGGTAAATGATTCATGTAGTCAAATGCTCGATAACCTTAATATGACAAATTATTTCATATTGGGATAGGATTTGTGTTGAGGGTCCCAAGATGGCTTATACTCTTCTACCATTGGAATTATATGCATGCAAATGGCTTGAGTAATCCATGTTAGCTCAGTAATTTTGCACCCCAGGCCTGCTCTCCTTTTTCTTAGCTCAGTCATGAGCTTGTCTTCTTTATCAGGAGTAAGGTTAGAATTAATTATGATTGGACATATTTGTTGTGCATCAAGAAAGACATATATGCATCCTTCTATGATAGTTTTCATTTCTGGGGCTTTAGAAGGTTCGAGCTTCTCTTATAGAAGAGAGATCATCTTAAGGTTCTCAATTTAAGCCTGAGGAACTTCCTAAAAAAATATCTAGATGAGCTTTGCACTGGTCTAATTGCTCATCATCAAGGTCACATTCAGACAAGGCCATAAGGGAAGTGTGGAAGGGGTCCTAAAATAATTCCCACTCTTGTCTCAATTGAGAAAGCTTATTGATACAACTAGAAGATACACTTCCTCGTGGAAGCTTGGGCCCTCAATGCTTTTAAAAACCCAAAATTCTAGGGTTTGCCTACCTAGGTGTAAAAGATTGTTTTTAGTCTTGACATCAATCAAAGCTCAGGCAGTGGCTAAAAAGGGATGGCCAAAAAGGAAAGGATAGTGTAGATTTTCTTTGATATCCATGATCACAAAGTCACATGGAAGTAGGCGTCCTTCCCAACCCTTATAGATATATCTTCAATGATACCCATGGGCTTTGTCATAGATGGATATGATAATTGGATAGTCATGGAGGTGGGAAGCATGCCAACAAATCCTAATGTTTGGCAAAGACTATAAGGCATGATTGAAATACTTGTGCCTAAGTCAGCAAAACCATTTCTACAAGCATTGTCGCCTAGATATCACCCAATCCCCAATGAACCATGGTCTTTCTATTTTTTAGGCATCTTGTTAAGAATGATATCAGATTAAGTCCTACAAAGTTTCACAATTTCATATTCCTCGGTGGTGTACTTCCTAGTCAATAAAGTTTTCATGTATTAGACCAGGCAAGCATCTCAGCGAGATCATCCAAAAAGGAAATGTCTACATGAAGTTTTTTCATGGCATCTCTAAATTTCATGAACTTGGAATCTAGCCTAGTTTGTTTAAGGTAGGCTTGATATGGTGGACGAGGTTTGTAAATTGGGATTTCACGCTCATTATCTTCCACTTGTGGAGCTTCAGGGATGGGGTTTTTATCAACATTGGGGTCAGTGGAATCTATGAAGTTTCCCTTTCAACAACCACAATATCATCCTCTCAAAACTTATGGGAATTTTAGGGGGCTTCTCCATAGGATGGGAGGAGCATAAAGATTCCTATAATGCATGGAAATGAACTTAAGTTGTTCATGATGATTCGGGTTATTTTCAAGCTACCCTACAAAAGTGTCGATAGGAGGTCTTTGGTTGGCTAGGAGTTGGGCCAAGTGAGAATTAATCGCCTTATGATGGGCCTTCTATGAAAGGATGAGCTACTCTAGAGTAGTTATTCTATCATCAGGAGAGGGTATGGATATCTGTTGTGTTTGGTTCATATTTTGGTACTGCTGCCTTTGGTAAACACCATGGTTTTCCTAATTATCTTGGTAATTCCCTTGGTTCCTGAAATTCCTCTAGTTGATATTGTATGGGAACCCTGGTGTGGACGGTTTGAGTTTTTGTCTTGGGGAGATCTTTGTTGGGAAGCATTTTCAACACCAATCAGATTTCCATGTTGGAACCTGGGGTGGTTCATAACATGATTTGAATTGTAGTAGGCTTGACTGGGTAATTTATGGATGGATTTGAGGTCCTCCATCTGATGTCCAACTTTAGGCTGTATGGGAATAATATAGAGAAGTTGATATTGTTGGGTAGAGTGGTCATACCCTTGGTAGATGCCATAAAGAGAGTCAACAACCTTGATTTGTTGTTGTTGCTCTCTCCTTTCATAGGCTTTGAAGGAATACTCTAAATGGTTTTGTTTCTTGACAAGGAGTTTCAGCAATATCTTTTATGTCAGAGTTTTCTTCAGCCTTTGCAACCTTGAGGACCCCTCTGGACCCTTGTCATGCTTGATTCTTAGAGCTTCTTAACAACCTCCCATGCGCTATCTTGGTTCTGGAACATAAAATTACCTCCATATGAGGTGTTGAGTAAAACCTTGGTATTTTCATCAACATCGTGATAAATGTTTCAACTAGTTGGGCTTGGGGAATGCCATGGTGCAAACAATGATGGAGAAGGTCCTTGAACCTATCTCAAGCTTCGCCTCATGCCTGGGATCATGGAAAAATAGGTGATATGTCCCCTGATTTGATAAGTGAGATATGGGGGATAATACTTATCTAGGAACTTGGGTTGGATTGCATCCCAAGTAGTGATGTGATCTACCTCTATGGCAATGTACCAATTACTAGCTTGGATGAATACGGAGTATTTAAACAACCTTAATTTATGGCATCCTCAGAAATGTCTGGGATTTTATGCAAATAACATAGTTTGATCAATCATTGAAGATGGTCTTAGAAATTGTCTCCCTTGTTACCGGTGAAAGGGTTGCTTTGGAGCATATTGATCCATTGAGTGTAGATCTCAAACATGGAGTGACGATGTCAGGTGGCACAATGGGATGTTGTGCATAGGAATTCTTAGAGATAGAGAAGCTCCTTAAGTTGTTTTTTTTTCATTTGGTCTCATGTAGTGTGGCTTCACATGCCTCTTGTTTAGCCAACAAGCCCTCTCAAAGTGTGTCATCTCTAGCATCTTGCTCATCTAAAAGGGATTCCCTTTGAGTGGAAAGGTATCGCTCAATCCTGTGATTCAGTTCATGTCCATCCATCCTACAATGATGGAAAGTCCATTCTATTTTAGGATAAAAAACGGGCAGTGTAGAATCAACATTTTTTCAATGTGGCATACACCGCTTGGTCCTTGAAAGATTGAGAAACATTTTTGAACAAAGAAGACGATTCAAGAAAAATAAGTGTGATTGCAGAAAAAATGTACTACCGGAATGGAACTTGGTAGAAGGAGGAGTGGCACTATTAGAATGGGTTATTCAAAGTAAAGTGGGGTTCAAAAGAACAATCTATTATCCCCGCCAACGATACCAAAATTGATGCACATTGATTACACAACAATTCACTAGGGTGTTTATTCCTAGAGTTTAACATTTGTTAACAGCAAAACAACCACTTAGAAAAATTGGTTAATTTATTAGTATAGCAAGGGTTGGTCCCACAGAATAATGTTTTTAAGATTATGCTTTGAACCGACTTTCTTTGAACATATATTTGAACATGTATTACAAGTTCATTGATGGAGGTTTGATTATGCTAGAACAAAAGAATAAAGATTACACTAAGAACAAGATAATAAAGGGTTACACTAAGAACAAAGTAATTAAAAGTTACACTAAGAACAAGTAAGGTATGATTAAAATGAGAAGAATTAAATTGCAGAAGAGTGGTTGGGAAATTGACTTTGATTCGATGATGAGGAATATCTGGTTTATGAGTTTCACACCCAATTCCTTCATAGAAACTTAGATTGATAAAAACTAGTGAATACAAGACCGGCTAGATGAGATCATGCAAATCATTCCCGAAATACATCATAAAAGATCAAGCTTCCCATAAATTCATTGATATTGATGTTTGTGGATCCTTGCTTGATCATCCCAAACGAGCTCCTTCTGAGGTTTCTTCTAGAGCTTGATGTGTTTATTGGGTTTTTTTACCCTTGGGGTTCGAGATTTCTTCACCCAAAGGTTAACAAGTGGAAAGGTGAGGGATCAAGTTGTCTAAGTGTACGATAAAACCATCAAAACACCATCTAACATTTTATATCTTAGGGTTAAATCAATCTAATTATCTATGGGTAATGGGGATACTCCACATGTCCTGATATATGGAACTACTCACACATCATAGAAAGACACACAAGAGAAAATGAAGGAAGAGGGGAAGTCATAGGCTAGTTATAGAAGAAGAATCCAATAGGACTCTTATCCAACAGCAATGAAATAGCACCCCTCTTCAATCCTTGCTCAGAAGGAGAAGAAGTACGAGAACAATGGATTCGAAACTAATATTCCAATATGAAAGATGAATACAAGTTACAAGATTATGAATGCAAGAATGTAAACAAGATCTTAAGACAAAGGCAAGATACAAAAACTTAGATCCTTTTCTTTGTGGAGTCCCCCCTCCTTTTATAGGGAGAAGGAGGGGTGGAAACCCTAAGGATAATGCTAAATTTGACTGACAGATATTGTAATGTCTATCCGCAAACCACCAATCGATTGACTAGAATTTTGAGTCACCTGAATGGGGTTCTTGGGGTGTGAGGGCCCAGGGAAGCAAGTCAAAACCCTAGAAATGTGTAAAGATGTGGGAGTCTTTTAGGGACGATGTGGTTTTGAGCAAGTATTGTGTTCCACGAGCTTGAGTCAATTGTTTGGGACATCTGAGTTGCCCAATTCAAAAATTGGGCTGACAGATCCACGTAATGAGTAGCCCAATTTGTGCATTTCTGGAATAGAATAAGTCAATCATTTGACATCATGAGATGGTTGATTGAAGTTTTAGAGTAGAGTTATTGAGGGAACGTGAGTCGGTCAACTGGTAGGATGAGTCGGCTGACTAAAGTAATGAGAAGCTTGGGAATATGTAATTTAAGCCTCTAGTCTTCTGATTTCGAAGTGGTGAAGTAGGTTCTTGCATTCGGAAGCTAAGAGAATGTAATAAGTGTGGTACCTACACAATGTGAGCCAAATGATAAGAATTTTGATTAATGGGTCAAGAACAAGTAAATTGTAATTATTTCTTAAAACTGTACAAAAGTAAAAAAATCCTAAACAAAGACCTGGAAGATGCAACGAAAAGAGGGATGAATATGCATCCATCAATGTCTAATCACAATTTTCACTCTTTGAGGTCAACACGTTCACACTAAATCTAGTTTTATAAGAAGTATTCTTTATCACTATAGTGTATGGACACAATTCAAATAATAAAATAAGTATACTCTAGTTGATCAAGAAAATATCTAATGTAATATGAGTGTTCCTTGGGTGATTTTGAGGAATTTCAATGATGTAAGGATGGAAAACAAAAGGTTGGGGAAGGATCCTCCTTTAAGAATGTCAGTGGAGGATTTCAACAATTGTGTCTTGAACCAATGGACACCTATTCTCTTTGGATAATCATCAAAGTGGTGACAATTTTATTGCTTCTCATACTAATAGAACCTTGTATAATGATAAGTTCATGAAGTTTTTCTCTAAGTTTCAAGTACGTATGCATTCTAATGCTACTAGTGATCACAAAATCATGAGCTTTAACATTGAGAAAATAAGGAAGATGAACACTACCTTTAGGTTCATCAATATGTGGACTAAAAAAGAAGGGTCCGTTGATTTGATTACGGAGGGCTAGAATATTAGTATTGAGGGGCATCCAATTTTAAAGTATGTTCAAAAACAAAAAATCACATATTCTCTCTCTCTGGAAGGTAGTGGGAATTATTTTACAAGAATTGAGGTCTATTGAAAGCACTACTTTGATTGCACAAACCAAAGATAATGATGGCCCTACCAATAAAGATCTAAAATATATTGCTATTTTCTATAAGAAGGAGGCTAAGAAAGCCATGTTGTTGGAGGAATTCTTACAGGATCAAAAGCCTTGAGTACAATGTTTAAAATAGGGAGACTCATATTCCAAATTCTACTATTGATCCATCATATTAAGAATACATTTGAGACATATTAAAGCCATTGAGATATCTCTACTTTTCTCTCAGAGAGATTAAAGAATATACCATCAAGTATTATAGTGATAGATTTACTAATTGTCAAGTCACTTCCACTGATCATCTTGAGACTTTTGATTTCTCTAAACTACATGAGGTTAAAAGAATTATCCTTGATGTGTTTATCTATTATGATAAAGTATCACTAATGTAAACATCAATAAGTGACCTAGACCCTACAGGCTCAAAGGAAAATTCTTCAAACCTTGTTGGAGTATCTTAAATATTATCAATGTTGGTTCATTTTCTTTCAAAGATGTATGCTTCTCAAGGAATTAAATAGAACAATTATTTCTTTAATTGCAAAATATAGTAGCACTCCTGAATTGAAGAATCAGAGGTCATAGACTTATGCAATGTTATGTTCGAAGTTATTTAAAAATAATGAGCAACATGTTGCAAAACATTCTGCCTTCTACTTTTAGTAATAACTAGTGTGCTTTTGTTAAGGGCATGAGAATCCATGATTCCATTCTTCTATGTAATGAGCTTACTCATGACTCCAATAGGAAAGGGGTATACCTAGATTATGTCTTACACTTGATTTGTCTAAGTCTTATAATTTTATTTCTTTGGATGTTTTATTCAATATTATTGATCTCATAAATTCTCCTACATGCTAGAGTGTTTGTCTCAAAGATAGTTTTCATACTACATCTTATGAGATTGTTATTAATGGGAAGCCTTCACGTGCCTTCAAACCAAGTAATCAGGTGAGACAAGGTGACCCCTTAGCACCTTATCAGTTCATTATCATCATGCAAACATTCACTTAATTGATAGTAAAGAATATAAAGATGGTAAATTTATTCCTTTTAAAGCTTCTTATAATATGGAAATTTCTCATCTTGGTTTTGCATATTAACTCATGGCGTTTATGGATGATGATGAATGGAGTGTTTTTTTATTAAAGACACCATGCATGAATTTTCTTCTATTATGGACTTGATTGTCAATATTGACAAAAAAACTCATTGATTTACAGTTATATAGCCGATAAAAACAAGATTTTAGATATTTATTGGCATTAAAGAAGGTAGTCTACCTCAGAGGTACCTAGTCATTCCCTTCTTAAGTGGGAATTAACAACACATATTTGTGGTCCTTTAACTAATAAAATCATAAACACTTAAGAGATGAAAATTCAAACAACTCTCTATGACGGGAACATTGGAGCTTGTGCAATAAAACTTTATTAACTGTCTACATTGGCTTCATCCTTTTCTTTTCCTTGTTTTTTTATGGAGGATATTGAGAAATTTGTAGAGTTTCTATTTTGAGGATGATTGACGTTGAATCCAATCTACATCTTATCAGATGGGAGAACTTTACTAAACCTCAAAATGATGGAGTTAGGTATCAGACCGATAAGGGAGATAGTCCAAGCTTCTACTGTGCTACACGAGTGGAATATGTCCACTAAGAAAGACAACTTATGGATGACATGGATACACAAAAAGTGTTTTTCCAACTTATCTCCATAGACCATTTATGAAAGTGGATACGACTCCTAGAATTTTAATAATATTGTCAAAGAGATAGACATGTAAAAGTACCATATTAACTACATTGTTGGATATGAGAAGAGCATCTTAGTATGGAGCAGATGTTGGTCCCTAAATCTTCTCTTTTTGATGGACTGGCTTGGGAGCTAGGAGCATCAAACTATTTTTAAGATGTTGATTGCAAGCTCAGCAATTTTTTCAAATGTAAATAGTGGTTCTTTGAAAAGGCAATACTACATAAAGGACTCATTAACTTACTTAACAACAAAACCTACAACTAAATGGGGTGTTAATGAAATTATTTTTGTGGATAATGGGAAAATCAAACTTAAAAAAGTTTAGTCTAGAGTAAGAGGGAAATATACTATTAACCCTTTCATTGAATGGATTAAAAGTTAAAAAAAAACTCCTAAAAGATATGAACTATATGCTTCTAAGTGGGCCTTATTAGACTTCCAAGTGCCAACTATATTAAAAGATTGGGCATTCAAATTCCTTCTTTTTTTGTAGTGACAAATTAGTGAGTAAGACCTTGAATGTATCATGTTTGTCTGTGATTAATTAGGGTCTATAAGACCATAATGAATGTTTTATGTGAGTTTCAAATTGATTAATGAAATAAGGCCAATAAACCTACTGAATGAGATTTACCTACCAATTTAGGTAAGTGGTCCATGCCTTGGGTTTAAATAAGTTTGGTATAACAACACAGATGTAATATTTCATGGAATATGTTGTATACTTATAAGTAATGAATCTAAGTGCAAATGATCAACTAATTTTTGTTGCATATTATGATAAAGTATTGAGATTAGATCTATAATTATGAAATACACAATGTTCATGTAGATAAGTGAATATGTGGGTGTGAACCCCAAGGATTAATTTAATCAAGATAATTGTAAGTAGTACTCAATTATAATTTTAGTTATCGACTGATATGAAGGGACAAAGTTTGTAACCATTGATGACATATGGTGAGTACACAGTAATGTTGATCTATGTGGTAGGACTCGTTCATTGTCATCGACATCATGTGTGAGGATATAATAACTTAAATTTTGAGGTGGATCACATTATAGGATGGAGTCCAATTTGATCATCCATTCTATAGATGTTCCTACCTATAGGTCAAATTAATGATTGAAAAGTTATAAAATGCAATGTTTAATTTGAGTACAAATAGGTTACTACAATTTTATTTTTTTTAGTTTAAGTTTTATTCACATAGTATAATTACTTTTCATCCTAAATACTCATAATCAGTCTGTCAAATGTATATCTATGTGTGGATGATCATAGGACCACACCAACAACAACAACAGTAAGAGGAGTTATAGTTTGAGACGTTCATGCATCCTATCTGGTTGAGTGCCATTCTGGACAATTTATTAGTTTCTCTTTAATCATATTATCTTAGGAATTTCCTTTGTTTTCAAACTCCATTTATGTTATACATTTATATTTATTTCTTAACAATATAGTTAACACTATGTGTGATTTTCTTTAATTGATAGATTTTCTTGTCAATGGCATCAGTTCACAATTTCATCATGACTTCCTATATTAAGAATACTTCTATTATGGTTCTATTGAGTATAATAAGGAGGTTGTAACAAACAACTTTGACATCAACCTCTGACTCATCAAACAAGAAAGCCCTGGTAATTGTGTCAAACTTTCCTGTTAAGATATTGACCCTACCAATCCCTGATGGCTCAATCCTTTGCCAAGAAGGTACATCATCATCACTTCAATAAGAGAGACCTTGTGCTACACATGTACCTCAACCTCTGACACTCAAGGAAGTCAACCCCAAAATTAGAAGTCTTGTAAAAAATAATTCTACAACGTGGTCCTAATTGAATATAATATCTTGATGGAGACATCCATATATTGTCAATTTATGCTAGATTTATCAAGAGGTGCAACTTTTAGTGACATGGAAGCTAAGTTATAATGCATTCTAAAACAATATGATAAACCCCTTCTTGACTAAGACAATGATAATCATGGATCACTAAAGAAGTCAAAGATTACTCATCAAAATATTAGGTCTGAAGAGGAACATTCCATGACACACCATCATCAACCTCATAGATTTGAAAATAAAGATTCATTAAAAATCATATACCTATTTAATTTATTTTAATCCATGTAACCTTCTAGGATTGCACAACTATCCTGCTGAAAAATATACTCATTAACGGGCATGCAAACAAGTGTTATTTGTTTGGTACCCCTCATAGGTTTGATCATGATTTTGCTTTGCCAAAGAGACTTCTAGCAAGGAGCTCTTTACTGGTATATTTAGCATGTAACTGAGAAAGCTTCACCTACCACCTCATCCACCACCCAATGGGTCTAAAGGAACGATAGGATCTATAATTAATATCCTCCACACTACTATCAATACGGAAATTGCATTCATAATCCTAAAATTCCCAGACACGTGAACTTAAAATTTGGGCAATTACCATCCATTTTTCACATTTAGAACTATGCATGCATGTTAATACTTACGCACCACATTGAGGTATGTTCTCAAAATGACAACATAATCCTAAAGGTATCGATGAAAAATGTCATATTCCAAACCATTTAAACACCATGAGGAACCAATCTTTATGCCATGGTTGTAAGTACCAATTTCAAAGTTATCAACATGACTAATACAAACACCATGACAAGTACGTGTAACCTGGTGTTACATAGAAATATACTTCCATACAATCCAAACCTATGGGAAAATAGTTTTTCGTAGTCAAAGAGGAACTAAGTCTTAATCCCTCCCCTATAAGTGGGCACTAACCCCATGATATCAGGGTCATTTGGTTGTAAGGACAAAGGAAAAGTAGGTGGAATAAATGAACTGTCATTCAATACCTCCACCTCAATATCAAAATGTACTATGCTATCGTGGGTTGCCTTGCTCAGCAAAAAGGATTTTACTACTTTAATTAGGAGTTCTGGCCTTAGATATGACATTTAACTATGGTTGAAAAGTCAAATCATATCACAAACAAGTAGTACATTGAATGGAAAATGATATCACTCCACTTCATATAAATATTTGTTAAACTAAGTCCATGACATTAATAAAAAAATACAAAAAGTATAACAAAACCAAAAAATCTCAAAAATATTAAAGTACATATCTTCTCATTTTTATAGATCCCCCTCATTAGTACAAGTGACCTCTAGACATGGCCACCTCAGATGATGCATCGCATACCCTCTCACGGTGTGATAACCATGTGGATAGGCATGTACGGTCAACATTGCACAATGCTCAACACCATTGAAGATCGTACAGGTCAAAATCCTAGTTGTTGGTTAGGCCTCACACGATCTCATGGGAAGATCATCTGATACAATGCAATCCACCTAAATACTCCTAAAATCTCAAAGGAACGCCACTAGGTAATAGTTCACACAACGCCTTAGCCTAAAAAGCACAATAGGGTTGTGTTCCTTCATTGTCGATGCATGAACTTGACTCTATGCCTACTGACACTAAGTTCCAATAGATGTCCACATCAATCAAATCCACTAACCACCACATTGGGTGACTCCAACATCTGGGAGGTCCAACTCCAACAAGCTAAAAAGATTTATACTAAAAATGCACTATGTTTACATCCCTTTCCCAGGATGGCGCAACCCTGGTACAACCAAGATGCATTTCCATCCAAATCTATGGAGGACGGATAGATCCATCCTCTACAATTTGATGTGTTTCACATTTTATATATATTAGAAAAGTTTTGACAAAACTAGAGGAAGGATGTATTCACCCCTTATGATAACTTCTTTGTCTAGAAGCACCTTTGTTGATCCCTACTCCCCATGTTGATAAAATAAAGTATGCCAAAATAATGTTATCATAAATTCCCTCAAACAACCCTGTAAGTCATGACATCCATGAGGACACATCTCAGACTTGAAGGAGTTCCATAACTTTCACATGTACACCAAAGCACCATGCCTGCTTAATAATGAAGCTTTTGATTATATTACATGAGATCCATCATATGATGATTGTGGTATGGATGCATTGCATGATTTGATTATTAATGGAAGGAAATCCCACTTACTATGTTTGTTTCAGTGTTGAGGTAATGAATAAATGTAATGATGTCCTGATAATGCTTTGACTCAATGACATATGGTTTGGGTTTAGGATTTGAACATGAGATCATATGCATACTCAAGAGTATTATTTCTTGATATGTCCCTAGCTACTTATTTTTATGGATGTTATAGGACAACAATAAGACTAGTGTATATACTAAATGAGGACTATGCCTATTTAGTCATGATATTGGATATCAATTTAGATACATGGGTGCTTATTAGAGAATATGTTGTACCATAAATGTCCAGTTTCAGAATGACACATGAAAGCCATGTGATGGAAGTCAAACTCATATAATAATGTGACAGTGGTGATTGTGATTCTTAGACATAAATCACTACGATGATCACATGTTGTTACATTTACTTTAATACTACCAAAAGTGACTTCGCATAAGGCCCATACATGTAGTAATTTAGTGAACTTTGACACTTGTGGACTATCATGAGTGATTAGATGGAATTTTCCCCTCTATTGGAGTAATATCATGGACACTTGATAAGTGGGACTATGAAATACATGGACATGCTCATGTGAGTCAATATATGATATTTAGCCCCCATAATCCAAATAGTATATTATAGTTCAATAAGGACATATTCAATGTTAATAGGGCGACAACATCATGCCTTAGTTTTCAACTAGATATCTATGAAAAAGGGATTATATGGTAATGACATTGTTCACTTATAGGTTAAAGTTGTTCTCAACTTATTCCAATTACTTGGATAGGAATGATGTGTTTATAGGTATCTCTCTTTGCTTGTGAGGTTATGAACAACGCTACCAACATCATTAGTAACCTATAGGGCCGCATGCATAAGGATGCATAACTGAATTGAAGTTCAAAATCAAACATATGATTAAAATAGTTGTAAATCATGAAATGGTCATTTAATGTCAAATTGGTTGACTAGGTAATCCAGTTAGTTGATTGGATGGTTTGGATCAATGGATCAATTGATTGTCAAACTATTGACTAATAACCACATTAGGAAATTGACCAGTCAGTCGACTAGATTGAAGTCATGAAACATCACAAAATAAGAGACATGGTCTATCTAGAATCCAATTAGTTAATTGAACAAGACAATGACTTGAGAACTAGTTGATTGGGTAAGACACTTAGTTGATTGGGTGACCCAGCAAGTCTCAACTGGTCAATAGGATAAACAAACTGATTGGATGGGAAATCTATCAGCATTCCTAGATGTTGGAAAGCTAGTGTGTGCTGAGGTATATTGGATATCCATTTACATCTTTAATATACTAAAATTTAATGGCTATGAGGGCTGTTGGCTAAGAGTTTCGTTGTGAAAAAGTTTATGTTTCTACCGTACCCCCTTTCCTCAAAACCCTACATTGGTTTCAAAGATAAAATCTTATTCTCTTTATGTCATTTTGGGTTTTGAACCGCATACCATTGGCGAGTGTATAATTGTGCAATATGCATTGATATTAATCACCAAATATCCTATATATATATATATATATATATATTACATAAATCAATGAGATATTTTTAAATCATTTATTTTGGTGGATGTCGTCATGGTAACGACAACAATGACATGAATTCTTGTGGCCTGAAACATTTAATTTATGGTTTATTGTGATCTAAAACAATGTAACATATATATGGATTGTGTGCAATGACTCTCTTTATCTACTTCTCCATGTAAATTTAATTCTTGTAATTAGATAATGATTGTGTATTGATGTCATAAATGGACCACGGTGGAGAGAAGGATGTGATCAGAATCCCACACCAACAAGTAAGGTCCTTGGAGGGTTTGTGATGAAGACAAAACAATGACTCCAATAACAATCGAAGACCTTCCCAAACAGAGTGTCTAGCCATTGGATTGATTTGACCAGTCAATCGACTAGATATTTATGTGAAGGCAGCTTTAGGTATACATAAAGATGTGAAACTTTTGGTTGTTTATATACAATTTTGATCACTCAAGTTGTTTAAGTAGTTTCCATATCCTAATTTATTGCTTGATGTAATGTTGCAATCATTGTTGGAATCTTGTAGTTGGCTTGTCATGAACTACAATATGAACAAAATTGTTTTATCGTTGTTAGAGATACTTGGAATGTAGAGAATTGTTGAAACTCAGATGAATAAAGACAAGACAAAGTCCTTGTTGATGGTGAAAAAGTAAACAGAAAGTCGAAGGAAAAAAGCAAATCTAAGAAGAGTTTGAAAGCTAGGAAAAAACATAAGTCTTTCATACTTAAAGCTAAATAAGGAGTATGAAAGGAAGGCAATTGTCATCATTGTCAACGGGATGGACACTAGAGAAGAAATTTTCCTCTGTACCATGAGTTACCAAATAATGAGAAGGGGGTGATAGAGATCTTCACTTTGGGTATATATGTTATAGAAATAAACTTATCTAAATTGCATCTTGGATATTTGATACCGGATTTGGATCTCACATATGTTCTCATGTGCATGACTTGGAAAGAAGTAAAATTTTACTAAATGGATAGGTGGGAGGGATAGATCTGAAAGAAGTTCAATACAAGCATTAAAAAATTTAGTCTATGGAGGTAGATGAGGAACAAAGAGAATTGCATCCATTGTAGAATCTCAAATTCCTCATGTAGCACAAAAACCTAAAAGGTTTTGTATGACATATTTGGATCCAAAGTGATTTGGATTTCTCAGTCATTCAATTTATTAGTCGTGAATGATGATGAGCCAACAACCTATAACGAGTCTATGAGGAACCATATTCTAATAAATGGGTTGAGGCCATTAGACCTGAGATGGACTCCCTATACACCAACAAATTGTGAACTTTGGTGAATGTACCTAAAGGGGTAAAACCCGTAAGATGTAGATGGGTCTTCAAGAAGAATTTTGACATGTATGTTAATGTACAAACCTATAAAGGGAGATTGGTTGGAAAAGGTTTCAACCAAGTTCAAGTTGTTGACAAAAAAAATCACCATATTCAATGGTTAAATCCATCAGGATCATGCTTGTCATTGTAGCTTATCATAACCATAATATTGCAAATGGATATTAAAATTAATTTCATTAACAGGAATTTTATCAAGGATGTGTACATGATACAATTGAAGGTTTTATCACTCCAAATGAAGACAATAAAGTTTGTAGCTACAAAGATCAATCTATGGATTGAAGCAGACATCTAGCATCTCAAATCTTTGTTTTAGTGAGACAATTAAAGATTTTGTCTTTGTCAAAAATGAATATGAACCTTGTGTTTACAAGAAGGTTAGTGGGAGCATAATTGTACTTATCATATTGTATGTAGATGTCATACTATTGAGTAAATGACGCACCTACTATAAAACTACTTAATACTTGGTTGGGAAACACCTTTTCCATGAGGTACTTAGGAAAAATATCCTATATTATAGGAATCAAGATCCATAGATATATGTCTAGAAGGAATCTTGGCCTAATGTAGAGTACATACATTGAAAAGGTATTGTAGAGGTTCAACATGTTGGATTCTAAGAGAGAGAAATTACCATATATCTTGGAGCAAGTTTCTCTAGATTTCAACGTCCTTGCTCTTAGAAGAGCTGACACGCTTGAGAACGAATTCATATGCATCTATAATTGGATCAATTATGTATTGACTATTATGTACATGTCCAAATATTTACATAATTTGAGCATGACGAACATGTACCATTAGATTGGTGAAGGTCACTGAATTGCCTTGAAAAATATCTTGAAGTACTTGATAATAGCAAAGGATAAACTCTTAATATAAGAAGTCGAAGAATAATTAGTCGTAAAAGGTTGGACTATGCAAGCTTCCATATTGATAAGGATGATCATTGATAGTGTCTAAGGTTGGTATGTTGACTAAATGGAGAAGTTGTGAGATGCAAGAGTTTCAAAAAGAGACAAAGGTTGCTTATTTAATAGAAGTCAAGTATATTGCCACATACAATGTAGCAAATAAAGCAGTACGCATCAAGAAGTTCATTATTGAACTTGGGGTGGCTCCAACCATTGAGGGTGATAGATTTTACTATCACAATGATGGAGCATTGTGTAGGCTAAGGAACACATATTGCATAAATGTTCCAAGAACATAGTATAGTGATATCGTCTCAGACAAGGGATCATACAACAAGGAGATGTTAATATTTGTAGAGTATCAAATAAAAGTGATGTTATTGATCCCTTGACAAAAATACTTTTCCAACATCAACATGATGGACATGTTAGATCACTTAGAGTTTGATTCATTAGTGATTGTTTCTAGTACAAGTGGGAGATTCTCGGTTGTAAGCCCTGAGAGACATCATGTGATGATTGGTATGTGATACATTGTATATGATTTGATTATTAATAAAAGGAAATTCCACTTGTTATGATAGTTTTAGTAATGATATAATGAATATATACAATAATGTCTTAAGAATGTTTTAAATTGATGACATATATTTTGGATTGAGGACATTAGCATGAGATTATATCTACACTCAAGAGTACTCGTTCTTGATATGTCACTAGTCAGTTATTATTGTTGATCTTGTAGGACAACAATAATATGACTTGATGACATATGGTTTGGGTTAAGAATCTAAACATGAGACCATATGTATACTCAAAAATATTCGTTCTTAAAATGTCCCTAGTCAGTTATTGTTGTGGATATTATAGGAAAAACAATAGTACATAATACTAGTGTGGATGTCGAATGATGACTATGTATGTTTAGTCATGATATTCAATATCAATTTACATATATGGGTACTTGTTAGATAACAAGTTGTACAGTACATACCTACTTTGAAAATGACACATGGAAGCCATGTAATGGTAGTCAGAGTCATATCTCAATGTGAAAATGGTTTGTGTGATCCTTGGACTTGAAGTCACTACAATGATCACATGTTGTCCTATGTACTTTAAGACTACCCAACGTGACTTTGAAGAAGGGTTTCCACACAAGTAGTTGTTGGGTGGATGTTGATGCTTGTGCATTATTGTGAATGATGTACATGGAACTTGTTTCTCTATTGGAATGATATCTTGACCAGTTGAGTGAGACAATGAAATGCATGTCAATTCTCATGTGATTCAATATATGATATTGATCTCACAAAATCTCAATAGTTTTCTATAGTTCAAGAAACATAGATTGGAAATTAAGATGATGATAACTCCATGCCTTTGTTGAATCTATATATCTATCAAAAAGGAAATATACAATCATAATAGCATTGGTTGCTTATATGTTATAGTTTTTCTCAACTTATACTAATTACTTGGATAGAAATGATGTGTTTCTAGATATCAATCTTTATTTGTGAGGTTATGAACATCACTACCAATGTGATCAAGAACCTACATCCTCATAAGCATAAGGATTCATAAGGGGAACTAAAGTTCTCAATAAAACATATGATTAGAATGGCTGTAAATTATGTGTGGTATGATCTCTTTTCCCAATCAATCGACTGGGTAATCTAGTCAGTCGATTGATGGTTTCAAGTAATGGATAAAATAATTTTTGCATTATTGATTGACTTTCTAATTTGGGAAATTGGCCACTTGGTATGTTGCATTGAAATCGGGAACAACAACGAATAAAAGACATGTTCAAGATGGAATTGAATTTGTCAATTGAACTGCACCAAGACTGGAAAGCTCGTCAATAGGGTAAGACATTCGGTCAAATGGCTGACCCAAACAGTCTCAATTGGACGAACATATTCTGATAGCATTCCTAGTGGGGTCTTGAGGACAAGCAACTTCTCCATGGATAAGACAATGTGTTATTGTGATGGTAAGGTGGCAAATACAACAACAACTTTGGATCCAGATCCCAAAGTGCTAGTTCTACATCGATCGGATGTGTCTAATTGTTGGACAACTAGTGTGGCCAATGTACATTCGATGTCCCTTCTATATCTTTAATATACCAATGTTTTATGGATATGATGGATCTGTTGGTTAAGAGTTGTGTTGGAAAAAAATTTGTAATCATGTAGCGCCCCTTTCCAAAAAAAACCTACAAAAGTTGCAACAAACTTCTTCACACTCAACAACTCAATTAAGAGATGTATTGGGGAATCACCAAAACACTTTGACAACCACTACCATGTAGTGATAGTTGTATGATGTACAAAATCTCCTTTAACATTGACGTCAATTAAGCTTGACCAAAACTAAAGTTTTTGACTTCTAGCTCTAATAAAAGTGTGCTTATAAAGACAATTATGGAGGGGAGAGCCATAGTGTCCCCCTTTGACTGCATTTTTAAGGAAATGTGTGGTTGTGAAGAAATAGTTTCACACCATGTGCCCATGTATGATAAAAAAAGTAATTTAAACATCAATAAAAACAAAACACATTTTTTTTCCTCTTGACATGAACATAATATAAAGAGTTTTGTTCACTACGAACTATAAAGCTAAAATTACTGAAGAAAAGATGATCACAAAGGACACATAGCCTTATGCTCCTTCACCATTTAGTCTCCAATCTCAGCACTAGAATCTTCAATGTGGAGTGGTCCTTCTCTTCATGAATTCCCAGAGGGAATGAAACCAAACATGGACCCCAATAAGGGAAGCATAAGTTAGCAAGGCTGGTACTAAATCCAATTATTGAGCTATTTTAAAAATAAGGATATATGTAATCAAATATAGGTAAATTTATTTGGTGGACTATGGTAATAGCAATGAGATGGTCTAGTTACCAAGATAATTTAAAAATGGTATAACAATTCAAGGTGATAACTGAAAATAGTAAAGAAATTCTCAAAATTAACATCAAGATATCAAAGTATTCAAAATGAAACAACTTATCCATTGGTACAAGCATTGTAATGATTTGTCTCTGCCAAGGCTAGGTTTCTAGTATTCTTCCCTCTATGAGAGAATGACACTTTCACCTATGGTGGTATCCATCATTGGGGGACCTATGCGTCTATTATCCACTGTGTGGGGTTGGAGGATATGACCCACCAAATCTAGTGAGTCAAACCTCTTAGCCAATATTTGAGTTTTTGTGCCAATGTCCAATCCAATCATTATTATACCATAATATCCAATATTCAACTAATTTCCCTCAATATAGGGACAAGGGTAAAAATAATTTGGGTTCACCATTTTTGCAAAATTCTGCTTAACAAAATTCAAGAGGAAAATAAAATAGTTCAATAACAAAATTGAGAATCTAGTACCTATTTCAAATGAGAATTTCTAATGGAGATGTCTGGAAGAATCAAAGATGCAAATTTCTCATGAATCTAGCAAGAGAGAAAGTACTAGGATTATTTGATGTTTCTTGGCTTGGAAATCACTTCCTAGATTCTTATTAGGTGAAAAGACCATTTCACCCCTTAGTGAGTAAATAGTTTAATAATCACTTTTTTTGTTATAATGTCTTGTTATGATATTAAGTTCATTCTCATTAGTATGGTAGTCATATACATGTAGTCATCATCATCATCATCATCATCATCATCTCAGGCTCAGTCCCAACCATGTTGGGGTCAGCTACATGGATCTGGCGTTTCCATTCAGCTCTATAATTAGTCATATTATGCTTAAGAAGTAAAGATTCAAAATCTCTTTTTATAAGATCATCCCATGTTAATTTAGGTCTTCCGATCCTTCTATCAATTATGTTTGGCTCAATAGCATTGCTTCTTGTAGGCACATTAGTCAATCTGCATTGTACATGTCCATACCATCTGAGTCGACCCTCGTGCAACTTGTCTTAAGTGCTTGCCACTCCCCCTTTATTTCTAATATAATCATTTCTCAAGTGATATTTCCTTGTTTTCCCACATTTGCATTTCAGTCACATTTATCTTGTTGAGACTTTATTTCTTCACCACCCAACATTCACTCATATAGAGCATGGTTGGTCCTATAGTTGTTCTATAAAACTTGCTTTTTAATCTGAGAGGAATCTTCCGATCACATAATACCCCAGATGCACTTCTCCATTTCAACCATCCTATAGTGATCTTGTGACAAACATGATCTTGGTCATCCCCATCTATATGGATAATAGAACCCAAGTTATGAAATTTATCACATTTTGGTATATCTATTCGTCCAACTTGGCTCCACCATTCTCATTGCGAGATTGGAAGAAATTGCAAAGCATATACTCAGTTTTTCTTCTACTAATCAGAAAATATTTGATTCCAATGTCTTTCTCCAAAATTCAACTTTGTCATTCAATCCATCTTTGGTTTCGTCAATCAACACAATATCATCAGCAAATAATGTACACTAAGGAATATCATCCCCAACATTTTTTTCAACTCATCGATGACTGGAATGAATAGATACAAGCTAAGTATGGATCCTTGGTTTACCCCAATTGTGATAGGAAAAGTGGGTGTCGCTCCTCGAGGGGTCTTCATACTTGCAATTGAGCTATCATACATGTCTTTAATCTAGTCAATGTATTGGATTGGCACCCCTTTTTTCTTCTAAACCATACATAATAAATCCATGGGTACCCAACCATAAGAATTTTCCAAATCAATAAAAACCATATGAATATATTTTTTACTTTTCTATACTTTTCCATAAGCCTCCTTATAAAAAATATAGCATATGTTTTTGATATTCCAGGCATGAATCCAAATTGGTTGTTTGATGTATGCATTATATATCTTAGCCTCTACTCAATAATACTCACCCAAAGCTACATAGTGTGACTCATAAACTTGATACCTCTATAGTTAGTCAAGCTCTAAACATCATTTTTGTTCTTGTAGATGGGGACTATAGTATTATTTCTCCACTTATCTAGTATATTCTTGGTCTTCATTATATTATTAAAGAAATTCCTTAACCACACAACTCCTTCATCCCTCGTGCTCTTCCATACATCAATGGGGATACTGTCCGGTCCACATGCCTTTCTCATTTTCATATTTTTCAAAGCATTCTTGACCTGAAAATGTGAAACTCCATGTGTGTAAATGATATTTCTTGTATTAATCTCACACGAGTTTCATATATTATTTACAATATCTCCATTGAAAATCTTATGGAATTAATTTCTTCATTGGTTCTTGATATCATCATCCTTCACCAACACTCTACCATCTTCATTTGTGATGCATTTTACTTGACAGAAGTCTCTTCATTCCCTTTCTCTTATACTAGCTATTTAATATATATATATATCTTTTTTCACTTCTCTTGTGTCCAACTTCTTATAAATATCCTCAAAGTATCTAGACCTCACCTCCTGAACAACCTTCTTAGCTTCTTTCTTTGCTTGCTTGTATCTTTGAAAAGTTGCATCATCTCGAGATTTGGTCAAGCTCCTATTGATTCCCCTTTTGATTTTAATCGCCTTTTATACTTCATCATTTCACCACCAAGTCTCTTTCTATGGAGGACCACAACCTTTGGACGCCTCAAAACCTCTTTGGTAATTTTTTTATGCAAAATCTCATATTATGTCACATAGTGTTAACATCAGACTCCAAGTTCCAAGTGCCCTCCTTGATGAGTTTATCATGAAAAGTCAATTTCTTTTCTCCTTTAAGTTTCCACCACTTGATCATGTTATCTTAGTTTTTGGTATGCTTTCCTATATTGATCTTCATGTTAATATCCAAAACCACCAACCTATGTTGGGTGGTGAGTTCATCGCCAGGAATCACTTTGCAATCCTTGCATACTTTACGATCCACCCTCCTCGTAAGGAATTTAGCTACATTTGCACCCACTCTTGAATGTAATATTATGAGATTCTCTTCTCTTGAAATGGTTATTTGCCAAAACCTTATCATATGAAAGTGTAGAATCTAATATCCTCTCTCCTTCACCATTTCTATTTCCATATCCAAAACCACCATGAACTCTCTCATATCCAGCATTGCTACTCCCCACATGGCCATTGAAATCATTCCCAATAATAATCTTCTCCTCTATCAGTATTCCCTACATCAATTCATCCATGTCATACCAACATTCTTTCTTACCCTCCATGCTAAGGACAAGTTGGGGGCATAAGTGTTTATTATGTTAAAAATCTTTCCCCCCAAAACAACCTTGATAGCTATGCTTCTATCACCCACCCTTGTGATGTTGACAACATCATCCTCCAACATCTTATCAACAATAATACTTATGTCATTTATATGTTTATCAATACATGTATGCAAGATTTTTTACCCAGTGTCTCAAATCTCTCTACATCGTTCCCCTATCCACTTGGTTTCTAGCAAGAATGCTATATTGACTTTTATTCTAATCATGGTGTCCACTATCTCCAAAAACTTCCTTGTCAAAGAGCTAATATTCCAAGAACCAACTCTAATTCTATTTTTGTTGAACTTGATTCTATATATGCCTCTGTCGAAAATGTTGCCCTTGCACATTTTTTACTAAATTTGGGCAATGTTGCAGTGGGACTAGCTTCTTTACCCACACCACCCAAGATGTGGAAACCCTTACATGTCCTTCAACAGAACTTGGTGTTGTTGTGTCAAAACCTCTTGCATATTTATCGCTAGACCAGAGTGTCGATGCAACATGTTACTTGGTAGGGATGCTCCAACTAAGTTTTTATAAGTATTCATGTCGTAGAAAGAGTGAAAAAGTTTTATGGTTGGTTATCAACCTACCACAAACCCTCCTCCTTTACTTGATCTTGGGACCGACTACATTTGCACAAAATGTAGAACATAGGCAAAGTTCATTTACATGTAGTAACATACAATATTCTAACCATTACCTATGTTTTTATATACATGATTCATAATTCATGTGTTACATACTCACTATGTAATACACTATTATAGACCAATTGCATATATATATTGTAGATGTTTGTATCATGAAAATATTTTCTAGGAAATTGTTTCCATACCTTGATGGGTTGCAAAATTATTAGCATGGGGTTTGAGTCCATTAAACTACCTCATATTTCTTAATTAAGATCCTTATTTATTCATGTATTCCTTTTTAAGTTTGTAATCTTATTATATTAATCATTAGTAGGAAAAGTAAATTTGAGGCCAACTATAGTCGAATTTTTGGATTACATGTACTAGAAATTTGCGTTCCTATTTTAGATGTCGTGATATGTCTTTAATTTATTAATTAGGTGCTTGTTTTCTATTGCTATTTTGTCCATTCAAACAATTGAGAAGGGGATGTCGCGTACCTCATCGATGCTGGAGGAAGTTGGTCATGGACATGACTGGGTTGGAGGAGCTAACAAATTATGTTGCACCATCATCTCTTCTTTGCTTCATAGAGGTCTATCAATTGAATGGCTATGAGAGTAGCTCAGGTTTAGAGAAGGTGGATCATCCCTATTCTGGAAACAAGGTATAGAGGTTGGGGTCTTAGGGTTGGGCTGGTGGTGAATTTTTTTGCTACATCGAGGTGGTTGATTGTGTAGTAGAGAAGGAGTAGTGGTGATGGCACTGTAGTTGGTGACTGGAGTCTGGTACTGGATGGATAATTTAATAGTCTAGTGGGAAATATGGAGCAGAGGATACTTGCTAGGACCAATTATCGGCCAAGAAATATCAAGGTGATGTACCACAAACCTAGGCAAGGCAAAGTATGTAACTTGGTAGTTGTTAGAAATTCTAGGAGGAGGATACGGTGTTACCACAGCTATGGAGATTGGCAGTTTGTCGACAAGATGTGTAGGATTTTATTATAGTTAGGTTAGGGTTTTTGTTTTGTAGATAGTGGAGATGGTAAAGAAATCATCATTTGGACTGGAGGCAACGCAAGATCCTGGTGACAACTCACCAGATGTTACAAGTCTAGGTTGTCGGTCTTAATGGTTGTCTACAACATGGTTAGCCTCACATTTAATAGTGTGCTCATCGGGTCATGGAATGCAAGGGGTAGAAATGGTTGCATTTGATGTAGAGAGGGAGAGAATTTCCTCATCGGAGTTGTTTGAGAAACAATCATGCTAAGGAGAAAGTGCATGTGGGCGTGGGGGTCCAAGGCAATTCAAAGCCTAATTTCATTGAGAATTATTTCTTGATTTTGTTTCTTTTCTCTTTAATCTCTCTTACAAGGATTTTTAACTCCGAAGTCATTCCTCCTTTGACCCGAAATTTCAGCCATGCCTTCATTAACCTAAGATTTGAAAATACTAGAACCCATATTTATGACTCTGAGGTCACTATTGAACTTACTCTTTTAAATGATATGATTATAATTATCTAATAAAAAAATTGCATTTTTATTCTGTGATTCCAATGCCAATAGTCCAAAACTCATTTCAACTATTCAATTGTGGGTCTCAAGTGGGATGACTAGATCAAATGAGTAAATATTGTACTTCAATGCTCAATTTTCAAAAGAATTCAATGAAGTGCAATATGAATAGAAATTTAGCAAAGGAGATTTTCAATAGGAGAGTATTATGTATAATAGCTCAAAATTAAACATAGTGCCAAATTTCGATATGTTACAATGATGGTGCATCTCTCCCTCCCCATACCTTAGCACTTATGCATAGGGAGGGCTCAAATTAGGTACATGCCCCATGTGGATCTAGTCTCATGGTTGGATCAGCGGGCCAGCCACATGCCCCGCATGTGACATTGCCAACTAGTATGGAATCCAAGTCTAAAATGCTGATTTTTTTGCCTTTTAACCCCTTTTTGAAGGTATTAAGTCTTTTTGACCTTGAATGGATAGGAAATGTGGTGAATATCTGAAGTAGGCCTCTTGGTGTCAATTTTATTGTGGATAAGCCTTGTAGAGACAAGAAACTCAATATCAGGCCTAAGCAACCTACTTCAAGCATCGGTTGTACAAGTTGATTCTACTGTTTTTTCAAAGCCTTACAACAAGAAAGCATGATTATCATAACCTTATTTCAATGAACATCCTGGGGGTAAGGATACAAAAAATATGATTCAATACAATGCTCAACAAATCCAACCAACTTGGAGAAATTTGAATTAATCTTTGATAAATATAAAAATGTGAATCAACAATCATTATGACTGATAGTCACTTGATGAACTAGAAAAATATGACCCTATATCTATCATGATTAGAGTTTATTTCAATACAATTTGACATCAAATTCCCACAACAAGAAGGTCAGCGACCAAAATTAACACCAATTAATGGATGTTTCACTACATTATACCTTGCTTGCATGTTGTGACCAAGGCCCTAACCTGAGACGGTTACAAAAGATGATCCATGTCACCCAGGGCAAACTTGTCAGCTCTAAGCCACGTAGTGCTTCCTAAAACACATGCCTTGTTGTGATCATTGATCATGTCCAAGCTCACATCCTACTATACCCTGGTTAGTGTCCATAGGGGTTGAGGTTGGGCAATGCATCTACAAGTGTGCACCTTGCCCTATAAGACTAGATCCCACATCAAGTTAGCATGTGATTTAGTCGGATCAAGACAAGCCAAAACTTGAGAGGGAGTGTGCCTACTAAGCCTATGTATGACCACTTTTTCCTACATCTAGATCATAGAATGCTAGGTTTTATTCTAGGAACCACTAGAAGGAGGGAAGCATGACAGGAACATGCCATGTGCTTCTCACTTTGACCGATACAACTAGAATGCTTCTAGAAGACTCCAAAAGGATGGGCATCCTCTTATCCCATGTTTTGATACCATTTGACCTCCTTTTCTTGAGGGAGGTTCCATGCTAAATACTGACCCTAGGTACCCACTTTCCTTCCTATAATTACAACCCTCTGGATGCCATTTGAGAGGATCCTAGACTCTTTGGTTGACTCCTTAGGATTCAACTAATAAAAGAGCAACTCTTTAAGATAAAATTCTAGACACATCTTCTACCTCAAAAACCTAGAGTGAATTTCATTCTTCCATTAGGAGAGAACATAGGAGGATCCATCTTTTATATCTACAATGGTCAAGAAAGGTAGAAATTTTTCTTTTATACAATGTAGACCACTCTCTCCTTCCCCTTTTCAACACCCTAGTGTTGTCAAGATATGAGCACACATGGTTGATGATCACTTATATCTAATCTTTATTTTTCATGTGATTTTCATATTACTTTTATCATGCTTTTCATATAATCGATATTTATAAAAACAAAACATATTTGATGCCTTCAGGACTTACAATACCAGAAAGGTGTCTTGTGGTGTCTATAACCTTCCCCACACATAACTCGATGTCTTGCACAATCTACAACTTTTTTCTTTTTGTCTTATCCACCACTTTTTATAGAATTTTACAATTTTCCTCATTTTCCTTACAAGTTTGGTGGAAACTCCTTTTTCTCGACCCATCCATTAGCGTCCACCAACTAGTTCCCGATATCCATCAAATGCACATGAGGGTACAATGCATTAAGATGTTCATTATAGAAAAAATGAAGCCAATTAATCTCCCTTTTCCCAAGCTTTACTTTTTAAAATATCAATTAACCAATACATCACTTCATTAAGGACTTAGGTCAACATATTATTTAATATGTAAAGAGACTCACATAAGGGTCATTTGAGTTTGAAAATAATTAAAAAACATCATTTATATGTATTTAAAAAAATTATGATGGTTCTTCCATTTATAGCTCCTTATTTTCTTATCTACGTAATTTTCCCACTAATCATGCAAATGAGTAATTATCAATTTAATGAAATTAATCTATGTGATATTTATCATTTGCATTCCATGAATGTTATTTTATAAGTAGTTCATGATTTTTATGTTGACTCAAGGTCAATTAGGTCAATGTTGACTCACGTCTAAATTGACTAAACCCGTGTTTTGATGATGACTAACCATTCCACATATTGGTGTCTAATGTTTCTAGTTGAGTGTTTTAAAATTAGGTATAGACACACTCCAAATGCCCTAACTTGCACATATCAAATTGGAGAAAAGACAAGTCAAAGTCAATACAAGTGCACATTTTTGTAATATGATGTAAATCCATGAGAATCATATTGTAAATCACTTGTAATGATTGTATGACTTGTAATTAAGCTTGGAAAAAATAAGGAACACTTAGATCGAATGTTTAAGCACTCAAAAGACATTTTCCAAAATTCACATCAAGTTGTTCATTGGTCGAGTTGTCAATATACAGAACTCAACCGATCTTGATTGAATCTTGAAAATGACTTTTAATCGGTCGAGTTTACACTTCACAGAACTCGACCGATGGAGTACCTGACCAATTCAATTTTCATTGGTCGGTCGAGTTTCCCCAGGACAAACTCGACCGATGGTCTGAATATCGGCTTTGTATTTTACTCTATCGGTCGAGTTACCCTTATAGAAACTTGACTGATTGCACTGTACGGAAAAGTGCAGAAAAGTGCTTCTAGCCATTGTGGAGTTACAACAAGTGAAAATATATCCATTACAAGCCACAAAATGGCTAGTTTTCATTCTCAAGTGTTCCCCAAGGCTAACAGGCATCCCCAGCTATAAATAGGACCCCTTGGGCTTCATTCCAAGGTTGAGCATTCAAAGCAAAACTCTATGTGAGGTTCCTATTCCATAGTTGAGTGCTTCCTACAGCCTCCTCTCTCTCTAAGCTTAATCACTTGCTACATCCATTAGAGTGAGTAGGAGATTTGTAAGAGAGCTAGTCCTACATGTATATCTTGTGAGGCTCTCACTTCCACCACCTCCCTATCTCTCATTTCAACCATGAAGATGAAGGTTCTCTCTCTTGGCTAAGAGGGGTGAAGAAGAATAAGGGAAGGATCCCCTTGGTGAAGATCAAGGCTGAAGACTTGAAGAAAGAGTGGGTAAGCCCTTGGTGAAGGCAGAAGACTCCTTGCTCAAGTGGGTAAGTCCTTGGTGGAATCTTCTCCGAGTGAAGGTGAAGTCAAAGGCAGAATATCCAAGAAGAGTGGGTAATTCCTTGAAGGCTGAAGATTTATGAAGGAGTAGGTAAGTCCTTGGAAGAAGGTGCAAGACTCTTGCAAAGTGGGTAAGTCCTTGGTAAGGTTGAAGAATCTTTGTATTGGATAGGTAAGTCCTTTGGTGGTCATGTATTGTATCTCTTATAATGAATATAATGAAGGTTCAAGGTTAAGAAATCCTAGAGGTTGACCTCTCTAGGTAGTGGATTGACTCACTTATAGTTTGAAGTGTGGAACCACTCTAAACAGCTTGCAAATTGGTGTATGTTCAATCTCTCTCTCCCTTGCTATGCATATTTTAGTTGCACACAAATTTCTTATTTAGCAACCTTATCTTGTGATATATCTTGAAGGTCTAATGAATTTTGTTTAACTGCATTTAACTCTATTCACCCCCCCTAGAGCATCTAATCACCCATCTAGGATCCAACAGTTTATTATCTAAGTTCTATAATTATTGTTTCTAATAGTGTCATTATTAATATATTGACTAAATCAAGGAATATAAGAAGAAGAGTATGAGGGGAAGGACCCACCTTATAGTAGAGGATCTCAGTGGAGTATGTGGATCAAAGATCCCAAGGCCTGTTGGATTCCTACGAGGTGGTTTTCAAGGGACCTTAGAGGCCAGTGGGGTCGACAGTGACAAATTTCAACAGCAAGGAGAAGGATGAAGCTCATAGCTCCATGCTAGAGTTTGTTCCATAACATGTAGGATCATTGGGAAATTCTCCAAGGAGTTGAAGGAATACAATGGTAGTGGTTAGAAATCTCTAACAAGACCTAGAGCTCACCGAAAATCTCAATGTATCTATTAGATGAGGTGAAGTGGGTATTGGTGGTAGAGGCCAACTCACGGTAAGGAAGCATAAGTTAAATGCTCATGGGAGGACAGACAAACTAGGGTGTTGTTAGATTGGAAGTAGGAGGCTCAGCAAATTCATATCATTTTCACCATGGCTAAGGAGGTAGCGCGAACTCGCTAGAGTGATTGGGGATATTTATAGCACAAGATCGATTTGGGTAAATGATAAGGGAGTCTATGTAATGTTACTAGACTCCCCAATTGGGTACAATGCTCTGTGTCAATCTTGACAATTATCTAGTTTTTAAGTTGCCAAAATAATTGGGCTTCGAAGTAGACAATTTGGCACATGGGGAGAAGAGGTCATTGTAGTAGAAGAAGATATGTTGAGGCTATGTATGGGTTATGGGATGGAGGAGGTGACTTGATGATGTATCAATCGGTCTATGTTATTTACCAATACCCGCTAAGGTCAAGGGAGATGACATGGATCTTGCATGGTCTCTACACCAGACCCATAATTTCAAGTCATCTGGGCCAATATATTAATTGGCACATAGTTAATTAGTCTATTTATTTTAATAACTTTCACAAGTCACATCCTAGATCCATTTAATCCAAAAAAAATCCATATATTATAATTGTGTTCAATAATTTATATATAAAAGTCAATCTTTACCATCCCAATAAAGTGTACTCCATCATCTCCATTAATTATTTTTCTTTGAATCTCTATTAAGTCAATATGTATTTTGAATTTATTCCATAGACAATGACTTGGAATAGAGTCTACTGATACAATGGTGGCTCCTAATCTACTTGGACCATACCAAGATAATAAATGTTCACTTTATAAACAACATTCAAGGATATTTAGTATGAAAGACAAATATAATTTAGGTATTTTTATTTGGATTTTTAAATGAGATGAAAGGTTAATTATATCTCAAAATAAGTTTGGTATCTTACTCCATTAAAAGGGATTTCGTTCCTAAAATCTAGTCATTTTTAAGAACCACATTCCTATCAGGGTCTAATCTAAAAAATATATCTAAGATATTACTTGTGTTGTCCATGAGTCATATTAAGTAAAGGCATAGAATATGCATTCTCCTTATACTAGCATATGTCCTACTCATGGTAACCAAACAACTCTCTTACTAGAGTTATTTAACTGGTTTAGATGCAAAATCTACTTGAAAGGTGTATATACTATTGATATGGGCATTTATAGTATCATAGTTTTGGCCAAAGCAAATTAAGATTTAGAAGACTATATTCTGATATGTAGTTGAGGATTCAAATTAAGAGATTTTGACTATTTTGTAAAAAAAAATGAATTACACCAACAAAATTGTTCGACAAACTATATATATCTAGATCGGGCTTAAAATCATATATTGTATCCCTTTTTCAACTTAATATTGTTCTCACTACTCCCAGTGGAATGCTTTGTTGTCATGTTATTAAAAATTACTTAAAAATTTTCCATTATCGAGTTGAGTATGTTCAATATTAATGTGACGATTATATCATATAAGTTCCCTAAACTTCTGTGTAGTTGAGGTTTAAAGAATATATAGATCCTAATATGTATCCCAATTCATCATATTGTTTACATCTTAATTTAAAATAACTGAAATTTTGGATTTTAAACCTATATAAAACTTGATTTTATTTATATGGATATAATGTTGTATTTATATGACATTTTTGTTTCTGACTATTAAATTGTTCAAATGCAATAATTAACATTCATTAGGGAAATTTATTGTTCATATTTCAAATTATCATGTTTTCAATTGAATATTTCAAGAGGGTAATATGTCAAAGTTATGGTGAGGCAATTTTCTTGAAGTAGATGGGAGTGTCATGTGATCTATAAGTATCATTACAAGTTTTTCAAAAAACTAAATATGTTCCATAGAAAAACTATGTGTTACATAAGTTTTTCATGTAGGCCTCAACATATTCATTTTGAATATCTCTATGTAATGTGATCAAATATTTATATAAATTTTCTTAAATTAAAATTTGGATTGATGACTTTATTCAAGGTTTAGGGTTTTTCCCAAGTACTAGGTTTTTGAAATTAAAATTTGGATTGGTGGGTTTGTAAAGTGAGGAACCCCTACCACCATCTAGCAGATAGGGATTGATTATGCCAAAACCATCACCAAACTTTCCTTCCTTATATACTTCATCTCAATATCACTCACATGATGTTAATTTCTCCTCAATTATTTGGTAATTAGAAAATTTTAATTTTGTTTTCACATAAGTTTTGTCATGTTCATAAATTGTTATCAAGATTCAAATACAGAGTTAAAACATGTTACAATATATACATGAATATTTTAGGATTGTTTATATTTAGTCATTCTATCTTTATATATATTTGTATCATATATGGGTGTCAACTATGAGAAAATTCAGGGTACTCTACCCATCCTATATACCTATTGTGGTGAATGTGGTTTCATACAGACCCTCACTGCAAACACACACATATATACTACAAGCACCTTTTTATCAACCATAGTTCCAATTAAATAAATACTTAGATAGGGATTCCATAATTTTAAGATGAAGAATAGAACTCTCGTGCATATCTACTCCAAATTACATTCATGAGAACCTACACTTCCACTAGTTCCTACTTGTAGTATAGGTAGATACAAATAGTTGGGTTAGTGATACTAGGGTTTGTTGTCAACTTTTTATATAAGTTTCTCATATCTTACTTGAACTCTGATAAGTAACCCTACTTTTTCCATGATATATACATGATTTTTAATTTTTTATAGATCTAATAACTTCATGTAAAACCCAGTTTGTGTGACCAAATTTTTACACAACTTTACATAAAGTATATAAATAATCTTTGCACAACCATGCAATACATATAAATACATGGAATCGTGTGCTAACCATGTACATGGTAACTATACTTTCAACCCTTTAAGTTCTATATATTATTCTATCAAAAGAGGACATCTATAACACCTCTCTTTTGTATTTTTCTTGAATCACATGTTCATGCATATTATTGGGTTGAACCACCAAGCATAGGCCAAATACGAAAAGAGTTAGTCAGTGCTGGTACTAAATTATTGGTTTATTATAAAATATGCAATAAAAGATTGATGTATTCATTTAAAAATTAGACAATAATTGTCCAGTGGAGTTAGATCAAAATTTTAAGAGTTAGGAGTCAATAAAATTGCTAAATATTCATGTTTCAAGATATAAATTCATAAGATTTTTCAAAATATCAACTATGCAGGATTGTTTAATAATGAATAATGTTATCAAGAAATCAAGTATACAAGATTGTGCAAAATAGAATGGTCAAATTCCAGGTATCAAGTTTTCCATGTTCATATGATATACGTTAAAGGGAAAGTGCCTCATGTTCTCATACTCTAGGAGATAACAAAACTAGTGCCTAATTAGATATTTACCAGTTGACTTCAAATATAGAAACTAAAGTGCCAATCTAACATCCAATCAACATACAAGATTTGCAATGTTAGTGGTGACCTTCAAAAGGCAATTCAAGCTTGTAAATATTATATTATTCACCATTTTACAAAGTATCATGCATGCATTTTATAAGGTAAATAGATAGTAGAAATTGCATGGAGGATCTAGCACCTCACTTATTCAAGACCCAAAAGGTTGCACAATCACAATGTGGATCCAAGAGACTCTCACCCTATGTCAACCTCCATAGGAAAGAAATGGTCGTACAACTCATCCATTTACCACATTCTACCTCAAGGAACCTCGAACCCACTCCTCATAGACGTCTCATCCATGTAACTCACTAGCATAGCTCTTCAACGTCCATGACAAATCTAGTGGCAGATAACCTCCTCTACAGCCTGGTGCATCGTTGCAATAGTGGCACAAAGCCATAGTTACCTATCTTGTAGGTATCCACTAGCCAAGATGCAACCAAAAATTCCTACACCCAGACTCAACAGTTTCCTGAGATCGAACTCCATGAACCTTTGGCTAGACAGACTAGCAAACCTGCAAACCTCACCAACAACTTCATCGCCTCCTACAAACCCTCTACCACTCTGCCTCACCAACACCATGGCCTACAAATGAAGCATCATCAGCATGGGTTCTACCCTGAGTGCAAAAAATGATGTGGCCTCCTCCTACATTCAGACCACCATCACTGATTAGGGCCACCACCATCCTAGAAACAACCCACATGCCACACACAACTCCTACCAGCCATTCAGTTCTTGCCCTCATATTTGCACCACCTTCACATGATACATCTACATCCATGTCAACCCTTTCTCAGTTCTCCCTGGTGAAGAATGGTGATATGAAACCTACAAACACTCTACCTCGCCTTCTCCTATACCTCAACTCCTATTCTTCCTGTTGGTGATGTAGGATCACTTCTTATAGAACTTTGATCAACTTTGATGTCTACCTGGCCAATCAGGGAATGATCATCATGATTCACATGTGGTCCTCGGTGAGTTAGTAATACATATGTAGTCTTTACAAAGTTAGAAAAGTATGCATGTAGTGGATAATTCAAAGAAAAGATAACAATGTGTCATATAATGGTTATGGTAATGCCAGTATTATATATTTGTTAAATAGACATTTAAAAGTCTCATCCTATTAAACTTATCATGTTTTAATGCATTAAGGTACTATATATATACATATAAGCTTAGATAATAAATATATCATATGATATATATATATATATATTATATACGTATGAATGTGATTATAATGATAATATAACCTAGTCCATACATTGCCTTAATGTTTGTCTTACATGAATTAGAAACTATGTATTCACGGGTCCATACCATGATATTAGGAATATTAATTACCTATATTTGTAAAGGGTATGATACAAAAATAACATATATGAGTAAGTACTTTTATAAACATATATGTGTTTACCCTAATTTTACAAAATGACATTAGATGAAATGTGACTTGGACCATGTATTGAGTCTACTTTAGCTCATATAACTGTGAGGAATATATTTGTATTCATACACATGTTGAGGTTTAAGTATGAGTATATGACCAACAAATATAAAGGTATCAAATATTAAACCTTAGTTATTCCTAGTTGGGTGTTTTGATAAATAATAACTAACCTTAAATCTTACATGATATATCAGTATTTCTAAGATTTAAAATCCTAAATTTACATTAGCTAACCAATACTAGGTTTAGATATATCTTCAATTATGAACTGATATTTGGGGACTAATGTGTATATAAAACACTTTTAGGTCGTGATGGACAAACTATGATTAGACTCTTAGAAATAGGGCTAGTTATGAAAATCAAGTATGTGCTCTTCCCTATTTACTTTTGGGCTTAACCTGACTATAATATTCATATAATAATGCATTCTTGTTAATTGGCCTTTTATTTGTTCTAATGATGAAATTATTATTCTCTAAAATTGATAAATATCTTGCTGAGTTGGGTCTATGGCCCCACCCACATCGTTGATTGGATTTGAAAATGTGATTGATGGTTTATACCATATCATGCCACTCTATTTATGCATGCTTGATAATTTATCTAGATATATATTGTATGGTGCATGAGAACAAGTACTAGGGCGTGCTATTCCACCAAGGGTGTGCTATTCCACCTATTTTATATAGGGCATGCTATTTCCGCCTAGGGTGTGTTATTCCATCCAATTTGTTTTGACCAAAGATCCAGTTGTGTCTTGGTTGTACTTTAGCTATTTAGTATAAATGTATCTACATGTGAATATATTTGATTGTTGTAATACTGTAAATTATGGCAAGACCATTCTTTTCAAATATTGTACTCTAAAATTTTTATGTTTCATTCTCTTGAACTTACCTAAATTCAATTAGACCCTTCTTGTGGGAACTCCCTCTTTTGTACATCATGTCCTACAATGCTCATAATATTGTATATTGTGCACATATAATAGTTGTTACTGATGTATACCCTTTTTATCCATTTCTGGGTTGTTCCCAAAACTACCCAGGTATTGGTGTTTTGAAGGACATGGACAAATGAAGGTTGTATACATGAAGTTAGTTTGAGGATAGCTTAGAATGGCTAGGTTGCCCTCTGCAACTGAGGCTCTTGAGAAAGTAGATATAGTATTTGTATTTTTATATAGCACCTATAGGATGAGAAAGTAATGTATATGGAACATTTTATATCTCTATAAATAGTTATTGTTTTCGATGCTCAATATCTACATGACTCATATCTTATACCATTTGAGAGGGTCCACTATTAGGTCCCACTCCTTACAACATGGTATCAGAGCCAAAGTAGTTGGTAACTTGACTATTTCAAGTTATTCTCTACTTGTTCCTTAGTTAGGTAGTTAGGTAACACTTATGAGCTGAGTATATACCTAATCCTAAGTTGTGGGATACCAATTAGGGTTCCAATCCCAATGAAAGTTGGTCACTTCCACTCTCCACTTTTTAGTAACCCTAGTAGTTCCCCTAGCATCTCTTTAGAGGTGGAAATTTCACTATGTAGAAGTTGACTCTTCTAGTTTCACAACTCCTATTACCCCTTTATGAGAAATCATTTCAACTAATATAAGATGAAGGATGTCTTGAACACATATATTTAGTCTTAACCTTAATTCCCTAGCCCTATTCTATATAATAGACATGTGTTTGGTGCACCCTTATCGATGTTTGAAGAATTATACTATGTAATGAAATAAAGTAATGTCATGGATAGTGGTTGACTTGGTTCTACAATCAATTTTGGTGCCATTTTAGAATTCTATCTCAAAGTTTTTATTGTCAATCTAGTTCTCATTATTAAATTATATGTACACAAAAAGAAAAGTTTCCAATTTTTATCAATTGTTTTTGGAACCAAGTCTCCATGATAAGAAGTTGAATGAAAAAAAAAGATCATTTATTTATGAATCCTTGACTGGTATGGTCAACCCTAAGACATTGTGCATAAGTGAGAAGTAGAAAGTAAGAAGAATAAGTTTTGAATACATGTGATTTAGTAATCTCTTTCTAGTTTAGACTTTCTAGTAGGTTAGTTAGGTTATAATTTTTTCTTTTAAGTGGTTGAGTCTGGTACTCTTATTTCAATTGGGGCGTATCATAACTTGAGGACTATTTGAACTTAATACAGGTTACAATAAATAACACATGGATAATTTCTAATACTAAGGTCAAATGGATATAGATGTACAAAAATAGGGCTAACAAATAAATTATTCTAATTAGACCACCATGAAAGTTAGTTTGATAGATAAAACAAGTTTTGAAGTATATCTTCACATATATGAAATAGTGAAACAAGAGAGTTAAATTACTTAGATATGTAATAGAAAAAGAAAGGATTAGCAATTGGTAAAACTTTGAACTCGATGTACTTGTACTCTAATATAAACAGTATGTATAACCAAAAATTGTACTCAAGATCAAATCTAAATGATTACCCATGCTTGTATGTTGGAATATAAGAGACTTTAGAAACTCTAGGAACCTATAAGAAACATAATTTTAATCTAGGAGATGTGACTAAGTTCATAGTATATGGATTCGTAGATTTCAACGATGAAATCCTCTTTAAGGGGTGGAGTGTTGTAACATACCAAAACTTAAAAATATCTTTAAAATACTTTCTTTCTTGTTAAGTTTACTCTAGGATTGATAAATCATTATTTGACTGGAACTAGTTGTCGATACATGTCGTACAATTAATCTAGAACCCATAAATATTGTATGACATTATTCATAGGGTGATTTATATCGAGTTGTAATGAGGATAAATATGTTGAAATAATTTATTATTTGTTATATTGGGATTAAAGTGTCGAAGTAGATCATATTGAATATTTATTTTAAATAACCATTGTAGCATTTATTAGAATAATATTAGATGAAACTTTGTCAAATTGATCTATTTAATAAATAAGCATCCTTTCCAATGAAAATAATTATCTTTACATTAAAATATGTGATCTACTTAATTGTATTTAAAATGTTAAACATTTGGATCAACTTTGGAGATATGACTCTTTTACTAGCATCACTTTATATCAAGAATGACCATTTTATCATAGTATAATTAATTACTTTATTTTTGCATAAAACCCCAATGTAATATTTTATTTTAGTTATATAATGTCTAATATAGCTTTTTAACCATTTTTGTGATCTAAACATTGATAGATAATTAAAAATCTAAAAAATTACTTAGTTATGGTCTTTTTGTAAATTATGACATTTAAATTATTAAAATTCATTAAAATATCATTGAAATAATTTATATAGTTAAAAATTATATAGTTTAGAGGCTATAAGAATATTAGGTAATTAGTCAACTTTTATAAGTATATAAAATACTTAAATGACAAAAGCTCTCCTTGCCTACTTTGTGGCCTTAATTTATTCAAAATGAAAATCTAACATTTTATTAAAATTTTCCTACTTCTAATCTTTCATCCTCTAAAATTTCATCCCAAATGGAATTCATTTGACTGCACATTTAATTAGTACAAATTTATATATATTAACTACATTTATTATCACAATTCCCTAAGTTCATACATTGTTATATTTTGTGCCACTCCTCCACAACACTTGTGTGTGTCTCCTATCCCAGGGGTGCTCGTTGCCACATCTATAACACCTGACTATACCTTCCTCATCAGTTTCCTTCTCTCTTCCTCTCCCCCTCTCTTCCACACCCGCTCCTCTCCTCTTCCTTTGTATTTCTTCCTCTACCTTCTTTCCTCAGTGCCCCAGGCCCTTCTGCCTTAGTCTTCTTCCTCCTACCTGCCATCATAGTAGTAGGGTTTACTATTGGAAGTTGCAATGACTACCGACGACCCCAATGGTTGTCAAGCAACCTGAACAAAAAAAAACCTCTCTGCCTCGTGATCCTCCTCCACCATATGGACCTTGCCTCTTCCCTCCACATGGATCAAAAATCCAGCCACTATTTTTCCACCCTCTTACCCTATGCCAACCTCCATAGTAAAGAAATGGTCATGCAATTCATCCATTTACCACATTCAACCTGCAGGAACCTATGAACCTACTCCTCATAGACGTCTCATCCTTGTACCTCGCTAATATATCACTTCAATGTCCATGACAGATCTAGTGGCCGCCAACCTCCTCTATAGCCTGGTGTGCCACTGCAACAATGGCACAAAGCCACTATTACTAATCCTACAAGTCACCACTAGCCAAGATGAAACCAGCAATGCCTACACCTAGATTTGAAAGTGGCCTGATACTAAACAACAGGAGCCTTTGGCTGGACAAACCAGCAAACCTACAAACCTCATTGACAACTCCATCGCCTCCTGTAGATCATATACCACTCTGCCTTGCCAACACTATAGCCTACTAAAGGAGCCATCGTTAGCATGGGTTCTTCCCTAAGTGCAACAAATGTTGCAGCCTCCTCCTACCTTCACACCACCATCACCAATCAGGGCCACTACCAACCTAGAAACAACCAACATGCCACACACAACTCCTACCAATGATTCAGTTCTTCCCCTTGTATTCACACCTCCTTGACATGATACCTCTGCATCCATGGCTACCCTTACTTGTCTCTCCCCGGTGAAGCACAGTGATCTAAAACATGTAAACACTCTACCTCACCTTCTCCTCTACCTCAAATCCTATTCTTCCTGGTGGCGATGTAGGATCATTGCTTGCATAGCTCTGATCGACTTTGACATCTACATGGACAATCAAGAAATATCGTTGTGATTCACATCTGGTGCTCGGTGAGTTAGTAATACATATTCAATCTTTATGAAGTTAAGAATGTATTTTTGTAGTGGATAATACAAAGAAAAGATAACAATGTGTCATATAATAGTTATAATTATGCTAGTGTTATATATATTTTTAATAGACATTTACAAGTCTCAGCCTATTAACCTTATCATGTTTTAATGCATTAAGGTATTGCATATATACATATAAGCTTATATGATTATATATATATATATATATATATATATATATATATATATATATGTGTGTGTGTGTGTGTGTGTGTGTGTGTGTGTGTTTGTGTGTGTGTGTGTGTATGAATGTGATTATAATGATAATATAACCTAGTTCATACATCACCTTAATGTTTGTATCACATGAATTAGAAATCATGTATTTGCAGCTCCGTGCCATGATATTAGGAACATTAAACCTATATTTGTAAAGGGTATGTTATAAAAATAACATATATGAGTAAGTAATTTTGTAAACATATATGTAATTACCCTAATTTGACAAAATGTCATTGGATGAAATGTGAGTTGGACCATGTATTGAGTCTACTTTAGTTCATATAAACATATGGAATACATTTTTACTCATACACATGTCGAGGTTTAAGTATGAGTATATGACCAACAAATATAAAGGTATCAAATAATAAACCTTAGCTATTCCCAGTAAGGGTGTTTTGATAAATTATAACTAACCTTAAACCTCACATGATATATGGTTATTTCTAAGATTTAAAACTCCTAATTTTTTCATCAGCTAACCAATACTAGGTTTGGATATATCTTCAATTATGAAATGATATTTGGGGACTAATGTGTAAATAAAAAACTTTTAGGTTGAGATGGACAAATTCTGATTGGACTTCTAGAAGTAGGGTTAGTTATAAAAATTAGGTATGTGTTTTTCTCTATTTAATTTTGTGCTTAACCTGACTAAAATATTCCTATAATGAGGCATTCTTGTTAATTGGCCTTTTATTTGTTATGATGAAATTATTATTCTCAAAAATTGATAAATATCTTATTGTCTTTGGTCTATGGCCCCACTTGCATTGTTGATTGGATTTGAAAATGTGATTGATGGCTTATACCATATCGTGACACTCGTTTTACACATGTTTGATAATTTAGCTAGATATCTATTGTATGGTTCATGAGAACAACTACCATGGCGTGCTATTCTGCCCGGGGTGTGCTATTCCACCTATTTTTATATAGGGCATGCTATTTCTGTCCAAGGTGTGCTATTCCACAAAAACCTTTTGACCAAAGAACCAGTAGTGTATTGGTTATACTTTATCTATTTAGTCTAAATATATATATGCATGAAAATATATATATGATTATTGTAATACTGTGAATTATGGCAGGACTTTTCTCTTCAAATATTGTACTCTAAATTTTAATGTATCATTCTCTTGATATTGATTCTCTTAAACTTACCTAAATTCAATTAGCCCCCTCTCGTGAGAACTCCCTCTTTTGTACATCATGTCTTAAAATGCCTAAAATATTTTATATTGTGCACGTGTACCCGTTTTTACTAACATATACCCTTTTTATCCATTTTCAGGGTTGTTCTCAAAACTTATCAGGTATAGGTTCTTTAGGGACATGGACACATGAAGGCTGTATACATGAAGTTAATTTGAGGATAGCTTGGAATGGCTAGGATTCTCTCTACAACTAGGGCCCATGTGAAAGTAGTTATGGTATGCTTATTTTTATATACCACCCTTAGGGTGACAAAGTCATGTATATGGAACATTTTGTAGCTCTGTAAATAGTTATTTTTTCTATTGGTTAATCCTCAGCATGACTCATATCTTATGCTATTTTAGTGGGCCCACTATCAAGTCCCACTCCTTACAAGAAATCTACTAAGTACAGCAATATTCATATCATTTTTCTTAGAACTGACTATTCTTCAGTCTTTTCTATTTCAGATTAGGTTGTCCATCTAGGATTATTACTTATTCGTTCTTATCACATTATCTTCCTTTTATAGGTTTCTTATTTGTACACACGCACACACACACGCACACACACACACACACACACACACACACACATATATATATATATATATATATGTGGGATTAAGAGAGAAAGATTTCTCTTTCCCTCTCCCATAACCCGTGGCGGAGGCCGGACGCCCGGGAGGGTGATAAATCAAGAGATGCTTCTCCGTGTGGTTTCGAACCCGGGTCCCTTCATTGGGGACCAGCAGGATTTGCCAACCGGGCTATTCCCTTACCGGCATATATATATATATATACATATATATATATATGTATGTATGTATGTATGTATATATATATATGTATGTATGTATGTATGTATGTATATATATATATATATATATATATATCAATTTCACATGGGCAAGTGTCATTATCTAATCATTAGATAACCCTTACATATTGGCATCGCCACATTATGTTGATAGGACTATATTATAATCTCACTAGGGTTTCTAATCATATCAAGGGAACATATGATCTATTAGTTCTTAATGAATTTATATGTTGTAGTTATTACGTGTATAAATGTTCATTCTAAGCTAGGGTATGTTAATTTCTAATGTATCTTTATCCATCATCACAAATATCAATTACTTAGTTAGATACTAATATATAGATGGAATATATTTTATATATACTTGTTGTTCTCATATAAATTATATATTGATACTCAAATTATGTTCTTTGTCACAATAGTAGTTGAGACTTTTTCTCCAACAACCATATTTATCACAATAGTTCCATACTCTCTTTCTTATTATTATTTTTCACCACACAAGTTTAAGTATTTCAATTGATTCATTCATCCAAGAAATATGGTATGTCAATCACTATAGTAAACTTTACATGTCATTCTAAATGAAGTCTCATCTAAGTTTTTAGTTAAAAAGATCAAATTTTCCACAATATTATTCTTAAATAAGATTTTCCTTTCCAAATTTTTGTACAATTTTGAGCACATTTGGATCTAATTCACTCAATAATTTCTATTTATCTTTCCAAGGTATCTTTACTATACATTTTTTGAATTTTAGTTTTCCAATATAGTATTTGAGCTATTTCCTTTTATAAGTCATTATGTTCCATCAAGTGAAATTACTATTTTTTCCTTCATGAGTAAAGTCCCTAATAAATGTCTTTTGTTGTTATAGAATCTCATTGGGATTCATTCAAATCATCTTCGATTACTACATCCATATACTACATGTGATCAAATATGAAAATTTTAATATTTGATATTTACATTTGTGCTTAGTGCATGTATTTCTATATGTACATATGCATACTTACTACTCACATGTCAATAGACTCAATCAATGAGGGGAGAGTCTAACATATTTAATCTAACAAATTCTAACATCTAGGGGTGGAATGTATTAAGATGTTATCAAGTATTCATATAGTTGATAAATCTCCTTTTCCCAATTCTTACTTCTTAAGATACTATTTAACAATTGATCACTTTATTAAGAACTTAGGTGAAAACATTGTTTAACATTGGGAAAGAGTCATACAAGGGTTGTACTAGTTTGACTATGTGTTAGAATAATATTTTGAAGGCATTTCAAAATTTTAACAATCTTTCATCTATTTATGACTCCTTATTTAGTTTCCTACATAATTTACCATTAATAATGCAAATAAATCATTATCATTTATCTAAATTAAACTTTGTATATGAATCATTCAGATTCCATTAACATTATTTTTGAAGTTACTGATGATTTTATGTGAGATAAGTCATTTTTAGTATTAATATAACTACTCAAAGAGTGCTACATTAAGATATATAAGAAGAGGATATGAAGTACGGGCATGACCTGGAGGCAACAAGGGATCTCACTAGAGTATGTGGCTCCATTAGTCTGATGGCATTTGGTTTGTCAAGAGGTGGTTTTTGGGGGGTCCTTTGAGGTCACTATGATTGATGGTGACAAATCTAGAACGAAGAAGAATGGAATAGTTTATTTCTTCCTATTGAAGTTGTTGTTGTAACACAATCATTGAGGATTGTTCCAAGAAGTTTGAGGGGAACAACAAAGGATGGTTGATGATTTGCAAAGGCAGAAGGGGGTGAAAGAACATAATGGAGGTTCTATAGAGACCTGGAAAGGCTTGAAGCTCTCTAGTGAACTTAATATAGATTGATGAGTTTAGGTGGGTATTGGTGGTAGAGGCTAATTTACAGCCAGGATGTATAGGGGAAATGCTTGTGGAAGGATGTGAAAGCTAGGTGTATTGTTATCTTATTGACAGGAGGCTTACGAAATGAGGCATGGTTGTTGTGTCTAAGTAGGTAGTGTGGAATTGTCGGGGTGTTTGGTGCTATTAATAGGGAAATCATGATTAGTCTAAAGTCTAGAAGAGTCTAGATGATGCCACTGGAGGTCCCAATTTGAGAGGAGGACACATGACTCTTTATTTCAGACTTGTTGGATGTTCAAAGTTCTAGATAATTGGAAATTATGGAATTCTTGAGTAGGAAAACTGGTCGTATAGGGATAATATGTCATTAGTAGAGGAAGGGTTAGCAAGTCTATGTCAGGGTTGAGGGAATGACTAGGTTGCATAACAATCAAGTGATAGCTCATTGTTTTTTGTCAATAGTCGTCAGGGTTAGGAGTGACAACTCGTGCCACACCTACTCCATGCACAGGATCAACGCTCAAATATAATAGGACAACTAGATTGATGGACCACAACTAAATAAGTATATTTATTTAAATAATTTTCAAAAGTCACATCCTAGTTCCATTTAATATCAATCTTTTACCATAATTTTATGATGATGTACAACAATTTTGAAAATATATTGTATACCATACCAATTAGCATTATCCATTATCTCCAGTAATTCTTCCATATTGAATTTTTAATAATCAAAACAATATGTTAAATTGGTTCTAAAGCCAATGACTTATAGTAATGTCTAGCCACGCAATGATGGGTCTCAATCCACTTGTATTGGACCAAAATAGCCAAAACAACATTTATGTACACAAGTAAGGATATTCAAAAGGAATTTATAACATAAATTTGGGATTTTAAATTGGGGTTTTCAAATGGAAGGGAAGATAAATAATATCTCACAAAATGTAGTGCCAAAAATGTGGTATGCTACATTAGTTCCACTACCTTTCCTAGAAACCCTTGTCTTAAAGTTTCATTGATGATAGAAGGAAAGAAGATTTTCCTTCTCTACTATATACAACAACAAGAATGTAAGAGGAAAAACACAAACATTTTGAGATGCATCCTAGTAAAATTGGCTCCTTATACATCCTTAACAATAAGTTCTTTTCATATATTGTGTGATAAGTGTTAGTGAAATAATAATGAAATCACTATGTATCATATATTTGTTGATATACTATATAGGAGTGTAGTATATCTATTCACTCATTATCATGCATGATTTCTCTACTTTCCATCACTTGTACCTCAAAATTGTTATCCATCACTTCTTTTTAGATAGGCAATACAGATTCTCATGAGGGTACAAGGGTCATTATTATCTTCCACATATGAAACATAATGTTGATTAACATTAATATCATGTCCAAAAATTACTTTATTTGCTAATTTTAGAGTTATTTTTGTCTTCAATATTTTCAAATATAATTATAGTAACCTGGTGGCAAAGGATGAAGTAGCCCTCCCTGATATATTAAGTTAACCCCCCAAGTAAAATGAGATCATTAGAGCAGCCACAAGTGTTGCTTGTGTTGCTCGCAATTTGTTCATGGTTGTGTTATCAGACTAGTGTTACTCCCCTCCATGTTTAGCCTTGGCATAATCCTTATGGGGATCGGGTCATTAAAAAACACGATGAACCATATTTTTCACTACTTTACTCTCAACATTTAGCCCCTTTCAAGTCTATCTTATTTGCAATTTCATATAAGATAATCTAATGCATCATTAAGATATTTATAAGATTCTCTTGATCCTACTTTTTGTTAGTATATGAACCTTAAAATACCACAAAATGAAATTAAACTTTGTAAACTATAGATAATTTTCTCTATATTTGATGCTAACATTTCTTGATGGTTGGTAAAAGTGTGATGTAATGAAGTTATTCTTGAAGTGAAAATGATAGAAATTTATACACTACAACTAAATAAAGTTCAAAACAACAAATGTGAGAGTCATAAATGCATGACCTACCACATATTATTCAATGATACATGTTTCAAAGATAGGAAATATTTCCATTTACTAAAAAGCCTATAGTTATATGGTGTAATGTCATGTTGATGTCCCTGTGGTAAAAAAATGAGAGAATGAACTAAAGTATATATGAAAGATTAAACAAAAAAAGCTAATCATTGTGAAAAATTACTTAGAATAGGAGATATTTTGTTCAGTATCCTTTTTTTTATTCAGAGAAGTATAAAAGAATCCTTGCAACCATGTACCAACATGCGTAGTGAACAAAAACCATAATATTAGGAATACTACTAACATACATGTTAAAATATGATTGTATAGATGTTCACAATACACACATGACATGAAGAAAACCTAAAGATATGTTGTTGATTTGTGTATTACAATTCAAAGGAAATTTATATGAAAAACTAAGTCTTTTGGAGTTGGCATATAATAATACTTAACATTATAGTTTAGGAAAGTTTCCACGCATGGGATCATATGGACATAAGTATTGATCCATAGTCAGTTGGTATGAGGTTGGAGAAAATTAATTTGATTATCTTGATGTAGTTAAAGAGACAACAATGATAAGATAAAGATAATCCAATAATATTTGAAGGTATCAAAAGACAAAAGTTACGCTAATCAAAAGACTCAGGACATTAGAGTTAGATGTGTGTGATGAAGTGCACATCAAGGTTTCTTCCTAGAAGGGAGTGGTTAGGTTTTGGAGAGTTGGGAAGTTGACTCCTATGAAATGGGAGCATGTATCATTATTGAAAGGAATTGGTACCGTTTCTTAAGATCTAGATTTCCGCCTGATGTAAAAACTACATAATGTTTTTATGTGTATCTATGCTTAAGTATCGAGGTTTAGGAAGAATTATTCTATATAGAATGACTAGATTAAACACTAGATAGGAAAACATATAAATTAGGAGGCAAGAAACAACTTTATTGAAAGTTTCATTGAGGAATTGAGAAGTATATGAGGCTACTTGGGAGTTATTATCATAAATATTAGTACAAGTGTTTATAATATGGTGATGATGTTACAATATGGGTACACATAGTAGGAAAACATACTTATGAAATGATAATCATATCTAGTCATATTTTCACTAGAAGAATAGTAGTTAAATTGCGTACATGTTTTTCTTTTTAGTTTAATCAATATCATATGAGATGGTTTCAGGAAAGGACCAAAAACATTGTGCCTTTCTCAAATGTGAAAGGTGATATTGTCATTATAATATCCACTCCAATGATTGCATGTCACAATTTTGGTTGAATTCAATATAGACATCGGAATACTACTTACAATCATTCCAAATAATATCATAAGTTAGAGAGGTTCATATCTAATCTAGATGTTTAGAAAATACAAAAAGTCTAGGTTGGTTTGAGATGAATAGGATCACTGGAGGTGGAAATACAATAGAACATTGTCAAGTAAAATGTATTTTTATAGTGAAAATTAAATGAGAATGAGAAATTGACTTATAAATATCGTATTACTTATAGTTTGCAAGTGATTTTAACATATGAAAATGTAGAAAATAATATTTCATATGCATGTAGAGTTTTTTAACCCTTTTATAGAAATGTTTTTCAATAAGTTCAAATGACTAAGAAACTTCTAGGGTCATATGAATTTGTTTAGAGGACATCTAGTCAACCTCTAATTGTTCCATTCATAGTAGCATATTGGTCTACACTCTTTCCATGTAAGTCTACTCAACCACACAATTCAAAAGCCTTTAACAACTAGTCACATGGACTTTGATAGAGAAGTCAAACTAACTAAATTAATTTAGGGAAATAGATAAAATAATATTTCTAAAAACTATGGACCCCTTATATCTCTACAATACATAGAAACCTTTCATTTTTTTTTACATTTGGTGCTTAGAATTGAATGAGAAGGAGAAAAACAAGGGCTTGTGGAATAATTTTAGAGAATTTAAGGAACAGTTGGATTCTTGGTAAGTTTGAAATTTTGAATAATATTGATTAGTGTTTATAGTTGTTTCCAATATATTTATTCTTTATCAATCTTATTTGGTTATGGTTGACCACTTCCAAATCTTACCCCAAAAGTTTATGTTCTTATTTATTTCTTAATCCTTCTTCCATCTAGAATATGAAGATTTTTAATAATAACAAGTTCAATGGTTGTTGGTGGATCTTTGGTTTTAGTGGGGGAATATAATTTGATATGCCTTGTTTTAGAAGTATGAATTTAGAATGAAATTTCTCCTATGTGATGGATTTTGTGGTTTTACTATTTTCAATAATATATCAATAAATATTAGATAAATAAAGAGAGTAAAATCAAATAATAAAGATATTCCTAAAAGTAATTCACAATGGGTATTTTAAATATGTAATTGTGTGGGGTTTATAGAAAAGAATAGGATAAAGGCAACTAATGAAATGGATTCAGTTCCATGTTATACTTAATGAGAAAGAAATAAATATATGGAATCTTGCCAAGTTAAGAAGAGAAAAGGGTTTATTTGATGCTTTAAATAAATAAAATAAAGAGGATACTTAGAGGAAAATAAAAGTGAAATGAACTTTTGTATTTTAGTCTGAAATCTTCCTCACACTAAGGTTTAAGTGTTAATGACTTTCCATTAAAATTTGGGATTAAAAATATTAAAGTAGAGCGAGATATGGATTATTTACTTTTTCCTAAAGTGGAAGTATTATTGAGTTAATATATGTAAATGTCACTACAAAAAAGAATAAGGAAATAGCATTGACTTTTTTCATTTTTTTTTGCATCACATGAAAACCATTGGATCAAGATCTGACGCCACTCATACCATCGTCTACCTTGCACGAGAAAGAAAAGTCAGGGAATAGTACTCATACATTTCCTTTTTTTTCCACTCAGTCCTACTGCATGTACAAATCTAGAAGCATCTATAATGGTTTCTCGAGAGGAAAAAGCACCTATCCATCCTAGGATTTTCCTACTTTTGAAGGCAATTTGGGGTTTCCACAATTGTCACTAGAAACGGTGCTCAACCCATGAAGGCATGACTAGAAAAGGAGGGTTAGGATCCCTCTGTGAGACCCCAAACCTCTTCAGGTGACTCTTCTCAATCCCTTGTTTGCTCCCTTGCAATTCTCCTGCTAGACTCATTCTTAACCCCTAGCCTTCTTCCTGGACCTCACCGGAAATCCTCTTCATAGTCCTACCAGTCACGTCCATATCTAGGGAAATTGAAGCCCTCGGCGAGTTTGAAAATTCAAGGTGAAGGTTTTGGAACCTTTACCTACCTCTTAGAGAACTGGAGGCTCGAAGTCAACCCTCACATTGACCGCCTGAACCTGCTAACAAATAAGAGATAGAAGATGATCTTTTAGGAAGTTACTTCTCTACCTCACATTTTTAGCTTTAAGGTAAAGGGCAGACTTGTCCTTTCTCCCTTCCTTTTTCTGTGTTTCCTAGCTAGGCCACATGATTGTGGGCCACTAACATGGCGTGAGCTGATTGTCTCGGTCATGGCCCCATCACTCACTGGTTTTACAAAGTCAGACGCCTACATGGTGAGTTGTGATTGGATAGAAAGGACTAAACTTCTAAAATTGGTATAAAATTATAGTATTATCCAATTATGGCAAATAAATAGTGTATTTTGATCAGGCAAATGTAAGGAATTTAATGAAATTGGATTCAAGACCTAGTTCTACCCCGAATTTCAAAAGTTCATAAAGATTCTAACTTTAATGTATTAAAAGCATGAAAACCCTAATTTCTTAGTTTCAATTATCGTAACTTTTAGAAATGACTTCAATGGATAAAGACTAATATTTTTAGATAAAAAGGGGCATCTTGATATAGTCTAAGTTAAAGAACTCGTACGTTGCAAAAATTAGTGTATGTAAGTTGAAAAGCATAAAATTTGATAACTTGGGTTGGGAAGTAAAAACCCTAATGAAACCCTAATTTGACCCAAAAACTCTAACTTGGAACCCAAGTCAGTCATAATGTTAGTTTGAGGACAAAATAGTAATACAAGGGTGTTATGCATTAATTTAAGGGTGATTTCTTGGTTGATTCAACTGATGTTGTTTGCTTGGACTTTAAGTTATTCCTGAGAATGGTATGTGGTTACGCCTATGACTACTTGCCTTAAATGACTTTTGTGTTCTCCTAAATTTTCTAAATGGACTGCAATTAAACTTTTGGTTTCTCATTTATTTCCTACAACCTATAAAGCCCATATGAGTATCACATTATATATAACTAACTTGCTGAAGCCCAAGATATATCTCTGGATAAATGCATGCATGGAAATAATAGAAATTATCCCCAGTGAGTGGGTTGGACACTAAATACTCCTAGAGAGTGAGTACGATATTATGAATATCTCCAATGAGTGGGTTTAGGCAAAGATTACTCCTAGTGAATGGGTAAATCATTGACATACTCCCAGTGAGTGAGTATGACATTATGGATACCCTCGTCTAGTGGGTATGCCACAGTGATATCACAAAAATGCAAGTTTGATTATGTAACAATGTTTGTTTCTATGGTTGTTTATGTTGTTACACCTAGATGAGAATATTTTTGTTTCCCCCACATACTCAATATATTTTTATATGATGACGGCATTTTTGTTTCACACCATTTTAGGTTAAACTACAAGCAATGATCAAAGTTGAACTTCCAGAGAAGAAGACACCAAAAGAAAAGATTTAAAGTTAATCTGGAGGATTTATATAGATAGTTTTATTTATTATTACAAACATTACATTCCCATTTCATGTAACTCCATAGTGAATATTTTATCTTCATATTGTTATCAAACTCTTTTCCATTCAATGAAATGTTTAGTTATTATTAGTTAATCATTAAACATTGTTCATGTATACATGATAATGGTCCTTTCCCTCTCGGTCCACCTTAATTGGGGATAGAAGGGGAGGGGTTGTTACATTTGGTATCAAAGCCCTGGTTTATCGTTTGACCTTTAATGATTAGTAAATTTTAAAATTTCATAGAACCCAAGGGAATTATTTGGGTATTTTCTAAATACAATGGTGTCTATAAGGGACCATGACCCAGAGGCTAGCAAAACTTTCCTCCACAAGTCAGCTTACAAGAACTCCAAGGCACGTGCATCCTTCCTGGCCAAAGTCAGAAGACTTTGCCCAAAATAAAATACCTCTTGATTTTCTTATCATCTTGTGTTTTGTCCCTCCTCTACCCCCTGCATCACTCACCAAAACCCTAAGTATTCGATAACTACTTCCTACACCCTTCTAAGAATTAGGTTTACAAATATTATGGATAAGGCATCCTCTACAAAATCATAAAATTCACGTAATTAAGATGTCATGGACATAATTTTACTATGCTTTAAATGCCCTAAACATAAAATTGAGACTAAATTATTCAATGTGAAATAGCATGGCCCGCACCAAGACCACTATCATCCTTGATGAGACACCTTGAGATCACACAGAAGGAAGGCCCTTCCACGGGACAAGGAGGTCCTTAAAAAAGAAGAGGAGGGCTCTGGATGACGAGTCCTCCAAGAAGTGGAAGAGGCCCGAGGAGGCCTCCGTTGAGGGAGGTTTTGAGCCTGAGGTTGTCCCCTTTGACATCTTAAACTTGAGTGATGACCCCAAATGTAAACCAATATTAGAGGATGAGACCAAGATCAAGGATGACCTTGTCCATGTTGTAGGCTAAAGACTGACAGTCAGGCAGGTGGTGATTTAGACCTCAGATGTACTATGGTTGGTACAACAAAGAATCTCACTAAGACCATTAGTGCCCTAGCCCCTTAAAGATGTTTCCAAACATGAGAAGGGTGAACCCCTACCTATCTACCCTTGTGTCAGAGCCATTATCCTTGACTTCATCAAGCTGAATATAAAGAAGTTGTAGGGTGAAGACAAGAGTGAGGTAGTCGACAAGGAAGATGTCTGGCTTCTAGTAGTGGGGAATTGTAGGGAAATACCTACATAGATATGGCAACAGAAACAAAATTTTCATTTTTGTATTCTTAAGAATAGCAAGATCGTGTCAACTACTATGTAATGGAAAGGAAGGTTTAATGAGTTCATACCTAGTCGTGGAGAAATTCCAGTGACTATAACTCATTATTTTAGTCATGCACTCCTAATTGCACTAGGACTCATCTACAGCTACTCCTAGTTGCATTTGGACGACGTATGTGTAGATCATGGTCTTCACCATACACAGAAGACTCAAATAGCGTCTCCAGGAGATTTTGGTCTCACCACGAACTATAGGTTGGCATTGTCCTCCTAGCGGCAGTCAACATCCTCCTCACCTCTATATAAGTCAACACAGATCACCTAGAACTCCTATTTTCTATTAGAATGGACAGGAAGGAGATATCCCTCCCGTTGGTGTACTAGTCACCAACTTGCTCTCCCATAATTATTTCTCCCTTGCTATCCCTCCGTTAGTGGGTAGGACTTGCTCGGGCTCTCTAATGGTTACCACAACCAGAGAGAACAACAATTTTCAGAGGAAATTGTGTTATGTTCTACAAAGCCCCCAATACCCCTCTATTTATTAGAGAGGTTAGGGTATGGGTTCCCAGTTTGTGTTAGAGTGGAAGGGACCGAAAGATCATGAATTTTTGCAACCTACGAGTGTCAAACCGGTCGGTTGTCAGCCAAACTGGTCAATTCACATGCGATTTGATCGGTTGGAACTCTAAACCGGTCATTTTTTCATGTTTCCCGATTGCATATTAATTTGCAAATTTGAATCCAATTAATACACAACATAATGTCAGCACTAATCCTTGGTGGAGTCGAATTTCTTCATGAACTGGGTGACTCTCCCACGTGAACCGGGTGTCTCACTCACCCAACCAGGTGGTTGGTGAGCCAAACCACTCAATTCACTAAGTGAACCAGTTGGTTCGCTCTCCAGTTCTAGAAGAACTTCACCAATTTAGTTTCCAATCAACTTGACACTCCAATCGGTTGTTTCAACACTTTAATTGGTAGGTTGGGAGTCCAGTCAGTTGGTTTGTTGCTTGAGTTGAATACCTAAACACTTTAATAATCAATCCAATCATCATTCATGATTAAACTCCTCTTCTAGATGAGTTCCTATATGTGTGTCCCTATAGGTTCCATGTCATGTTAGTAGTGAATGTCCATAACTAGTTTATAACATTACAAGCAAAGAGAGGTGCCTAGTCACACATCAGTGCTACCCAATTGAATGAAAAGTTGGAGAACAACTTCAACCTACAATCTATGTGAGGTGTTACAATGATTGTATAATTCCTTTGTCTTTAGTATCCAGAATGAACTCAAGACATGGAATCATCATCCTCTGAATGTTCAATCCATGTTCCTTGAACCAGAATAGACCGTGTGAGATATATGTGACCTCAATATCATATATATTGATTCACATGTGCATGTGCATGCATTTCTCAGTCTCTCTTATCATGTGGCTAGGATATAAAACTCCATTAGGAGGGACAAATCCCATCTACATCACTCATAGTCAATCCCCATGTGTCACAACTACCCAATCATCACCTTTTGGAAATCCTTATTCATGGTTATGTTTGATGATGTCAAAGTATACCTAACGACATGTGATAAGTGTAGTGACCTCAATTCTAAGAACCACAATCACCACCTTCACTATGAGAGATGATTGTGACTACTAAATATGGTTTCCATGTGTCACTCTCAATGTGGGTCTATCCGATACACTTTTCTATAACAAGTATATGTGTACTTGGGTTGATATCACATATCATGACTAATGAGATTTTGTCATCAACCAACACACACTCTAGTCTTATGTGTTACTATTGTCAATCTGCCTTCCATAGTAACATTTGACTAGGGACATAACAATAATGTACATACTCTTAACATCCATATGATCTCATTATTTAACTCATGTACTTGAAGGATACGTCATTGAGTGTTGTCATTTTTTAGACATCCATTATGTTTCCTCATTATCTCATAACTGAGTTAAACAAAATGAATTAGAAACTTGCCTTTATTATTATTAATCAAATCATATGCCATTACAATCATCACATGATTGGATCTTTGGGAATACCATACCAATAGAATCCCACTTACACTTAGAGCCAATCACCCACAAATAATATTCTTAGTGATATAAACATGTCCATCGTGAATATGTTGTGCAAGTGCTACTTGAGCAGGCTAGCAACATATTGATATGTATTACATGTTTCACATCTCTTCATTGTATGATCTCACGTATGAGAAGAAACTTTCATAATATGGCATATGATGTTCCTTGCCTAACCAATAGCTCCATTGTTATCATAGTATATCTATTGTGCATCATTGGTTGGAACATATTTAAGTCCATCCATATGAACTTCTAGATCTATATAGTATCCATTTTGGTGTTCACAACACCAGGATACTTAGATTCTATTGTCAAATTGAAGTAATAGTTTGTAGTTTGGAACACTTCTAACTTACAACTCTTTTCTTTAAAATTAAACACATTTTGTATTGCAATCAATCTTTTTTCATTTAGGAAGCTTGCATCGGTGTAAAACTTACACCCAACTCTTCCTTGTTTCTATAATCTAGCAACAAATCCTTAGTGCTTCATAAGTATTAATGGATGTCCTTTAATGACATCCCAATGACCCTCATTGGAAACTTATGTATCATCTTGTCATGTCCAGTACATACAAGATAATGGGATGAGTACGTTATGTAGCATACATGATAGATCCAATTGATGGTGTGTATGGTATCTCACTCATGACTTTCTAATCTTCACATGAATTAGAACATAGGGTTCATGAGAGACTAAATCCTGCATGTTGAACCCTTTCAGCATTTTGCTATTATACGTGCTCATTCTTAGGTTATAAAACTTTCAAGAACTATATAGATATAAATACCTATCACATAGAATGTTTCACCTAATCCTTCATAGCTGAAGGTATTTTCCATGACAAGTCTCAATGCTTACAGTATTGAGATGTTATTCCCCATCAATATGTAGAATATTCATTTATGCTCCCACTAAATCGTTTATAATCATACATTTCATATTTAATCTTGATTCAAGTCAAACTCTTTGACTATCTTGTCAAGCCAAAAGATCCCATCTCTGAGATGTTTGTTTCAATTTTTCATATTGATCTTTATAGCTTATAAACTTTATTTGCATTAATAAAGTTATAAAACCTTTAGACTATGTCACATACGCATTCTATCAAATATTCCTTTTAAGGAATCTGATTTTAATCTTCATATGCCAAATCTCATAGTCTATTCTAGCTGCAACTACAAGCATGACAATTGGCAAAGGCATTTCATCATGTTCAACTCTATGAACTGATCTAAAAACCTTTATAACCAATTTGTTCCTTTAGGTTATCCATGTTGGTCTTCCTCTTCTGAAAACCCAGCTACACCCTTGGGGTCTTATCCCATTAGGTGGTACTAGCAAGGGCATACCTTGTTAGTTAACATGGACTGCTCAATAGCTTTGAGTCATTTCTTAGATTCTGGTTCTCAATAGCTTCTAGTTGATTTGTTGGACCATCATCTTATGATCAACCTATTTGAGTTTTTGTATTCACAATCTTTCAATCTCAGATGTGCTTTACTAAAACTATGAGGTTTTGTGTTACATGAGAAATGACATTCCACAAAAATTTGTGATTCTCACTTATTCTCATTGTACCTTCTTGTTGACCTCAAACCTTTTGAGTTCTACTTTTAATCCCACAGATTCTTATGGAACTCAGCTATCCTATCAACAAAACATTTTTGATATTGTATTGGGACTAAAGGTACTTTCCAACAATCATGGTTTGCAGATAAACCTTTTCTAGAAACTACGTTCTTTGTGTAGGTTTCAATCCTTAAGAGATATCGGGACATTCCCATATCATATCACATATGATGTCTCTTAAAACATTTAAGATGGTACTTTATTTTAGTGTTTAGTATATGTATCCATGAGGATATTAGAAGATTAGATTAAATGATAATCACATCATGACCCATCAGGATGTAATTCCTTATTTTTGACACATCATCATGTTCAGGTGGAGTTGACTTGTGTTACACTATCATGGTCTATCCAGAAGGTTCTCAAATATATTGATGTAAAACATTTTAACATTTGATTATATTAAAGTTTCTTAATACTTTTATCAAATTAATACTTCATTGATAATATCCTTTAACACTTCAAAGGATTCACATTTGCATTTCACCAAATTCAAACCCTGTATAAATTGATATTATCAATGAATATATGAAGTACAAACAACTACCTTTAGCATTTATTCAATAAGATCTTCATACGTTAACCTATATAAGTCCTAATAGAATGTTCATCCTCCCACTACATTTAGTGAAGGGTATATTTTCACATTGATCATAATTGAGACTTACATGTTTCTTATTGATTCAATAACCTAAAGAGTCTAGATAATCATCAATATGAATTCTAGAAATGCTTTTCTCATATATGTGCTTTAGATGATGGTGTTAAAGATTGTTTGAGTAATCAATTATAATCCCTTTTGCTATTTACATTATTAGCATTCCTCTTTTGATCCTTTTATATAAATATCATTAGATGTTTGGGCATTGCCATATAAGATCACATCTCTAAAATAGAAACATTAACAACTCTTTATTGATTTATCATCCTTGTTATACAAGATGCATATGGTAAATTTTTTCTATTATTGGCATAATGAAATAGAAGTTTGACTAACTCTATTACATGCGCAACGGGCTAAGATAAATTCAAATGTATACTAAAGATGCAGAAACTCTTGTTATGCATAGTCCATCTTTGTCCTTTCATAAAGGAATTACTTCTTCTCAGATCCTGCACATCATGTACGTCAAATCTTTATCCAATATGACATACTAAGATGAATAAGTAATCAAATTTATCTTATAACATTTATACCTAAAGTAGCAGCCTCTTCCCCTTCCTTCTTTTTCTTTAGTTCCTTCAAAAATAGAGGGAAATTCCTTTTCCAATGTCTTAGACTACTGACAATAATGACAATCGCCTCTTTTCTATATTCCTCTCTTTTCCTTGAGATATAAAGATTTAGGCTTTTGGCTAGCTTTAGGACTCTTCTTAGATTTTCCTTTGCCTTTAGACTTTACCTTTGTCTTGTTGATTATCGTCATAGACTTGGTCTTGTCTTTCTTCATTTGTGCCTCAGTTGTTCTCAAAATTCCCAAAAACTTTATCAACAGTTTGTCAAAGTTGTTCGTGTTGTAGTTCATGACAAACTGATTGTATGACTCTAATAGAGACTGTAGAATCACATCACTGGCCAACTCTTAACCCAAGGGGAACCCCGGTCTAGCCAGGTTCTCCACATACCCAATGAGCTTTAGTACATGAGGACTTACTAGATCTCCTTCTGCCATATTACATTTGAACAACACCTTAGAGACGTCATGTCTCTCTTGTCTTGCCAAATCTTGGAACATGCTCTTAAGATGTGTGACCATCTCAATAACATACATGTTCTCATGATGCCTTTGCAACTCATCGTTCATGGAGAATAGAATCAAACATTTGACATCATCGGCATCTTCACTATGCTTCTTGTAAACATCCATGTCAGCCTTAGGTGCATTGGTAAGGGGTTCATCTGGCTCTGGTGTCTCCAGGACATTGAGCTTGTGCTCCTGTGTGAGAACAATTCTCAGCATCATGAACCAGTTGTGGAAGTTGTTCCCATTTTATATGTCCTTCTCAAGAATTGATCGCAAAGAAAAGTAGTTGTTGTTTGTTTCCATTTTATTCTACAAAATAATTTGCAATTTCATCAAAAACTCATTTCTTATTCAATTTGATTTGATTAAAATTTGATGATATTAATTAGGTCTTTAATTAACTATCACTCTCACTATTTTTCTCAAATTGATATCCCTCACATATTAATTTGGAAGATTGCACCGTACAACCTCCTAGTGAGCCAAGATCTAAAATAATTCAACTATTACATGACCAACACCAGCGTCCATAGTCAATCATTAAGGTAGACAATATTTGTCAATTGCATCTTATGTAATTCTTGGATAGATAATATATGAAACTCTTTTCCATAGTCATTTGTATGTCTCTAGTGCTTTATCTGATTAAGGTCACACAGTTAAGCACGGCCCAAAAACCAACATGATAACAATGCACCCCACTTGGCAGGCCTACACTATTCCCATCACACTTCCACGAGATAGATAACGTGCCACCCTTGGGGTGCCCACACTTAGTCGATCAAGCTTTCCATGTGTGTCGCTAATGGAGAGCATCTAAGACTTAATATTTTATTTGAAGGAGCTTATAGTATATATATATATAATCCAATCACCACATATATATTATGTATCATATACATGCTATATCCTACAACATAAACATGCAATATAAAAACAAAAAGTGATGGTTATGGCCATATGACTATAATTCCTCAGAGCCACAAGGAATTACTACCACCTAGGTCTACATCACATGCAAGAACATGTTGTTGGTGTACATTTGTTCTTACCAATCTGGGTTGATCGGTTCAACCCTTAAACTACTCGTCTCACCTCTTGGCCGATCAGTTGGTCACATAAAATGAGTGTCTGGCCTCCTATCCAACTGATGTATGGACACCTCCATACACTTGGTTGGACCTACCTTCCATCGGTTCACTCCTCCTACAATCTACCCTCATTGATCCTCCAATCGGTCAACCATCAGACATTGAACGTCATTTTTTTCATTACAAAAAAGAAAACTATCTTATTTCTATTAAACTTATTACATTGAAAAGAGAAACCTCAAGTTACATTTGAGGAGAACAAAGGTAGGAAATAATAATACTTTTATATTGGGAATAAGAAGGTAGAGAGTCAGTATGCAAACTGATATATAACAGAAAATAAACACACAACTACCATGCACAGATAATAGGGTTATCAGCCATAACCATGCTACATATCCACCGTCAAAATTCACTTTTATGATGACGCTATAAATTATATATATATATATATATATATATATATATATATATAATATTAATTTGGGATTATATGTGGTCTTTGATCAGATATGCACGTTAGTCTTTTTCAATATTTGCATTGTATATAACAAATAAGAGAAATAAATTAACAATCTGATCATATCAATTATCCTAAAATATAGTAATTGACATGGCTTTGATACCACTATAGGAAAATATCATCATAGATATGGAAGCGGAAACAAAAAAAATTATTTTCATATTCCCAAGAATAGAAAAATCATGTCAACTACTACATAATGGGAAGGACGGTTTAACGAGTTCATACCTAGTCCTGGAGAAAGTCCAGCGACTATAACTTGTTGCAATAGTCATGCAGTCCTATTTGCACTAGGACTCGTCTGTAGCAACTCTTAGTTGCACTTGGACAATATATGTGTAGTTCATGGTCTTCACCAGAGATAGCTGACTTGAATGGCGTCTATAGTAGCTCCTAGTGTCCCCATGGACTGGAGGCTGATGTTGTCCTCCTAGCGGCACACAATAGCCTCCTTACCTCTAGAGAAGTCCAAATGGACCATCTAGAACTCTCGATGGTCTAGTAGAGCAGACAGGAAGGAGTTGTCCGCCCCATTGGTGTACTAGTCACCAACATGCTCTCCCACAATTGTATCTCCCTTGCTATCCCTACCTTTAGTGGGTAGGATTTACTCGGGCTCTCTACTGGTTCCACAACCAAAGAGGACAACAATTATCAGAGGCAATTGAGTTGTGTTTTGGGAAGCTCCCGTTACCCCTCTATTTATAGGAGGGGTTAGGGTCTGGGTTCCCAGTCTTTATGGAAGTGCAAGGGACCGGAAGATCATGAATTTTCACAACCTATGAGCACCGAACCGGTCAATTCACATGTGAACCGATCAGTTTGCACTTCAAATTGGTTGTTTCTCCATGTTTCCCAATCGCATATGAATTAGAAAATTCGAATCCAATTTATGAACAACATGACATTAGCACTAATCCTTGATGCAATTGAATTTCTCTGAACTGGGTGACTCACCCATGCAAACTAAGCATCTCACTCACCCAACCTGGTGGTTGGTGAGCCAGGCCGGTCGGTTCACTAAGTGAACTGGTCAATCCGCTCTCCAGTTCTAGCATAATTTTGCCAATTTAGTTTCCAATCAACCTGACACTCCAACCGGTCATCTCAACACTTGAACTGGTCAGTTGGGAGTCCAGATAGTTTAATTTTTTTTCTTGAATGAATATCTAAACACTTTAGTAATCAATCCAATCATCATTCATGATTGAAGTCCCCTTCCAGATGAGTTCCTATGTGTGTGACCCTATAGTTCCCATGTCACATTGGTAGTGAATGTCCATAACTAGTTTATAACATCACAAGTAAAGAGTGGTGCCTAGTCACACAATAGTGCTACCCAAGTGAATGAAAAGTTGGAGAACAAATTCAACCTACAATCTATGTAAGGTGTTATAGTGATTGTATAATTCCTTTGTCTCTGATATCCAGAATGAACTTGAGGAATTTAATCATCATCCTCTCAATGTTCAATCCATGTTCCTTGAACCAGGGCAGAGTGTATGAGATATATGTGACCTCAATATCATATATATTTATTCACATGTACATGCACATGTGTTTCTCAGTCTCCCTTATCAAGTGGCCAGGATATCAAACTCTAGTAGGAGGTACAAATCTCATCTACATCACTCACAGTCAATCCTCATGTTCTACAGCTACCCAATCATCACCTTTATGGCAATCCTTATTCAGGGTTACATTTGATGATGTTAAAGTATACTGAATGACATGTGATGAGTGTAGTGACTTTAGGTATAAGAACTACAATTACCACCTTCACTATGAGAGATGATTGTGACTACCAAATATAACAAATATTTGTGTGTTTGGCCTGATATCACATATCATGACTAATGATATTCTGTCATCAACCAACACACATTATAGTCTTATGTGTTACTGCTATCTATTTTTCTTCTACAATAACATCCGACTATGGACATAACAAGAATGCACATACTCTTAACATCTGTATGATCTCATTGTTCAAGTCACATACTTTAATACATACATCATTGAGTATTATCATTCTTTAGACATCCATTATGTTTCCTCATAATCTCATAACTGAGTGAAACAAAATGAATTGGAAGCTTTCCTTTATTATTAATAATGAAATGCCATGCCTTCACAATCATCACATGATTGGCTTTCTGGGCATACCATACCAACAGGAATGGCTTCCGCATCCTAGAGGTGCATCCCAACAAGAAGGTCCTCTTCGCTACACACCTCCTCAAAGGAGTGATAAAGATTTGGTGGGAGAATTGCATCACCAATCGAAACATGGTCATAGAACCAATGGTCTGGGTGGAAATTCTCACCATCTACTCCACAAGGTTCATTCCCCACATTGTCACGAAGGAGAAGGAGAAGTAGTTCATGCTCCTCCATCAGGGCAACATGTTGGTGGCAGACTATGCTTGGAAGTTCCACCTTATAGAGCGCTTTGTTTATATATTGACCAAGGAGCAGTGAGTGGAACACTTTGTGGAATACTTGCATCCCCAGCTATGACCTCATGTGATGGTGAGTAAACCCCCAAACTTCATTGAGACTGTCAATTTCGCCTTAGACATGGAAAGGACTACTATGCCTGCTCAGAACCTGTCCAAGGAATATTTAGGGTTCACTAAAGGAGCCTCTAGTCCAAGAATGACAACATAAAGAGGCAAGGTCGTAACAATGGCAAGGGTAGAAATGTAGGAAAGGGAAAGCCTTGTCATGAGAATTATCACCCAGAATGTCGCACATGTAAGAAAAGGCACCCTGGCAAATGTCGTAATGAGAAGCAAGTGTGTTTTCATTGTCATCAATAGGGACACTTCATGGCCAACTTTCCTATCCCTGACCCTTGAGGTCCAGACCCAGTGGCTACCCAATAGATGGTTGCAGCCCAATCAGGGGCAGCCCCACCTACAGGAGAGCATCGAAAGGCCTAAGTCTTTGCCATAGATAATGAGGAAGCTCAGGCCAATGCCAACCGACTCATAGAAAGTAACCATCCCTAGACCTCTATTTTCTATCCCTTTCCATGAAGTACTTAGTTAGACTACCATAAACACGATGTATACTATGGTTCTATAACACTTTTATTTTGAGAAATCTCACAATTAGGTTTTGTTTGGACTTCAAGGACTTATGATACATCTTAGAAGTTACTACCCCTAGTGTTTGTATCTTCTCATCCCTCTTAAAGACATTAGTCATTCCTATTAACTACATGAACAATGAACTCCCTATTGACTTTATCGTGCTTGATATGAATTATTTCGATATCATCATAGGAATGGGTTGGCTTTATAAGTATAATTCAAAGATAGATTGTAGGGAAAAGAATGAAAAATAGAGAGACCAAGTCATGCACCCTTTACCGTTAGAGGTAGGAAAATTCCACTACCAGCATGTATGTGTCAGTTGTAAAAGCAGAATGGATGGTAGAAAAGGTTGTCTAGCATTCCTAGCCATTATGACTATGTTGTAGCAAAAGGTGCAACCCTTAGAGGAAATAGAGGTAGTTAGGGACTATGATTATGTGTTCTTGGACAATTTTCTAGGCATACCTTCAGAGAGAGAAGTGGACTTATCAATCAATCTAGCTCCTGGGACAAACTTGATTTCTAGAGCACCTTATACGATGGCTCCTATAGAATTTCTTGAGTTAAAGAAACAATTGCAAGAATTAGGTTTCATCCAACCTAGCACATCCCTCTGGGGAGCACCAGTCCACTTTGTAAAGAAGAAGGATGAATTACTTCACTTGTGTATATATATAGAAAGATAAATCAGGATACCATTAAGAATAAGTATCCTCTACCCTACATAGATGACATGTTTGACCAGCTCAAAATGCTCAATTTTTTTTAAGATTGACCTCAGGTCCAGTTACCATTAGTTGTGAGTTAAGAGTGAAGATATCCCAAAAAACACTTTCCAAACCTACTATGGCCACTGTGAGTTTTTTATTATGCCTTTTGGGTTGTCCAATTCTCTAAGTGTGTTCATGAACCTCATGAATAGTGTGTTCCATCCCTTTCTTGAAACCTTTATCATAGTATTCATAGATGACATCCTAGTTTTCTCTGATGACCTAGGACAACACCGTGAGCCCCTATCTAGGTCATTGATATCCTAAGAAAGCAGAAGTTCTATAGGAAATTCTCGAAAAGTGAGTTTTGGATAGACCGAGTTATGTTCCTCGTGCACATTATATTTGGAGGAACCATATCAACGGACCCTATCAAAGTAGTGGTCGTTTGAGAATGAACATCACCAAGGAATTCATCCAACATATGCAATTTCTTAGGATTGGCAAATTATTATCGGTGATTCATCAAGGATTTCTCAAAGACTGCTTTTCCCTTGACCAAGCTCACTCAGAACGATGAGAATTTTGCTTGGTCTGATCTGTCTGAAACACATTTCTAGGAGTTAAAGGAAAAGCTTACAACAGTCGTTGTCTTGACCATACCCTTGGGTAATGATGGTTTCATCATCTTCACTGACGCGTCAAATACAGGCTTAGGATGTGTGTTAGAACAGAACAAGCATGTGGACACCTTTACCTCCAGACAACTCAAGCTCAATGAGTTCAATTATCTGACCTACGATCTGAAACTTGTGGAAATTATTTATACCTTGATGATTTGGAAACATTATCTATATGGGGATACCTTTGACATCTTCATCGATCATAAGAGCCTGAAGTATTTGTTGACTCAGAAGGATCAAAACTTGCAACAAAGGCATTGGACGGAGTACCTAAAGGATTTATATTTCACCATATCCTACCATCTTGGTAAAGCCAATGTGGTAACCAATGCCCTCAGTGAAAAATGTTTCAAATGTGTAGCTTGTTTGGTTAACCAATGAAAGAGACTAGAGGATTTTGCTAGATGGACTTCCTAGACTTTGTTAGATAGACTATGTCTGGCCAATATTTAAATCAAACCTGACCTGTTGACTGATCTTATAGAAGATGCAGCCCAGTTAGCCAGCCCAGAGTTAGAAAAAATGAAGGCTTTGATGGAGAAGCCTCAAACACACCTCTCAGTGGGTGTGGTTGGTGGAATATGATATAGAAATCATATTTAGGTTTTCACCTTTTACGACTTCTATCTTGCAAGAGGATCATGGGTCGAAGTCTATTGTACACCCCCAGTACTACTAAGATGTTTAAAGACATGCATTGGTACTTTTTGTGGTCAGTAATGGAGTCATAGCCTCATGTGTGGCTAGTTTCCACACATGATCGATGGTAATCACCAAAAACCTTGTAGGTTACTGCTATCAATTGAGATTCCTAAGTGGAAATGGGACCAGACCACCATGGATTTTTTGGTGGGTCTTCCCATGATAATAAAAGGTTATGATGTGACCTGGTTCATGGTGGATTTCCTAACCAACCAGGTCAGCACACTTCCTTTCCCTCAAGATTACTACCAAAGTGTAAGACCTAGCTAAACTATATGTTAGAGAAATAGTTCATTTACATGGTGTCCAGAGTTTAATTATTTCTGACTGTGATCCTAAGTTCACCTCATAGTTGTGGAAACAAGTGCATAAAGAACTTGGTACGAGGTTGAAATTTAGCATAGCTTATCATCCCCAGAGTGATGGTCAGTCAGAAAGGACAATCCATTCCCTAGAAGATCTATTGAGAGCATGTGTGCTAGATTGGGGTGGATCATGGGAGTAATACTTTCCCTTAGTTGAGTTTTCCTACAAAAACACTTACTAGGCTAGTAATTGGATGCCTCCGTATGTAGCTCTTTACGGGAGGTTGTGTTGGTCACCGCTTCATTAGGATCATGTCAGTGAGAGGACCTTGCTTATGTTACAAGAGATATGATATTATGCTAACAATATCACTTTGATCAAGTACAGGCTAACGAAAGCCCAAGACTGACAGAAGTCATATGTTGATGCAAAGCGGACAGACTTGCACTTTACTATAGGTGATCATGTATTTCTAAAATTATGACCCCTCCGATCTATAGCTAAAAATAGAGGAAAATTAAGTCCCTAATATGTGGGTCTGTTTGAGGTTCTAGAATAGATTGGCAAGGCCACTTACAATCTAGCTTTAAAGCCATAGTATAGTATGATGTGTGATGTGTTCTATGTGTCCAATCTAAAGTGCTATGTGAAGTATGTTGCCCATATATTGGACATCAAATCTATAGAACTCTAAGGGAGGTTTACATACCCAGAGTCACATGTGAGGATAATAGAATCCATGGGAAAAGAGCTCAGGACTAAAAAGATAGAGATGGTAAATATTATTTTGAAGCACCATGTTGAGGATGAATCCAAATGGGAGCTAAAGAAGGACATGGAAAAGTCTCATCCTAAACTTTTTGTATGACTAGTTGAATTTTGAGGATGAAATTCCTATTAGAGGGAAAGGTTGTTATAACATGGTTTTTTCACATGTATTTACATATTTGAAATGCAAATATTAGATTGTTAAGGGTGTATTAGAAAACTTGGTATGCCTTGTTTTAGAAGTATGGATTTAAAATGCAATTTCTTTTTTGCAATGGATTTCATAGTTTTACTATTTTTCAATAAACCATTAATAAATATTGGATAAAGAAAGAGAGGAAAATCCAATATTAAAGGAATTTGGCAAAGAAATTGGCAATGGGTATTTTAAATATGTTTGGATTTTTCTAAAAAAGAATAGGATAAAGGAAACTAATTGATTATATTCGGCTCCATGTTGTACTTAATGAGAAAAGATATCAATATAAGGATTCTTGCCAAGTTTGGAAGAGAAAAGGGTTCATATGATGCTTTAAATAAATCAATTAAAGACGAGACTTAGAGACAAAGAAAAATGATATTAAATTTTATATTTTGGTCTCAAATATTTCCAACACTAATTTTTAAGTGTTGAAGACTTTCCATTAAATTTGTGACTAAAAGTATTAAATAAGAGAGAGTTATTTATTAATTACTTTTTTCTAAAGTGGAAGCATTATTGGGTTAATACATGTAAATGTCCCAATTAAATAGAAAAGGAAATAGGGTCAGATCTTTTGTTTTTTTGCATGGTATGACAACCATTGGATCAAGACCTAGAGACACTCAGATCATCATCTACCTCGCATAAGAAAGGAAAGTCAGGGAATAATTCTCATACATTTCCTTTTCGATTTTCCACTCAATACCAGTGTGTGCAAATATAGAAACATCTCCAATGGTTTTGTGAGAGGAAAACACACCTATCCATACTAGGATTTGCCTACTTCAGAAGGAAATTTAGGGTTTCCCTAATTGCCTCCAGAAACAGTGCTCAGTCCATGAAGGAATGACTATAAAAGGAGGGTTAGAACCCCTCCGCGAGACCCCAAACCTCTCTATGAAACTCTTCTCAATCGCTAGTTCTCTTCCTTGCACTCAATTCCCCTTCTAGATCCGTTCTAAACCCCAATCCTTCTTCATGGACCTCACTGAAAATCCTCTTCATCATCCTACCAATCACGTTCATATCCAGGGCAATTGAAGTACTCGGCGAGTTTGACAAGTCAAGGAAAAGGCATTGGAACCTTTTCCTATCACTCAGAGAATCAGAGACTTGAAGTTAATCCTCATGTTGACCGCCTAAACCTGCTCACAAATGAAAGGTAGAAGACGAGCATCGTGGAAGCTACTTCTTTGCCTTGCATCTTCAACTTTAAGGTAAAGGGGAGACATGTCCTTGATCCCTTCCTTTTTCCACATTTTCTAGCCAGGCCATGTGAGTGCGGGCCACTAACATGGTGTGAGTCGATTAGCTCGATCGTGGCCCTACGGCATGTTGTCTTTACACAGTCAGTCGCCGTGGCTAGTTGGGATTGGCCAGAAAGGATTAAACTTCTAAAAATGCTAAAAAAATAAGAGTTATTCAAATATGGCAAATAAATAGTCTAATCAAAAAATGCAAGGAATTCAATGAAATTGGATTCAAGACCTAGTTCTACCCCAAATTTTAGAGGTCCATAAAAATGCTGAATTTAATGTATTAAAAGCATGAAAATCATAATTACTTAGTTTTAGTGATCATAACTTGTGGAAATGACCTTAATGGATGAAGACTAATCTTTTTGGATAAAAAGGGCCATCTTGATCTAATCTAATTTATAGAACTCATATGTTTCCAAAATTAGGGATAGTAAGTTGAAAAGCATTAAATGTGATGATTATAAATTGGGAATCCAAACCTAATGAAACCCTAATGTGACCCCAAAACCCTAACTTGAAACCGAAGTCAGTTATAATGTTAGTTTTTGGACAAAATAGTAATATATGGGTGTTATGCATTAATTTTAGGTTGATTGCTTGGTTGATTACAATTGCTCCTATTTACTGGGACTTTAAGTCATCCCTGAGAATGGAACGTGGTTACCCCTATGACTACTCACCTTAAATGACTTTTGTGGTTTCTCTAAATTTTGTGAGTGGATTACAATTAAACTTTTGGTTGTTTATTTATTTCCTACAATCTATACAGCCCATATGAATATCACATCATATATAATTAACTTACTCAAGCCCAGGATAAATCTCTGATTAAATGCAAGCATGCAAATCATATAAAGTACCCCTAGTGAGTGGGTTGGGCATTAAAACTCCCAGAGAGTGAGTATGATATTATAATATCCCCAGTGACTATGTATGGGTAGAGATTACCCCCAGTGAGTGGTTAAATTGTTGACATACTCCCAGTGAGTAACTATGATATTATGGATACCCCCAACGAGTGGGTATGCCATAGAGATTAAGTAAATTGCGGGTTGAGGAGTTATATCACAAAAATACAAGTTTTATTGTGTAGCTATATTTGTTGCTATGGTTGAATATTTTGTTACACCTAGATGCAAATATTTTTATTTCCCCCACATACTCAACATATTATGATATGATGGCCACGTTTCAGTTTCACGCCATTTTAGGTTAAACTGCAAGAAATGATCGAAGATGGACTTCCAGAAAAGAAGACACCAAAGGAAACATATAAAGTTAATCTGGAGGATTTAGATAGATAGATTTATTTCCTGTTACAAATATTAGATTTCCATTTCATGAAACTCCCTAGTGGAGATTCTCTCTTCATATTGTTATCAAACTATTTTCCATTCATTGATATTTTTAATTTTTATCATTTAATTGATTAACATTGTTCCTATATATGATACTTGTCCTTGCCCTCTAGGGCCACCTTAATTGGGGATAATAGGGGGAGGGGTCGGTACAGATCTATATTGTTGTTGAGAAATCATGGGTAGACTATACATGAATATATATATGTGAGGACATTGTCTCTAAGTGTTTGTTTCCCACTTTCCTAAGATTTCATATTAGATAGTTGCAATATTTGAGCAGAGTTAAATGTTTGTTGGTGAGTATGAAGAAGAATTGGTTACATTTGTCACGTTTTTCCCTTACTTATTTGGGTGGCAGTAGAGTGACTATTTTTATGAGTCTAATTCTGAGGTCAAGCATAGTGTGGAAGTCATATGGAGAATAAATGATTCTAGAGTTTGTATAGGCACCTCATAGGATAGAAGAGTATGTGATAGAAGTATATAGATGGATCCTAAGAAATGATAAGGAGATTTCAACTAATCTTATGGTGGTAGCTAGGCTAGTTTATTTAGTAAGATTAGTAAGGATTGAGTTGTTCTGGTACATATCATAGTGGTAGAACATTTTGCATATCTTTTTCTAGTAGAGGAGGATTGGGAGTTGTGTATGGAATTATCTACCTAGAGATTCATGTATTGAACATGAGATGATTTATATGCATCACATGTGATAAGAGATACTAATGATAGTTTTGGGGCAATGGTTTCCAAGATTGTCATCATTGTGGACAACTAGGCCACTTTAAGAAGGATTGTTACAACTTACAATAGACACTAAACCAAAGTCAAAAATTACCTTATGTAGAACAACATATACATACCTATAATATGTAATGACGTTCATATTCAGATTATTATAGTGAGAAGCAATTAGTAGTGAACATAAGGAACAACATGGAAGACCTAGGGGCATAACCTTGACATCACATGAAGGATTGGTGTTACTTTGAGGCATTACATGTCATATGCAACCCCTTTAATAACAACTTAGTTGCAATCTAACTAATCATGTAGAAACAGACTTTGTTCAACAAAAACCCTTAGTGGAGAATCTAAACTTGATAAATGTGGGATCTCACTTTTGACAAAAATGTGGGTACCTATGGGTGGACCCACTATATTAACCCAACTGTCTAGGTTGTTTGTTTAAGTTTTGGGTTTTAGTGGATACAGAATTGTGGTGAATCATATCATTTGAGTGTTGATACCTTTATACTATCCTCAGAATGGATTGACTCAGGCATATAATGTACTAGTTATATTGTTGGAACAATAAAATTTTCTCTCTCGGTTAGATGATTGTATTATCTCTATACAGGATACTTAAGTATGCTCCCTATTTTTCTAATCTCAGCATAAGTGGTAGATAAGATGTTGGTATATGTTATTAAATCTATCCTAGTATGCATGGTTTATACTTTGATAGGGACCTCATGTTGGAAGATTTTTGTGTTGCTTGGGAATATTTGGAGGTGTTTCTAGACAAACTTCCTGGTACTCCTCTAACTAGCTATAAGTATTTGATATTTTATTGAGGAATGATACCCAAAATAGAGTTCAATTCCCATATAAAAGAACACATATCAAACTAAAAGAGTTAAAGACTATGCTACAAATATGAGTTTTCTACAACATTGTACATATCTCTAGGAAAGACTTATGTCTTTCTAAAGAGCATAGGTCACACCATGAGATTAAGTAGTTATTAAGAATATGTACATGTTTCCTAGAAGTAATGGTATTTTTAAATATCAATAGGATATAGTTTTATCAAATATAGATGTCATATTAGGTTATCATCCATTGAGGACCAAAGCAAAAGATGTCACTAAGTTATTATTCAGATTTAAGTACAAACATAAGTCATCATTCAAAACCAATCATGTATATATGTATTTGTTGGGTTTTATGGGAGGCAGAGAAGCAGCGGAAACAAAAACATTTCTCCCCAAAACCCAGAACAAAAGGAATCGTATCAACGTTTATACAATAGGAAAGATGGTTTGTGGATGCATACCTTGTCTCGAGGCTTGCTCGGCGACAGTACCTCGCGCCTTGCGCGGTCTTCATCTCCGGTCTTGGACAGTGTCTGTGTAGCTCCTGGTCGCACCGGGACTGAAGACTCCTGGTCTCACCGGGACTGTCGGGATTGACAGTTGTCTTCCGAACGACAGAGGTCTCCCGCCTCTACGGTCGTCCACACAGACTGCCTGGAACTCTGATCTCCTTGTCCCACAAGGAATCGGAAGGAGTCGCACCCTCCTGTCAGTGTACTAGTCGCCAACACACTCTCCTTCCACCAGTCGCTTTCTGTAGTTGTCTTTCCCTTGTTGTGCCTCCCTTATCGGGTAGCACTTGCTCGGGCTCTCACAGTTACCAAAACCAGAGAGAACGACAACTTTACAGAGCAACTGGTTTGCACTGAGTTGTACTTTGAGAAGCCCCCAATACCTCTATATATATAGGAGGGTCATGGGACAGGGTTCTCTATCCCGGGTAATGAGGGACTAAAGCAGGAGTAGAAGGGTTCGAGATTTACCACAAAAACAACCAACTGTGTAACCTGAACCGATCGTTTCACAACTGAAACGGTCGGTTGGGGATCTGAGCCGGTCGGTTGACACCTCAACCGATCAGTTGGGACCCATGAAACGGTCAGTTCACTTCTGAACCGGTCAGTTCATGGTACTGATCAGTTCCCAGTTGACTTTTCTTCTTTTGTTTCGAATTGGTATCAAATACCAATCCTTGTTCCAATCAAATTGGGCTAGTGAAACGAAAGGAAATTTCTCACCAATCTTACTTTCCCAACTTGCTCAGTTGGACTTGAACCGATCGTTTCAACACTTGAACGAATCGCTTCACCCTGTCCATGAGCCGGTCGACTCACCAGTTGAGTCGATCGGTTCATCACATGAGCCGATTGGTTGGGAGTGCAGATTGTGTAGAATCAGTCAATCGCAGTTTCAATCAATCTGATACTCTAATCAATCAGTCCAACACCTTGAACACTATGATATTGAGCTATCAATTGATTGAGTGTTTAATTGAACTACTAAACTCCTTTAGTAATCAATCTAAACATGTTTGTGGACAAACTCCTATTCCAGGTTAAATCCTATGTGTGTGACCCTGCAGGTCCATTTCACGTTGGCAGTGAAAGTCCATAACACTTATGACTTCACAAGCAAAGAGCAGTACCTAGTCACACATCAGTGCTACCCAAGTGAAATAGAAATTTGGAGAACAACTTTCAATCCTACAATCTGTGAATGGTGTTACAGTGAATGTATAATTCCTTTGTCACTGATATCCTGAATGAACTTGAGGCATGGAACAGTCATCCTGTCAACGTTCATTCATTTCCTTGATCTCATAGCAGACTGGGTGAGATGTGTGTGACATCAATATCACATATTGATTCACATGTGCATGTGCATGCCTTTCTCAATCCTACTCATCAAGTGGCCAAGGACATCAAACTCCCTCAGGAGGGACAAATCCCATATCTATCACTCACCCCTCAAAAGCCCCATGTGTCAAAGCCACTCAATCATCACCTTTATAACAACCCATGTTTCAGGACTGCATTTGATGATGTCAAAGTGTACCCAACGACATGTATTGAGTGTAGTGATTTCAGGTCTAAGAATCACACTCACCACCATCACTGTGAGATTTGAATGTGACTACCAAGTCATGGTTCCATGTGTCACTCTCACGGTGGGTCTGTCCGGTACCTTGTTCTCTAACAAGTACCTATGTGCTTGGTTTGATATCACTATATCATGACTAATGAGATTCTATCATCAACCAACACACAATCTAGTCTTTAGTATTATTGATGTCTATGGTTATTTCCACAATAATAACCGACTAGGGACCAAACAAGAATGTATAGTCTTAACATCTGTATGATCTCATCGTTTAGGTCCTCAACCCAAAAGCATACGTCATTGAGTAAAACAGTTCTTTAGACATCTATCATGTTACACCATCATCTCAGAAATAGTTTAAACATATAGATCGGAAATTGCCTTTATTATTATTCAAATCATTTACAAAGTATCACATTACAATCATCATATGGCTTGCTCTATGGGCATACATACCAATAGACTCCCACTTGCACTTACAGCCAGTCACCAAGGAACCTCAGTCCTTGTGACCTAGCATGACCATCATGCTTCTACTGAGAAAGGGCCTTAGTCAATGGATCAGCTATGTTGTCTTCAGTTGGTACTTTGCAAATCTTCACATCTCCTCTCTATACGATCTCTCGTATGAGATGGAAGCGCCGCAGTATGTGCTTGGACCACTGATGTGATCTAGGTTCCTTAGCTTGTGCAATAGCTCCATTATTGTCACAATAAAGCTCAATTGCATCACAGCTACTGGGAACTACACCAAGTTCATAAATGAACTTCCTGATCCACACAGCCTCCTTTGCTGCATGTGAAGCAGCAATATACTCGGCCTCTGTAGTAGAATCGACAACTGTTTCTTGCTTGGAACTCTTCCAGCTCATAGCTCCATTATTAAGGCAAAATGCAAATCCTGACTGCGATCTGTAATCATCTTTATCGATTTGGAAGCTTGCATCGGTGTAACCCTTTACAACCAGCTCTTCCTCACCGCTGTAAACAAGAAATTGATCCTTAGTCCTTCACAAGTACTTGAGGATGTTCTTTATAGCTGTCCAGTGAGCATCCTCGGGATCTAACTGGTACCTGCTCGTCATGCTGAGAGCATACGAGACATCTGGGTGTGTGCACAACATAGCGTACATGATGGATCTGATGGTTGATGCATATGGGATCCCATTCATACACTCCCTCTCTTCACAAGATTGGGGACACTGAGCTCTAGAGACGGTGACTCCATGTAGCATGGGGATGTTGCCTCTCTTTGAGTTCTCCATGCTGAACCGCTTCAGCACTTTGTCGATGTACGTGCTCTGACTTAGTCCAAGAAGCCTTCTAGATCTATCTCTATAGATCTTAATTCCTAGAATGTAGGATGCTTCTCCTAAGTCCTTCATTGAGAAAGTATTCCCAAGCCAAGTCTTTACCTTCTCTAAGGCTAAGACATCATTCCCCATCAAAAGTATGTCATCCACATACAATATGAGGAATGTGGTCGAGCTCCCACTAACCTTCTTGTACACACAAGGTTCATCTTCATTTTGAGTAAAGTCAAACACTTTGACTTCCTCATCAAATCAAAGATTCCAACTCCGAGATGCTTGCTTCAATCCATAAATTGACCTTTGTAGCTTACAGACTTTATTGGCATTCTTTGGATCTACAAAACCTTCAAGTTGTGTCATGTACACATCCTCATTTATATTCCTGTTAAGGAATGCGGTTTTAACATCCATCTATCAAATCTCATAGTCATAATAAGTTGCAATAGCAAGTATGATCCTGATGGACTTAATCATGGCAACTGGAGAAAAGGTTTCATCATAGTCAACACCTTGAACTTGTCGAAATCCCTTCGCAACCAATCTGCCTTTATAAGTTTGCACATTGCCATCCATGTCGGTCTTTTTTTTAAAGACCCACTTGCACCCTATGGGTTTTACCCCTTCGGGTGGTTCCACCAAAGACCATACTTTGTTGGAGTACATGGATTCCATCTCGGATCTCATGGCTTCAAGCCATTTCTCAGAATTTGGTCCCTCCATAGCCACTACGTAGGTAGTTGGATCATCATCTATGATCAACTCACCACCTTCCTGAGTCACAAGGTATCCAAACCTCTCAGGTTCAAGGTGGGTCCTACTAGATCTATGAGGTCCTTGTGTTACCTGAGGAGAATGAGATTCTACAACACCTTGTGAATCTCCATATTCCTCTCATACATCTATCGGTTCAATGTTTTCTTGTTGGGCTTGAACCTCTTCAAGCTCTATTTTCCTCCCACTGCTTCCTTTGGAAATAAATTCCTTCTCTAGGAATACAGCATCCCTGGCAACAAACACTTTGTTGTCAGTAGGGTGGTATAAGTAATATCCCCTCATTTCCTTGGGGTATCCAACAAGATAACATTTATCGGATTTGGGCCCAAGCTTATCAGGAAACATTTTCTTGACGTAAGCCTCACAACCCCAAATCTTCATAAAAGACAATTTGGGACGCTTCCCATACCATATCTCATATAGTGTCTTTTGAACCGATTTAGATGGTACTCAGTTAAGTGTAAACGTGGCGGTTTCAAGAGCATAACCCCAGAAAGAAATTGGAAGATCAACAAAACTCATCATTGATTGCATCATATCCAACAATGTGTGATTCCTTCTTTCAGACACACCGTTATGTTGTGGTGTTCCAGGCAGAGTCCATTGTGATATAATACCACGGGCTCGCAGAAGGTCCTCAAACTCCTGGCTTAAGTATTCTCCACCTCGATCGGATCGAAGTGCCTTAATACTTTTACCAAGTTGGTTTTGTACTTCATTCATGAAATCGTTGAACCTTTCAAGGATTTCTGACTTATGTTTCATTAGGTACACATAGCCATACCTAATGAAGTCATCAGTAAAGGTAATGAAGTACTGATACCCACCTCTGGAATTAGTTCTAAAAGGCCCACATACATCAGTATGTATGAGTCCTAATAGATCACTAGCTCTCTCACCTTTACCTGAAAAGGGAGTCTTGGTCATCTTGCCCAACAAACAATATTCACATGTCTCTATTGATTCATAATCAAAAGAGTCTAGATAACCATCTTTATGGAGTCTAGAAATGCGCTTCTCATTTATGTGCCCTAGACGACAATGCCAAAGATATGTTTTGTTTGAGTTGTTGAGTTTTTGCCTTTTGGTGTTTACGTTGTATACACTTGTCTCTAGATCTATCAAGTATAAACCATAAGATATTGGGGCACTGCCATAAAAGATCCCATCTTTAGAAATGGAACATTTTCCATTCTTAATAAGAAATTCAAATCCATCTTTGTCTAAACAAGAGACGGAAATGATATTCCTATTTATGGCAGGTACATAATAGCAGTTCTTCAACTCTATTATTAGCCCACTTGGTAGAGTTAACTCATAGGTTCCTACAGTACTGGCGGCAACTCTTGCCCCATTTGCAACACGTAGTTCAACCTCGCCTTTCCCCAAAGGCCTACTTCTCTTAAGATCCTTCACATTTGAACAAATGTGAGATCCGCATCCGGTATCAAGTACCCATGACGAAGAAGTAGTAAAGTTAATCTCTATCATGTATACACCAGAAGTAGAGATCTCTATCTCTGACTTTTTCTTCCATCGTTCCTTCCATCCTCTCCATGTAGAAGAAATTGATTTGGCGAGAGAACCCTTCTCTCCCTTACCTTTCGTTCCATTGATCTCTATCAATGAACTTTCTTTCTTCTTCACCAACGCTTTAAGCGTACATAGAGTGGATTCAAAGGCTCCTGGTATATCTAGATTGTGCAGAACACTTCTCATAGTCCTCAACCAGTTATGGAATTTATTCTCAATTAATTTGCCCATTTTAAAAGATTATTCTTTTTCCATTCTACAAGAGAAAATTGCATTTGTCAAAACTCCTTTTGATTTGATTTGAATAAAATTTGACGATAGTTAATTAGGCCTTTAATTAATTACCGCTCCCACTATTTTGACTCAAATTGATAGCCCTCACCATCAATTTGGAAGATTACAGCGTACAATCTTCTAGTGGGTCAAGATCCTGAAATCCCCTGAGCCATGGACCAGTTAGGGCTGTCACCCACAACTCAGATCTCCCAGGTAGGCAACTCTTGAAAGATGTCATATGCAACTCTTTGCCATGATCATCTCCATGCCTCAAGGTACTAGATCCCATCTAGATCACCTTGTTAAGTCCGACCCAAATCCAACACGATGTATATGCATCGTGCTAGGGAAGACCCACACATTCATCCTTCACGCTTCCACAAGATAGACGGTGCACCACGCTAGGGCGTGCCCACACTTGGTCGATCAAGTTTTTCACGTGTGTTGCATTTGGAAGGCATCTAAAACTTTAATATTTAATGAGGGATTTGGGTTTTATATACATATACATATCCAATCACCACAATATATAGTACATATCATATACATGCTATATCCCACAGAAAAACATGTGAAACGATAAAAGCAATGATTATGGCCATCCTATTGTGATTCCTCGAGCCAAGAGGAATCACGGTCATCTAGGTCTACATCACATGCAACCTGTACAAGATGAAATCTATGTCTGCCTTTCTGGGTTTGATCAGCTCATCTCCATGACTGATCTGCTCGCCATCAAGTTGGTTGTTTGGGTGCCACCAGCCGATCGACTGGTGCCTCCAGCTGATCGGTTCACCGGTCGTCGTGCATCTCCTCAGATCGCCACACGCTCATCTCGCTCCTCGAACTGGTCGTCTGGAACACCAACCGATCGGTTCACGCCTTGAACCGATCGTCTCAGGTCGTCCGCCATTCTTTGACATAATAAGAAATAAAATCTATCATATTTACAATTGAATTGTGAAACCCCGAGTTACATTCGGGGGGAGCAAAGGTAGGAAAAGAAATCTCAAATTATTTCGAGTTACATCAGGAATAGGAGAAAGGGAATCGGTGTGCAGACCGAGATACAAACAACCACATACAACCACACATAGATATAGGGTTTATAGGCCATAACCATGCTACACATCCACCACAAAACTTGTTTAAGGGCGACGCGTATCGAGTGCATTAATATTACATATCATATATGTATATTTGGGATTTGTGGATTGCACATGCATAAAGCTGATTTTATTCGCATCGTATGCAATAAATAAAGGCGACAAACCAAAATCGATCATATCGATAATCCTAAAATATAGAGAAGTTGATGTGGCTCTGATACCACTGTTGGGTTTTATGGGAGGCAAAGAAGCAGCGGAAACAAAAAAAATTCTCCCCAAAACCCAGAACAAAAGGAATCGTGTCAACGTCTATACAATAGGAAAGATGGTTTGTGGATGCATACCTTGTCCCGAGGCTTGCTCGGCGACAGTACCTCGCACCTTGCACGGTCTTCACCTCCGGTCTTGGACGGTGTCTGTGCAGCTCCTGGTCGCACCGGGACTAAAAACTTCTGGTCTCACTGGGACTGTCGGGATTGACAGTTGTCCTCCGAGCGACAGAGGTCTCCCGCCTCTGCAGTCCTCCACACAGACTTCCTGGAACTTCGATCTCCTTGTCCCATAAGGAATCGGAAGGAGTCGCACCCTCCTGTCAGCATACTAGTCGCCAACCCACTCTCCTGCCACCAGTCACTTTCTGTAGTTGTCTTTCCCTTGTTGTGCCTCCCTTATCGGGTAGCACTTGCTCGGGCTCTCTCGGTTACCAAAACCAGAGAGAACGACAACTTTACAGAGCAACTGTTTTGTACTGAGTTGTACTTTGAGAAGCCCCCAATACCCCTATATATAGGAGGGTCATGGGACAGGGTTCTCTATCCCGGGCAATGCGGGACTAAAGAAGGAGTAGAAGGGTTCAAGATTTTCCACAAAAACAACCAACTGCATAACCTGAACCGATCGTTTCATAACTAAAACGGTCGGTTGGGGATCTGAGCCGGTCGGTTGACACCTCAACCGATCGGTTGGGACCCATGAAATGGTCGGTTCACTTCTGATCCGGTCGGTTCACTTCTGAACCAGTCGGTTCGTGGTCCTGATCAGTTCCCGGTTGACTTTTCTTCTTTTGTTTCAAATTGGTATCAAATACCAATCCTTGTTCCAATCAAATTGGGTAAGTGAAACGAAAGGAAATTTCTCACCAATCTTACTTTCCCAACTTGCTCGGTTGGACTTGAACCGATCATTTCAACACTTGAATGAATCGCTTCACCCTGTCCATGAGCCGATCGACTCACCATTTGAGCTGATCGGTTCACCAAGCTCAGCCGATCGGTTCATCACATGAGCCAATCGGTTGGGAGTGCAGATTGTACAGAATCAGTCAATTGTAGTTTCAATCAATCCGATACTCTAATCAATCAGTCCAACACCTTGAACACTATGATACTGAGCTATCAATTGATTGAGTGTTTAATTGAACTACTAAACTCCTTTAGTAATCAATCTAAACATGTTTTTGGACAAACTCCTATTCCAGGTTAAATCCTATGTGTGTGACCCTGCAGGTCCATTTCACGTTGGCAGTGAAAGTCCATAACACTTATGACTTCACAAGCAAAGAGCGGTGCCTAGTCACACACCAGTGCTACCCAAGTGAAATAGAAAGTTGGAGAACAACTTTCAATCCTACAATCTGTGAACGGTGTTACAGTGAATGTATAATTCCTTTGTCACTGATATCCTGAATGAACTCGAGGCATGGAACAGTCATCCTGTCAACGTTCATTCATTTCCTTGATCTCAGAGCAGACTGGGTGAGATGTGTGTGACATCAATATCACATATTGATTCACACGTGCATGTGCATGCCTTTCTCAATCCTACTCATCAAGTGGCCAAGGACATCAAACTCCCTCAGGAGGGACAAATCCCATATCTATAACTCACCCCTCAAAAGCCCCATGTGTCAAAGCCACCCAATCATCACCTTTATAACAACCCATGTTTCAGGACTGCGTTTGATGATGTCAAGTGTACCCAACGACATGTGTTGAGTGTAGTGATTTCAGGTCTAAGAATCACACTCACCACCATCACTGTGAGAGCTGACTGTGACTACGAAGTCATGGTTTCATGTGTCACTCTCACGGTGGGTCTTTCTGGTACCTTGTTCTCTAACAAGTACCTATGTGCTTGGTTTGATATCACTATATCATGACTAATGAGATTATGTCATCAACCAACACACAATCTAGTCTTTAGTATTATTGATGTCTATGGTTATTTCCACAATAACAACCGACTAGGAACCAAACAAGAATGTATACTCTTGATATCCGTATGATCTCATCGTTTAGGTCCTCAACCCCAAAGCATATGTCATTGAGTAAAACAGTTCTTTAGACATCTATCATGTTACACCATCATCTCAGAAATAGTTTAAACATATAGATCAGAAATTGCCTTTATTATTATTCAAATCATTTACAAAGTATCCCATTACAATCATCATATGACTTGCTCTATGGGCATACATACCAACAGTATTCCTAGTTATGCCTTTTTGATTAAATAATTCTTTCTATACATTTGAAGATATAATTTCAAGAGGTTTTAATCAGTTTTTATACCAATCTAGTGGTTTCTTGATTGACATTTTTTTTATTTCACAATTGAAGAACAATACAAGATGCATTGAGGTTGAACGTGCATATATTAAGGAGACATTGAGTATATGTTAAGTTTAGTAAGTCTAAGTGGTCATCACTAGTGGAACTATTAGGCATGTGATATTAACATAGATCCAAAGATGGAGGAGTATGTACTTTAGTGTGAACATCCTAATATTCCCATTGAGGTCAATACTTTCTTGGTATTGGATGGATATTACAAGATTTAAGTGGATTTGAATATCATATCTACACATATCACCATATTAAAACATAGGAGACTCATGATTGTAAAGATTCACATGCAAAAATATTTCATACATTAAAGGAGAAGTTGACATTAACACTAGTATAGACACTATTGGAATATGGCAATAGATTATAAAACTTTATGATACTTCCAAAATTGAAATAAGGTCATTTGAGATAATATGATGGAGAGATAGGATTTAACTCAAAAGTGAAAGAAGAATGAAGCTATTTACCCCACACATGGTTAAATGGCAAAAAAAGTTCATGTTCTATGGACAGGGAGGCATTATAGTAATCGAGAGCCATGCCATATTCTTACTAATCAAATGAGTTTGGAACATATTTTCACACAAACGGAATCGAATTAAAGATGAAGGACATATTTGGAAATCCTAAAATATTATAGTGGTACAACTTGTCGCGTTGATGTCAAGACAAATGTTCTATAAAATACTCAACTAGAAAATAATATTCCTCTACAGCTAAACTATCCTAGTCATGATACAAAGAAAGAGAGATGTTTTTGACACTTAGAGGGATGAACATGGAACTAGTGGTTTCACATATGGAGTTTTTATATCTTAGTTTTAAGTTAAACCATTGTTGTATGACCATGTCAAGGAGATATCATAGGATAATGTGCACATCAAGAAATGAGTTAGGACAATACACAAGAGTCTAGATTTCTTAGTTGAAAGATAAGACATTGTCGTGTGACCATGTCAAGGAGATATAATAGGAGAATGAACGCATCAAAAAATGAGTTAGGAGAATAAACAAGAGTCTAGATTTCTGGAGATTGTGTATATTTTCTACATAATAAAATATGTGTCTTGATAATGATGATGCAATGAAAAAAAATCTTGAAGAGGCACATTAACCTATGTATGCAATGCACTCAGGAATCTCAAAGAGTATAGAAAAAAAAATAGGGCAGTCTAGAAATAAACAAGGACGTTAGAGTGTGGCAACATGTTAAGGTAGAACATTAGATTTCAATATGGATCTTATGCCCACTTCTCGTAGCATAATGGAACTAATATCATGTTGGACTGGACTTTCTAAGTGGACTTCCCAAGCAATTACATGATTTTTATTCTATTTTGTTGGTTGTATACATATCTGACAATTCAAAGTATTTTATAGGAAAGAAATCCACACGTAATAAAAGGCATATCAATATAGACAATGTTGTCAACTTGTATGGAGATCGACCTATACAATATCAGATGAAGATACAAGTTCATAACTATAATTTGGAAATCAAATATATATTCACTACAACTTCTCATATGCAAACATTTGATCATTTAAAATATTCCAGTCATACTCTAGAAGACATGTTATTGTATTTTATAGTTCAGAGAAAGGGAAATAACTAATTAGGTCTTGTGGATTTCTCATATAATGATAGTTACCATTTATATCTATGAATTTTCCATATGAGGCACTATGTAGAAGCAAACTTTGATCACAGCTTTTGGTATGAGCTAGAATAAAAGAAACTCCTTGTTTGTGTGTAGTTCAAGATATACCAAAGAGTCATGTTGATAAAAAGATAATGTTAGAGTTTAATATTAATGATAGTTTTAATTGTAAGTTTGTCCTTAGAAGTGAATATGAAAGTGGGAAGTTGATTTATATGTATATGGTATACCACTATTATTCATACTATTCCACTTGATTATAAGCTATATTTTTCACCAAATACATGATTTTTTCAATGTGTCTATCCTTGAGAGATATTGCCCAATTACATAAATATTTTAAATGAAGACTTCATCAAGACTCAAGAAGATGTAACCTGCCTATCTGATCTGAAGGTGGCATTCATGTGCATGGACAATGGTAATTGGGACAAGTCGTTTATTGAAGCTTATATGCCCCACGGTATGTGGGACAAAATCAAGTTTATCCCAGCCCCAAGTGACGACTCCGAGCAGGATACTTGGCACTGGCCTCTCCACCCTTCGGGGGAGCTTACGACCTCTTCTGCTTATGAATGGATCCGTAGTGATCTAGCAGCTCCTCTCCAGGGTGACTGGAATGAGATTTGGAGTCTTAAGGTGCCAGAGCGGGTCTGGGTGTTCGCCTGGCTCCTGCAGCACAAAGCCTTACTGACTAATGTAGAGAAATGCAGACGACACATCGACGTTAGCCCACTGTGCCCCATCTGCGGCAATGATAATGATACCATCCTCCATTGTTTCCGTGATTGCTCATACAACGCCTCGTTATGGCGCAAGCTCCCTACTAATGGGGACTGGTTTTCCTTGTCTGAAGACCAATGGATTTCTACCATCATACGTGGGACCGCCACTTGCAACCCAAGCTTTCTCCTCCTGATCGCATGCTGGCACACATGGCAGGTCAGGAATGAACATATTCATAGCAACCGGCGCCATTCCTTGGACGACAGGCTGGTGTTCATCCAGGAAAGGACCCGAACTATCAGTTCTCTGCCTCAGATCTACTCTGTCGCCAAAAAACCACAGGTAGACTTGTTCTGCACACCTCCAGGGAGTGTGTACATTTTCTCTGATGCAGCCTTCCTCATAGGATCCAACCGTGCTGGTCTTGGGATTCATGTGGTTTCTACCCTTGGAGTATGTATCCTCGGCATGGGAAACCATTTCAATGCTCGCTCATCCCTTGAAGCGGAGATTCAAGCTATTCTTGCTGCAATTGACCTTATAGCTGGTAACAACTGGGCAAATGTTGTCATCCTCTCGGATGCCCAACAAGCTGTGGCCATTCTACAGGCGGAAAGTGAACCTGTAGCCACTCTTCGCCCTCTCTGGAGGAAGTATCGAGGTATATTGAGTTCTGCACATACAACCCAGGTGGCCTATATACCACGGAGGTTGAACCAGGTCTCGGACCTCATAGCAAAACACTGTCTCCATTCTTCTTCGTTATGTTCTTTTTCTTCTACTAAGCCACCCTGGCTAACAGTTGATGTAAACATTAATATGCCCAGCTTATTGCATGTCCAAGAGCACGGGATGAATGATAACTAAGCTCTTGATGCCAAAAAAAAAAAGATGTAACCTATGCAGAAGGAACATACCATATATTATAAATGAAGATTTATAAGTTGAGGATGTGAGTAATTCCATTAGTGAAAGTTTATGGAGGAATCATAGAGTAGAAGAGTTCAAATGGGGATTGAAATCTGATATGCATAAAAAAATTCTTTCATTTTCTAAAAAATATGGGGTTAAATCTTTATGAAATGGGAATCTTGTTGTAACCTAGTGTGAGCATAGTAGATAATCTAAGGTTATCAGATTCTTATTGTGTTGAATGAAGTTTTCATTTGAAAATGGATAATGTAATAGTTTGCACTCTTTACTCTTGGTTTGAACGTTCATGTTTTGTTTCAATGAAATTTTGATAACTAGGGTTTGTGTTGAAACCCAAAATCAAAGAACTTGTTAATTTTCATGATGTTGAAATCTTTAATAATTTAGTTTCACACACTTCATTTGAATTCATCAAATTGTTAATAGTGTATATATAATTATAATGTAAACTATAGAATAGTGAAAAAATGTCATTTATGACATTAGATAATATGTTAAATTAGGATTATAATTTGAGTTGGATTGCATTGATGATAGTGGATGTGCAATTAAAAAAATGAAGTTTGTGTTGGTATATATGCTATCAGAAAGAGAAAATAGACTCTAATTGTATGAAACTTGTCGAATTTGATAAGTGATTTCCACATAGTAGACATTGATCACAAACTTTCATATGTATATAGAGTTTTGTGACCCTTTAGTCACTAGGATTTTCTTCCCAGGAAGTCCATCCAACCAAAAGAAGTTGTTACATAGAGTTGGGTATATTTATTCTAGGAAATTCTCACTAAAATTTGCACTATGAATGGTAGTGTAGTCATACATAATTTTTCACCAAAATTTCACCTAGTTATAACACAAGTAATATTGTCTCAAATAGCTAGTCAATCGAACCTTTGACAAGGAAGTCTAGAGGACTATTTGAATTTTCAAAAGGAAACAAGTTAGAAATAGGTTTAAACTGATTTTTCTTAAAGAGCCTAAACCCCTTATATCACCCCAAAATGTAAAAGAATAGTTATACCCTATTACAACCTCTGAATGTCAAAGATCATCAAGGAGGAGAGAAAGCTAAGGTTTGGAGGGAAATTATAGAGAGGTTGGAGGAACGTTAGTTTATTGGTACATTATAATGTTTATATCAGATTGATTAGTGTCTTTTATTATTTATGCTACATGTCTTCTCGCCTAAATTTCTATGATGATGGTTCATCATCATTAAAATATTTCCTCATCTATTCCCTTCTTCATCATCACTCCTTCCATATTGGACTCCAAGGAATTTCATAGTAATAAGTTGGGTCATTGGTGATGGACCTTTATTTTTTATGAAAGATAATTCCAAGAATATTTGGTGATTTCAAGGTTTATAGTTTTAATAGGTGAGTTAATTCTCCTCTTATTTAGAATAGATTTAAATACAAACCAAATCGAAACAAAGTGAAACTAAAATATCAAAATCTCCATGAAACCTTATTCTATTTTATATATCTTAATTTTGTGAATATGTGGTGTTTGTTTGTGTATATATATAGTTTCAAAATGAATTTTACCATGTTTTATGTTATCAACCATTTTTTTCAATATTGGCATTAAGATACAAAATATAAAGTTACAAAAACAATTCAAAGATGATAATCTCATGTACAAAAATGTAATTAGATCTATTCAAATGAATCACTAGAGAGGGTGGACTTTATTATTGTCAAACAATTTTATTCTATATGAATTTCTAATTTTCAACCTTCAACTAAGAAAACACAGATTTCAATTTGAATCAACATGCAACTTAATATTAGTTGTATCAATGTTTATCTAATATAAGATATGATATGAATAACTAAATAAGAAAGATATTAGTTTATTAGATAAGATATGTATACCTTGAAGATCCTAGACCCTTCCTTGGAGTCTTATACTAGGATTGAGGAAATAGAGAGCCGACTATAACATGCATGAGGAGATATCCATAACCTCATTCAGTCAATCTCCTATAGTGATGCATAGGCATCAAAATCACTTGATAAGATAATATTCTAATCTTACAGTGAGGTATCCAACATCTATCATAGATCATGATGGTTCCCTGGTTCAAATTATAGTGAGAAAATTATAAAACCATCTGATTAGACCTTGTGGAGTGATCCTATCCTCTAGGAACTCCTTTTCCAGGTTGATTGTGTTGTTATGCAATTATGGTACCCCATGTGTACCCAAGAGAAGGTGTGCTAATTTGAAAAATATGAGATTCTATAGCCATATATGGCATACTTCATTGCATACTTAGGTAATTAGTTTAGTTATCAGTCTAAGGTCACAGATATACCTCAAGACTTTTGTGATGAGTCCTCAGTCCACCAAAACTTCTACTTTGTTAGAAAAATTTTGAGGGGTGCATCTGTAAGTTAAATATAAATTATGAAATTAAGTGTCAGTAACCCAAGGGGTTGGTGTACTTTAGTCTTACACTTAATCGGTATGCATCCCTTCTAAACTATGGAATTCATGTGTATATGTACCTATGGAATCATCACCCCTCCTATTGATGAAAACTCAACACTAATGGAAATCTATGCACACCGACTATCGATGAAAATGTTGACACTTCTCAACCATTGAACATTATGAAATCGACCATAGATGAAAGTTTTGTGTGATAGCCACCACTAAAAATATGTCACTCTGTCTACCAATGGAAACCTAGTCTGCATCGCCTACCAATTAAAGTACAAAAGATGCCCACTGATGAATATTTTGAGCCTTGTCTTCTGACGGGATTTTGGTGCATGCATGAACCAATGAAATCTCTACCATCATGAAGCAACGAGAATCCAGTCCCTATCTATTGATGAAAACTTGGCAACATCAAACCCGATGAAGTATTTGTGCCACCAATTGATGGGATTCTAATGATGTTTGCCAATAAAATTCACACACTAATGGACCTCATATAACCCCTCATCTTCCTTCAGTATCTGCCCTTTCACATTCATGGCAAGGCCATTACTCCAAGAAGTTGTGTGGGTTCAAAATCCTAAGAAAAATGCCTATAGATAGAAGGCTCCATCCTCTTTTATGAGGCATCTCTTCTCTAGCCGCCAAGATGTTGAAATCCACACTCAGTCATAAGAAGATGATCTCCATCAGTAGTTTCCATTGGTTAATGACCACATCAACTGAAAACTACCGCTCCACTAAGGTTTGGCCTCCTAACCTCAAAAGAGGGAGATCGTCAACATTGTGCCACTATCTTTCACTTAATATTTTTCCATCCGCATATCAGGTCCAAGTAAGAAAAATAATGAAGAACAAGTGGCACTCGACGATAGTCCTAAGTGTATTGTACTATTGTGTTGGATCAGACCCATCTTTGGGAAAGAAGGTTTTTGTCACACACACCAAGCATGCATCTCTTCTACCCATTAAGATGATGTCTATCTCTTTCCTTTCCCTTGTTGGTTCTAATCTTTCTATGAGGAGTGAGTAGTTCTTATACTAGGGCATGGGAAGTAGACTCACTAACTTGTTTCATAATTTTTACTACATCTTGATATGTAAAAACTTTGTTGCATTTTGAATCAACAATTTTATACTTGTGTGCTTTCCTAATCAGCAAGTTCATATGTTTAACATGATCATGGGAGTAGAGAACTTTGAATTCAGGATCTAAGATGTTGATTATTTCATGTTAAACCCTTGATGAGAACTTTGGACATATGTTTGTTGAGGCAATAGGCATGTGATCTCTAGGTAATGCGTCAGTCAGCCTACAACGATACATGTCTAAGTGTGATCCTAACGTTGAAAGTGGGGTTCACTCAGTCTCAATGTTATTTTTTATGTTTGTTTATAATGTAGGTAGTGGTTGTGAAACCCATGTACCCTTGTGTCTTCATACTTTGATAATCTTATATTTAATTTAGCTATTTTATTCTTAGATTCAATGTAATCAACAATCAATAATTGTTTTGTGTTAATATTCCTAGTTCGTTTAATTCAATCAACAAATTCCTAAAATTGGTGTCCATCAAGTTTGTCCTAAAATATACTACAATAAGATATCTTTGCTTACTTGTGGAATTGGTGTACTATTGTTTTGGTAAAATCTAGGTTTTCACATCCCCAATGAGTTTGTTGTGTGATTAATCATGCATCGTTAGCTATCGCACCATTTATGATGTGGGTTCCTTGAAAATAAATTGTGTCTTTATTACATCATGGTATGTAACTTGTTGAACATGTTTTCTATTCATAAATTATTTAAATGATAGAGACTCTTTGTTATCAAATGATTAATACAAAAAAAAAAATTAGAAAAAAATCTCAATAAACTTACCACATGTTTGGTTTGTTGCTTTTATTCAAGGGTTTATTTATATATGACCCCTATGTACCCTAAGTAGATTTATGGAGTTAAAACACACACATTAATTTCCAACAACTGAAGTTATGTGGATATAACTCGAGTTTCAATTATATGTAACTATATATGTGAAACTTCTTGATGTAATTTTATTATAGACATCTCGTGTAAATAATGACCTAAAATAATTCAACATTTTCAATAAAAAAAGTAATATAGTTTTTCAATATCGTCCTTCAATTCTTTGCTTTCTTCTTTAACTTATCATTTTATTTCTATTTTTAAATTTGAGTGGAGTGCATCACCTCTTATTGGCTAGGATTTTTTTAACTGTTATAACTCATAAAATATTTCAATCAAGCATCTATTAATTTGGAACTAGTTTACCAACTAATAGTTAAGATCAACTCACCTCTTGTTAAGTAACGGCTAAGCCAATCATCATTGATGCTCATGCATCATCTATATATGATTTCCATTTGTAAGCTTTATCAAGGATACGTTCAAGTTTGAACTTATATATTAATTTTTCTATCAAAACATATAGATAAAAATGATGAATTAGCATTGTTCTCGTTTACTCAATGAATAAAAAGTCTCATATAATTGAACTACAAAAGAAATATATATATCTCATTTTCATGGATTTCAATAAGAATTTCATGATGTCCTTATAAGTTTAACACTTGAACCACTTAAAATTCGATTCTAAAATTTTTGTATTATCGTTTCATGGGAAATGATAATTCCATGCCATGTAAATGATATATATAATCAAATCTTGAGTAGATATTCACATTTCAATATTCAAAAAATATAACCTTCATCCTAGTTGCCAAACCTAATAATAGTTAGACGTAGTCAAATCTCCAACAAAATTTTGAAAATATTAATCTATCTACATAACCTAGATTATATAATCCAAAAATATTTTGACCTTTCAATCTCTTTGATCGATCATTATAAAACTATTTAGAAGATGGAGCGGCTTTCCTACTAGATACTTTGATGACATAATAAAGCAAAAACACATAATTCTATATCTAGGATATCAATAATCATTTCTTGAATCTAGTTTCTCATGTTTCATATCACATTTTAAGGCATGAAAATTCAAAAATTTATATTGTTGGAATTTAAATGTTTTTAATAGTCCAAATATATTTCCTTAATGTATGCATTGACATCAGGGATAAAGATAACTTATAATAGAATGCATCTTTGGATCTTGGACATGAGTCTTATACTTGACAACTTTTTGTGTGAAATTTATTATCTTTTTTGGTAGTTCATAATATTTTTTCATTTAGATCCCCTAAGGCATCACTCTTATACATTTGAATCTTGATTAATGTAATTTTCTTGCATAAAACTACAAATAATGATAAAAACATTATTAAGCTAATTGATGGAGTGATAATTGTGATGAAGATAAATTATTGTAATTAAATTCTTTAAGTTAACCATTATTGTATATACTTTATTCAAGATGACATGATGACCCTACGATTGGCCATAATTTTGGGATGGGGCTTGAAGCTAGATAATATCTTCGACAAATTTCTTAGAAGATGCCCTAAGTATGGTTTGAATCATTCTTAGTCTAGAACTTAAATTTCACTTCTAGGATGACTTGGTATGGTTTGTAGCTTAATTTGTTTGTCTACTACATGCATGATTGGTTTGTCCATTTATGTATTCTCAAGACACTCTTATAGCAACAATATTAAGGTGTTTTTCTTCAACAACATTGTCCTCACTTTATCCCATTAACTTTCTCTCTCTATGAAGGTAGGTGTTTTAATCAATTGCAGCCCCATCGTAAAAAAGAATGCATGCCGCCACCATATTATCAATCAACATGCATGGCTACTTTCTTAATAGTTGTGTTTTACTCTGAGCATTATCCTTATGCACTAAAACCTAGGTAGGCACATAATATAGGAGATGGAGATACACTCTATGACTCTACCTCTTACATTTAATAAAAGCAAAAAGTACACAATACCTGCCCACTTTACTATCATTACACCAAAAAAGTTAGTGTGTGTACTATCTCTACATCTCACCCTTGCTCTACAACCCTCTCCACTGCAATTCTCATCTCCCCACACATAGAACATGAATCATATAGATACAAATATTTCCCAAAAACAAAGACCTATTTATTCAAATTAATCATCCTTACAATCATGTGAAGTTTAGCATCCCGAAAGTCGGGCAGCATCTATAAGAGTTAAGCTCTAAAAAGACATGGTTATTTTTTGGGATGACAACATACAAGCTTCATTTGTTTGGGGTTGGGAGGAGATGATAACAGACCTAAGGGTTTAACATGTGGATCATTGATCTTTGTTTGGTTGATGATAATGAATAGGTTGTATACTTTTTTGATATTATATGATGGCACTTCATGCCTCCTCAACTATATATCTATTATGAACCAAATGCAATATAACATGCCCGCTTCAAAAACTATCCAATGGTAAATGTGTATCCACCCTAAGTATTTATTAATATGACCAAGATGTGTCTATGATGTATTTGGACCATAATTTCCAGGACTCTTCCCATGCCTCTACAACATCAAGTGCCTTACCTTTGCAAGTAGGTAAACCCTACTTCTCCCTTACACCTATAGTCAATTACCCTAATTATGATTAGTGACTTTAACCTTAAGTGAGAAATAATGGTGTTGTTCAAAATCATCATAACTATGATCTACTATATGCTTATTCTATCATTAATGATGATTTTATGCTTACTAATAACACGGCATATTCATCTTGATCACCTATTGGTGGTACCATTCATTTGATGTATAATGTTACTTACATCGACCATATCCTTTATAGCTACAAAAACCCGTGGACCATTATATTCCATAAGAAGAAAGACTTTTGATCTATTTAAAGAGACATTCATTGTAAATAGTATAGTATGATAGGCCCCAAGACTTACTGATTTCAATATGTTAGACTTCTCTACAACTAAAAAGAAAGAGGATGCTTCTTCATAAATGCCCTCTTCCCTCCACACTCATAGTCCCCATGAAAAGGAATGTATTTTATAACGGACACAATATCCCTTTGTTTTCTTTTAACCCTCTTAATGTCTCAAAAGACAAAAAAGGTCATCTCTAATGGTTTTAGTTCCATGGTTCCTTACAAGATTGTACCATATGTCCATGTCCATAGACATTTTTGTTCTCTTTAAAACTTGTGATAGTCACTTGGTGTCACACAAGATAATTCGATCCAAATAACTCTGATCTTAACTTCTCACATGTTTCCAATATTAAACCTAGCATTTCTATTATCGTATGTTACTCACAAACATTCCTATATTAAATATGTAATATTGTAAACTTAGCTTAAATCTAATCACTCTTAGTTGGATTAAAAAAAATAGTGATGTTATGCATGGGGTCGTCGTGGCTTGAACCTGATATTTCTTGGTAATAGATCAAGGATATAACCATATAGGTGTCTCATTTTGAACCTATGTTTAAAATTTAAAATAAAGGTCACAAACCTGAAACCTCTTATTAACTCTAATCACACTTTGTTGGCTTTAGTTGCATGATTTATGAATTATTATGGATTTATTTAGATTAATTATAATTTAAAATTCATGCTATTTACATTATGCACATATGTTTCAAATGATGAGAAAACGAAATATCATATTTTGATTTCATGCTATTGTGAAGTTTATCTACTTCATAAAAATGTGTCTTAGTGTGTTTGCATCAATGAATGGATCGACTAATGAAAGGGATTGGTTGTCGGGTGGTTCTAGATACTAGACTGCATTGGGAGGGTGTGGATGTGTTTTGGGTGGCAGGGTGATGCATGTCATCAGGGGTTTGCATGCTCAGGCCTTGCCCAATGTGTGTTTTAGAGATGCCCAATATAGGTGGATCGAGACTCATTTTGACCAATGGAAGAGCTGATAGGCAATATTTAGGGGCTAAACTACAACTTCACCACCCTCATCCTTTAAATATGTAACCATTTCATTTTCATTAGTCACTTTTAACCTCTTGAGTAGATAGAATACTAAAGAGAGAGGAGAGGACAAACCTAAGGTTGTAGCTTTTGCATGTGCTTGGGTCTTTGTGTGTTAGCTTGCTTTATTGAATTTAAGGCAAAATATCATTGTTTGAGAGTAGTTTCACACTAGAACATGTCATACCTTATCATCTTTTTTGTGTCATTCCTCTCTCTTACACCTTCTTTAGTTGTGGTTCATGGGTAACCATAGTGGAAATCAGTTCTTTTACCCAAATTTTACTCCTTCCTACGGTCTTGCACCTAGTTGTAGTTAGACCTTTCTATAAGAGGCATGGAGGGATATTTGAAGACATTTTGGAGCTTAGATCATGCTCTTCCTTTTTGGAGTTTGTGTCTTGCATGAAATCAAAGTGATATGGTACATGTTTTTCCTTCTTCAAACCCTACTACAACCTACAATAATGCCAAGTACAAGACAAATATGCTTAAAATGTAGTATATATGGAATTTTGGTTAGTATATTGGGGAACATCAGATTAATTACCTTTTTGATCTTGCATTATGGTAAAAGTTGGAGGCATTAAGCTTTCTTGCTTCTATATTGGTGCAATTTTTAGTATATGCATGTGCTTGATCAAAAATGACATCTTTATGCGTCGTTTTGAATACATGTCAGGGGAGCCTAACATTTTCACTTGTGTGGGTCTAAGATAAAAATACAAATTTTACATAATCACTACAATGTTGAAATTTTTGTAATACATGTGGTTTTTTTTTTAATATACCATGTTAATGCATTTTACTAGTTTTTTGTATATCTCCCTCATGCTAAGGACACTATGGATGGAATTATAAATGGGATTATTGATTGAATGAGGAGTATTGAAACCTTTTAGTGTAAAGATTTAACCTTTTTTATGTCTTAGACTTGATATGGTCAAGTATGGTGGAAGGGCCAAATGCTTGCCCTTTTTGAACATGATGCAAAGCTTTCTAAAGATTGTAAGGTTTCTTTTTTTTGTAGCATGATTTTATGTACTATATTGTACCCTTATTACTTTATGAAAGACAAAATAAAAGGCTAAACTAATCAAGTGAAACCTAATGCAAGTAATGCCTATAACTCTATAACTACCATAGTGTTAGGAAGCATGGGAAGTGAAATGGCCATCTTTGTAGAAATATTTGGATTATTACTCAGAATTGTATACTATTGAGTATACACAGGTGATCGAGGATCCCTATGAGGTAGGATCCTCCTAAATACCATAATAATGACTTTTTATATGAGTATAGTTGAGTGCATATCTTCAATGGTATGTGGCAATACTATATATATATATATATATATATATATATATATATATATATATATATACATGTATGTATTTTTATACTCATGAGTACATTGAATGGTTTGATTTGTCATGTAGGTTTTGATCTGATGAGACCCTACTTGTTATACTCGCATAGACCGAAACATGGCATGATCTTATGGAGACTGGTAATCTTAACATCCTCTATGCTGAGCAAGGATATTTTGCAGTCACTAGCTAGTGATTTAATCAATACATCCCAAACTACTCAGTGCTTAATAAAAAAATAAATATTAAAGTTGTGTGTCCATATATATTTAAGTTTTTTGGCAATTTATATTGTGATGACTTAATTCCCTTATATTACACATATTTTTTGTATTATATTTATACTTTATCTATTATTCATTATATCATGTTGAAGTTATAGCTTATCATTCAATCTGTCTAAATTTAGTTTACAATAGTAGAATTGTATGCATAGAATCCCTTACAAGTATTATATATCATGTTACATCTTACTCATATTATCCACATCTTTTAGTTGTTAAGCCTCATACTCAGGGTTATACTAGTAAGGATCTGCCTTTTAGAAATTAGTAGAAAGATGAAGGTTGGCCTTTAGCTTAGTGAAGATGTCTAGAGCATCTATATATCTCCGGTCTGGGTAGGGTGTTTTCTATGTCAATGTATCTACAACTCTATTATTGGCTTGTATGTCATGTATATATACGTGCTCATGTTAAAAACTTGGTAGACATATGTTTGTATAGCCTTGTTGTCACAGTGGTCACAGATGATAAATAATGTATAGTTACATGCTGGTAAGGAATATGATGTCCCTTTTATGTGCACTTTTTATACACATGGTGGAACTTTTATTTTATGTTTTTCTTTGTATTATTGATTATGAATGTAATTAGTATCAATTCATAATTTTTATGTTGAGTAGATGATGCATGTAATTTTTTTATGATTTCATGGGCTATTTTGTATGGTTTCTTATGACATTAGTTCCAAAAATATATGTTTTCATTCATATTGCATAAACTAACCTTTGAAACCATTTTGCATCCTTATTGACTATTTTGCAGTATTTTTTAGAAAATTATCATATTGATTTAATGAAATCTCTTTGAATTTTAGGTTTAATCTACACTTTTAGCCAACGTTGGTGGCAAGTGACATATATCAACAAAAGAAAAGTCCCTCATAAAGTGAATAGCACATGGACCATGCTCGATGCCACCAAGAGAAGCAACTAAAAGCATCAGTCACTTCCTGGTGCCACCAAAATCCCAATCGGTGGCACCAACATTATCTTGATCAGATAAGGATTCACTCAAGTCGGTGAAACCTATGTGAAAATATGGATGGCCATGATTTCAACCCTGATATCAACGGTCCAGATCTTTTCTTGGGCACTTCGGGTTATATAAATGCCAAGGTGTTTTGGTTGTCACAAACATATCAAAGAGCAGTGGATACCCATCCCAAGACCATCAGGAGATAGGAAAAGGCGGGAAGATGGAGAAAAGATCATCTTAATGCCTTCAATGAGTGATCTAAAGGCTCAAACTATGTCTATTCACACTCATATTCATAGGCGGACTTCTTCATCTGCTTTTCTTCTATTCTATCTAATTATTTTCATAATTTACTTCTCCTTCAAAATCTATTTTGATACCATTTTCAATGTTTTGGGCTAATTCCTTCTTCTCTAGGACCCAAGAGTAGTCTGATATTAATTTTTATGTGACAATATTTATCTAAAATAAATATTGTTGCTTTTGGGAATTTTAAGGTAATATGCTTCATTATTATGTATTCATGATTGGTCACCTTGTTCATTCTTTGGGTATTTCTTCACTAAAAAGGTAGGTTATTACATTATAAGAATTATCATCAACATAACTAATAACACATTGTGAAAGCTACTAACAATTGTGAGGTTTAAGTATACAAGGAAAGATCAATCATCATTTAGTATTCAACTTCTTCATTATAAAATTGAGATTTTTACTAGATTAAGTGTTACACTATGAAAACAACAATTTATAGATCCATAATTCTATTTAAGCAATAAAATATTTTTTTAATAAATTAAAATCAAGTATAAATTGTATCTCAGTGAAACGAGTTATCCTAGAGAATCCATATATCTAATTTAACAACATTTGTCTTAAATCACTTTGTTAATTATTGTTTCAAATTCATAGTCAACCAACTTAGATATTTTAACCTAGATGATTTATTATTGGTTAATAGTAGTTTCTAGCTTCACTATTTCCTAAGTTCGGCACCTGCAACTCAAAGTCCGACATTACTTCAACACATTTTTTTTGCATACATGGTTTTCGCATGTATAGTTTTTGACATTGTTGTCGGGAAATTAGTAACACTAGAACTACAAGTATTAAGATTGGACAATCTAGGCTACTTTTTTTCTTTTTTTCTATTTACTAAATCAGAAATTACAAAAATATTTCCTTGGTTCTAGATCTTAGTACATTGTGATTCTCACATCACTTTCTTTTGTTTGATGTACTAGTGTATGGTTGGCACTCATTCCATGGAGAACGGATATCCCGAACCATCACCACCACTACCAGTACAATCAGTTCCACCAGAGAACCAAGAAAAATTAGTGATTGACCCAAAATACTTGCAGATTAAAGAAGAAGAACTAGAAATGTCTAATCAAAGTGATAATGATGGTCATGTAAGAGAAGATGAGAAGACGACCACCTGTGAAAGAATCAAGGTGTCCTCTACTACTCTATAGTTGGGCCCAATTAAAAGACATGTTTTAAAAGTGGGAAGTTACAAGATAGATTCAGGTTTGATGGATTTGGTAAAGTCTCAAGTATTTCATAGATACACCAATCAAGATCCAATGTGATACATCCACAGCTTCTTGGAAAGTTGTGACACTCTCAAGATTTACAGAGTGGCTCCTATAGTTATTTATGTTAAATTATTTCCATTCTTTCTTATAGATAACGTGAAACATGGTTCTAAAGGTTAGGCTCAGAAATTGTTGAAATATGGGACCAAATGATTTATAATTTTCTTTGAGTGTTACTTTCCTCTCCAAAAGACAACTCAACTTGTATGGAAGACTTACAATTTCAAGAAACAACCAGTCAATCTTATCTAAAGCATTAGAGTGTTATCAAGATAAGATCAGGAAGGTCCCCCACCATGGTATTGATCTATTTGACCAAGGTAAAATCTTTTACTTTGGTCTACACAAAGCGGAGGGGACTACTCTCGATAGTGCATGGGCAGGTTACTTCTTGAATAGAAGGACAATGCTAAATTCAAACTTGGGGAGAGGAATTGAACTGTTCTTCTATCTTTATCTCTTACATTCTTTACTATTTTATTCTGCATTTTCATACATTTGTATCAATCTTAAAATTTGGATTTTTTTAATATACATTTCGGATCACATATATCAAGTGTAATTTTGGACATTAATTGAAATTTTCAGTTAAGATTAGTCATGGTCTTGACGTGGTACCAAAGAAAATTCATGGAAGTGTTGTACTCTTGAAATTAATTTTTCTCTATTTAAGAGTACATTAACAGGAAGAACTATTTGTATTAGTCGGCTTGAAGGTATACTTTGGTTGCATTTTTATAGCATATTGCATAAGAAGTTGTCTTTATTTCCCACTACTATTCTTTCCATGATAATAAAGAGAGAAAATATATAGCCTTGTTCCTTCTTTAAAGTGAAAAGAAAAGAAAACATGAATTATGTTTCTTGATGAAAGAAAGGGGATGAACAAAACTATTTGACAAAGATAAAGAAATATGATGGAAGAAAAGCAAGAAAAGGATTTCAAAATTTCACATCTCTTAAACAAATAAATGAGATAGTTGAAATATTCATTACACACACCTTTCCACATATACTCATCGCTATGATGTGACATCTGTTGCATATATCATCATAGCACCAAAAATAGGCATTAGAAGGCATACATTCATATTTTATCCATCATTTAGGTGCAAAATATTTTTTATTATTTGTGAAATGATTTGGATAATTTTGTGAATCCTATTTTCAAAGTCACTCATTTCATTTCACTCATTTCTATATGAGGTAGTCAACCATAATGACTTCCCCTCATCCATATTTATATTAGGAATAGGTTTAAAAGTAAATTATACTTTTAATTCGAACACTATAGATAGAGAAATCACATTATGCACCAAGCACTTGTTCTACGGACCATGATGTTAGCTAGTCCAAGTTAATTGTGTTTTCATTGATATTTTTTTATATCTATTGGTCAATGTAGAGCACTTACTTGTTGTATGGTTGGCAAGGGTCAGTTTGGGAACGGCCAATAAAGGATAATTAAAATATCTAAATTCATTTAATTTGTCTTGTTTCCGACTTATTTCAACCAAATCCAAGAGTAGCATTACTCAAGGGAGAGAAATATTCAATCTTAGGAGATTTTGACGTACAAAATTTTGGCTTGATTTCATGGGCTATTTTTTATGGTTTCATGACGTTTGTTTTGGAAAACATATTTTTGTCATTTATATTGCACAAAACTAGCTTCTAAAACCATTTTGCATCAATCTTAACTATTTTCATGTTTTTATACAAAATTATCATATTTATCTTGTTTTGATAAAAACTCCTTTGAATTTTTTATTCAAGGAGCACTTTTAACCAAAATGTAAACCACTGGCATACATGTCAGTACCACTGACACGAATCAACAAAAGAAAAGACCCCCAAAAAGTCACTAGCGATTGGTTTATCCCAGTTAGTGGTATTGGCATTATCCTAATTGGATAAGAATTCACTAAAGTTGATTCCACTGATATAAAGATATGAATGACTACCATTTCAAATATCAACAAACCCAATCTTTTCTTGAGCACTTGGGGTTCTATAAAATAGAAGGCATATCGATCATCACAACTCATTAGAGATGGGCGAATAGGCAACAATAGATCAAAAGGAGGAGAGAGGAAAATGTGGGAACATGGAGAAAATAGCATCTTGGTCAAGCAGCAATCCAGAGGCCCAATTGATATGAGTGCATGCTCATTTTTGGAGGTCTTCATTATTTATTGTTCTTATGTTCCATCTAGTTGTTTTCATGATTTAATTCTCCTCTAAAATCTATTGTGATATCATATCTACTATGTGGGGCTCATATATTCTTCTATAGGACTTGTGAGTAGCACAATATTGATTTGTACTTGGCAATTTCTATCTAAAAGTAAATTTCATTACTTTTGGGAACTTTAGTGATAATATAATTCATTGTTCCATGTTTACGATTGATCACCATATACAGACTTTGGATGATTCTTCACTATAAAAGCAAGTTTTAACATTAGAAGAATTATCATTGGCATAATTAATACCACATATATCTTTCTTCATATATAGTAGATTTATAACAGAGTAGAAGACAAGCGGGCAACAAGTTGCGCCACTAGTCCTTTCTGGATTACAAAATCAATCCTTTAAAACACTACATCTATACATTTAGGAGTCATAACATTACTATTCATCACTTTTTGGACCCTCTTTAGAAGTTCCACGGCTACTGGTCTAAGAATCCAAAAGTATCAAAACCAAAAGGGATAAAGGTGTGTTGATTGTCAATACATGCTTTCTCATGATTGACTATTTTGGGTGAGGCAACTTTAAGGGTAGCCTCTCCTACTGTAAAAGCACCACTCATAAATCCGCCAGTGGAGAAACTCCTATTAGATCTACACATGTATGTTTTCCTATGATCCATCTAAAAATTAAAACATCGACAGGTCTAAGCATTGATCTCCCCTCTTGTGGATCTATCAAAAAGTTAATAGGTACTTCTTTCTTGGCAACAACACTTGCATGTTTGAGTACATCAAAGAGAACATCCCTTACAAGATCATGCCTATATTTAAAACATGGAAGCTCCCTGCAATGAACTGCATGCTCCCCAAAAGTATTCAAACATGCATGTATTTAAAATCTGGAAGCTCCCTACAAAAGAGGGCTAACAATTGTGAGGTTTCAATATCCACAGAAAGATTGATCATCATTTGATAATGTACTTCTTCATTGTGAAAGTGGGTTTGTGACTAGTTTAAATAGTATCTTACACTACAAAAGTGAGTAACACAATTTACATATCCATAATTCTTAAAATTAAGTATAAATTACATTATTGTGAAAGTGGTTATCCTAGGGAATTCATCTCTATGATTTCACAACATTTTCCTTAAATGGATTAGTTAATTTTAGTATTTAAGTCACATTCAATCAAATCAGTTCTTACCAACTATCTGATTTTATCTTAGTTAGTAGTAAATTATAGCTTCATAACTCCCTGAGTTTGACACTCATAACTCAAAAGCATGTATTACTTTGACATGTACACTTGCATTTTGCATGCATAGTTTCTATGTGTCAATAATCCATGGGTTTGTCTTGTAGTCCTTATGGTCAAGGTGTCATGAAATCCCTCCACAACAACAAATCAAGGAAGAAGCACAACAAGATGGTTGAGATTCGTCAACCTCTCATCCACTCAACTATATCTCACCACAATCTTTCTACTTTCACCATGGGAGATCAATTCCATTTCTAAAGAAACATATTTACCCTCTTGATGTGAATTCTATAATATTGAAGAGAGTTCTTGCCAACCATGGTATTTTTATATATCTATGCAGCCCTACACAACTTTGACATTAAGGAACGTTATTATGAAAACCTCTATCTCTAGAACCAAAACTTTTACCATGCCCAAGTCATCCTCACTATGTGAGATGGAACATCTATAGGGCACTTGGGGGGTTTAGATGTTGCCATCTCTACTAGATACAACTTCACCCATGCATAATTCTCTGGATGGAATATTGATAAGGAGAAGCAAAATCACATAGATATCCCATTTTGGACTGCCTTGCAAAGTTTAGGCTCAGAATTGGCTGAAGGAGTCTCTCTCATTCAATGTGTTCTAAAAATTTATTAACATTTAGCACAATACCTTGAAACCATATATGACCTTTCCATCAATCAAAGAAATTCACTTTAATATCCTGGTAACATAGGTATGAGTCCAATACACACTTATACAAGAATTTACATCCTCCTCAAACCATCATCTTATTATGAAAAAAAAAATTAAATAGTTGTGGATTCAATATTCACCTAATTAAGGCACTTAAATATCACCATGCAAGAGTATCAACAACCTAGACCTAGTCACAATAGATCTTGAAACAAACTCAAAGTCCAATCTAAGTTTTGAATCATTATGCACCTATGTTAAATTTTATACAGCATTGATATATCTTGTTTAACTCCTAATGTCTCAGCTTGGACTTGTTTACAAATTCAAAACTCAAGACCAATCGCCTATACATATCCCAATCTCTACATATGAGGTTCTTTTACAACCTTAGAAAGGACTTTTTTGCATCATCCCAAGCTAAAGAAATTGTAGAAAACATGGGTCTATACCTTTCTCGAGGGTCTCATAGAGTGAAAACTCCTTTGGGAAATAGCATCAAAGTTGTTGATATCCCTAAGAAATGAGGCCACTATTAATTCATTAAGTTTATAAGATTTGATTGTGTAAGTGTGGAACCAATCAATGCTTATGTAAATAGATATGGAGCATACCCATCAGGAGTACAACATCCCCTGGTCATTTTACATGATGTAAAAAACAAATGCATGTGGATGTGTTTAACTAGATACATACCTACACATGGCTTACCTTCATTCATAATTTTAATTAATATTTCTAGCTTTTTGCTAAACTTTATTGAAGTGACATATAGAATATGTGTGTGTGTGATACACGCCTATACAGGCACTTGATCATGTTTTTGTAGTGTTGTAGAACAGCCCTTCTAACTTCAACCACTTTAGGGTTCTTAGTAGTATGTATGAGTTTGACACACATCTACTTAAGCCCTTTCTCTTTTCTTTTAGTACCCATGTTTTCGTCATTACCAATGTTTTGTGGTTTTCGAGGTTCACTATGATGGTGTGTCATTGATACACATGTAAATGTTTTCTTTTTTTGAATATCTTTACAGATAATTATATGGTTGATCATAAAAGATTTGCTTCCTAGACATGTTTTAGGACACAAACTCTTTTCTATAGATTTGACACTTAATTGTTTGTTGGGAGCAACATCTGATAATCCAAAAAAAAGACTCTAGACCTGCTTTTTCTACTATAAATGTGGTTTTTATCATGTTGACCTACAACTATGTTGTTGGATATTCACTTTCTTTATATGAATGTTTGATGTAACTATTATAATGCACATAAATTGGTTGTCATTATTTGGTCAAAAATACTTACACAAGGAACAATGAATACCATATGCCACAAAATAAGGAAGATAGTAAAACAGTATTGGCTTATATTTATTTGGTTACTAGTAGATTAGATCCCCATGAAAGTGAGAAACCCTTACCCTAGAATTTACTCACTCTCTTCTACCTAAGATTTGTTGTGTTTGCAGTTTCCAGGAGGTAATTTGGTAAACATGAAGACCTAATTAGGGTGAATAAAGTTACATCTCTAGAGATGATCTGGACAACCTTTTTCCCCCATGTAGGTGCATGTAGTTAAAAAAAATTCTCCTTTTTACAACAAGGGGAACTCATATGCCAAAAACACAACTACTCGAACATTTTCAAAAAGTGAAAATTCCTTGGAAATCATAAACTTCCCCAAAAATTAAATCTATTTTCAAATTTTGATACTTCACAAAAAAAATCAAGACATGTTTCAAAAATTGAATATTGTATTCAAAATTAGTACTTTTCAAAATAAGAACTTTCAAAATTTAAAACCTTTCAAAAAGTAGAACCTTTTTGGAAAATTAGAGCTTATTTCAATTATTTTTTTAACATCAAGTTTTTGTCAAAAATAAATATTATTTTCAAATCAAAACTTCAAAAAAACCTTTCTTGAAAATCAAATCTTCTTTTCAAATTCAAAATTTTTTAATATAAAAATATATTTTGTTGACAATTTAATATTGTTCTCAAAATTCAAAAAATAAGATTCAAAATCAAATATCAATTTCAAATTTAAAAATTATTCTAAATTTATAATCATTATTTAAGATCAAAGTATTTTTATGTTTATTTTTTTCTAAAATCCGAACCTTTTTGGAATAATTCCAAATGTTTTCAATAACCAAAGCCTTTTTTAGAAAATAAAAGCATATTCCCCCAATATCTGCTGGAAAATTAAAATGTCTTAGAAAATGAGAAACTTTTTTTAAAATAAAATCAACTTTTTTACAAAATTTTGACTTTGATGACGAAATTTCAAATGTATTTGAAAACAATAAACCTTTTTTTCAAAAACATCAACCTTTTTTCCGAGGTCTAAACCTTTTGGAAAATATTCAAATGTTATTGAAAATCATAAATGGTTTTGGTATAGTAAAATCAATCCCTTCCCAAAATATGAACATTTTTGCAAAATTGTTAATGTTTTTGCTCTAAGAAACCTTTTTGCAAAAGTAAAATTAATCTCCTTTCTCGGTCTGAAGGAATTTATTTCCAAAAGCTCCCAAGGAGAAAGTTCATTTTAATTCAACACAAAATATGGCATTTTGTGGTTTAAGTCGTCATGCTTAGATGAAATCACTAATGTCTGCTTAAGGAATCTTTTTTATGAATTGTAAATAACTAGCTCATCTAAATGTCATTCCATATTGCTTGTCACCATACCTTTTGTGCCACCTTCTGAAAAATGAACAAACATGCATATTATTCTGTTCTTGGGTAAAGTCACCCCCAACTTCTTTAGTGTTCTCATTAGTGTACCGCAACATTTTGAATTGAGGACAATGCCTCCTCCATTGAATAATGCGCCTTCACCATCATTTCAAAGGGTGCCACTTTTACAAAAGGGAACATACTACACTCTTCTTACATCCAATCTCACCATTACTCTTAACTCAAAGAAAAAGGAAAGATAATGGATAGCAAAACAATAGTAAAATAAGTTAAATAAGTGATTCATTTTAGTTATATACATGCCCCATGTTGAGGTAAGTTATTACATTTCAACGATCACATGATTCTCTTCTCATGATTCATTTCATGAAGACACTTGTTACCAACCTAGGTCCAATCTTCTATGGACCTAGGGCAAAAAAATGTGTCGCTTCCATCCTTCGTAATGGATTTTGCATTGGCGACATCAATACAAGAGACTATCCCAATAGTTACATTTTCAATGAGTGGCATCACCACGACAAACATGAACGGTAAAAAAACATGAGCAAGTTGGTGGTTCCACAATCCACCAACAGGTTCCACCACAAAACTAGTACCAAAGCACTAATTGTCATTCACATCCAGAGGAATACGAGAGTCACAATGATGATGAGATCAAGATGAATGAAGAGGAAGAACCACAACAGGACAGCAGGTTCATGCAGGAGATGTCTTATGAACTACTAGTATAGGACTACCATGACATAGGGACACAAAAGAGATTGATCACTAACATGCCATAGAGCCCACCTCCTAGCTTCAATTTCCAACAGCCACCTCATAGTGCCAATAATGAAGTGTCTCAATATCCACACATCCCATTTATCATCCTATAACACCATCCACCCATTAATGGCTATGCCTATCAGAGCAACCCACCTTATAATATTCCTCATCAAAATGATCACATTTCTATAACCACATAATAGGCTTCTAGGATCTCGGTAATTCACTCCATGTCGATGTTGAACACTACCTAATGGTCCACAATGATAGCAGTACCAATCTCAACAGAGCATTAACAGGAACACACTCAAATGTTGGATAATATTGTCTGGGATATGCTGAGATCGAAGCCAAGAGGGACTCCTTTTTAGGCCAGCAATATGAGTCTTCCCAACACTTTCAAAATCCCTGAGTTAGAAAATATAATGGCAAGAGAGATCCGGTAGCACATTTCAGATCTTATTGCATTTATATGTTAGAACCAGATGGGAAGGATAAGCTTCTCATCTTCTTCTTCCAAAGGATCTTAACATGATTGACGCTCATGTGGTACAACATCAATGAATTCGAAAAGATTACAACATGGGGAGAACTATGTGAACTAGTCATGGGGCATTATGCTTGGATAAGGATAGGGTGCCAAAGAGATAATCTTGAAGCAATACAGAAGAAGTTGGATGAGTCACTCACCGAGTTCGTTGGAAAATGGCAATAAATGGCGTCTCATATGAGATAGAGGCCATCAGATGAAGATTCCATAAATATACTTATAAAGATTAAACTATCAATAATTTCAGGATTGTTAATAATGCAATATCATTCTTCATTGCATGAACACGCATTGGAGCGGCTGTCCACTGGGGCCTATATAAGACATTGGGAAGCAGGGCTAATTCTCAACATCCTTACAATAATAAGCCAAAAAGTGACCGGTTCAAGAATAATGGTAAACCTTGAAAAAATATTTCTATGGTGCATGATGTTGAGATAATGTCTCTTACCCTATTAGGATAATGAATATTGTCTTTAAAATATAGGAAACTCTAAATTGATGTTAGACTTGGAGTTTGATATATTGTTTTCTTTTTCAATTCTCTTTTCTACTTAGTTTTGAATTGTATTCTCATTATCCTTTACAATTAGAATAGTTGTATCATCTTGTCCTACTCCTAATCTGGGTTGGTCTATCTTTTGAGTCTATAAATAGAGTACTAGACATATGTTGTCGGTGTGCCAAAAAGAGGAAGTCAAAAAGATAGCCAAAGAGGGGAGAGAGAGAGGGGGGGTTATAAGATTCTATTGTGGGTGCAGGATTGTGAGAGAGTGAAAATCCTTGTAATCTTCTTGAAGTTGTTAAATAGAATTTCGTGGTCTTCTTCGCCAATATTGTTCTCTCGTTGGTTGTTCGTTTGACAATTATTAGCTTCATTGACAAGGGTCGTTCTTATGCTTCTCGTGCATGCTCAGGTTGTATCTTACATAATGAGTTTTTTTGGGCTTGAAGCTTCCTCAAATCTCTTCAAGTGGTATCAGATCAAGGTCATTGCAAGACGATCTATGAGCAATGGTTGCACGTAAAGTATGGCGGTGTTGACGAATACTGTGGGGAGTCATCATATTGAGAAGTTTGATGGCAAAAGCAATTTTAGTGTGTGGTAGAGCACGGTGAAATATCTCCTAGTATAGTAAGGGCTCATCGAAGCACTTGAAGGAGAGAAGTTGGATGTGTGATGGAGATTGGAGGATGATGGAGCGCAAAGCAGTCAGTACAATTCGTCTAAGTCTTTGTCTTGACGTAAAGTACTCTGTGATTAATGAAGACTCGCGGAAGAAATTATGAAAAGTTCTAGAAGATTTGTACATGGTGAATTCGCTGACGAACAGATGGATGCTAAAAAGGTAATTGTACAAGGTGTGTATGGAAGAGGGCACACGGTTCATTGATCATCTCAACGTCTTCAACAAGGTTGTCACACAACAGGTTAGCATGGAGGAGAAGATCAGTGAGAGAAATAAGGTAGTTCTCATAGTTTCATCTCTACCACAGTCATGGGAGCAATTGGTGATGAATATTCTTGTCAGAAAAACTACACTCAACTTCAACGAGGCAGTTGCATATCTTTTAGAGCCAGAGTCTTTGAAGAAGCTGTCAAAATCATCGTCAGGTGGTCAAGCTTTGGCTGTTACAGATGGCAACAACAAAAGTAAGGGTCATGGAAAGAAGAGTCAAAAGGGAAAGGGTAGATGTACATGCTATATATGTGAAGAGGAGGGTCACATATTAAAAGATTATCCAAAGTTAAAGGAATTGAAGGGTGGAGTTTGCTTGTTGGCAGAAGGATATTCAAACCTCTAACTATTTTGGAATCATGTACACGTAATGGTTGGATATTTGATTCAGATTTTTGCTTCATCATATGTCTAGAGAGGAGAATATTTGATGAGGGTTCTCTACGTCGAGCACGTAGAATTGTTCAACTGGCAGATGATAGACTCTATTAAATTGTCAGAATTGGAATAGTTACGTTTAAGATGTTTGATGGAGCATGTTGTATATTTTTGGTGGTCTGATATGTCCCCAGTCTCAAGAGGAATCTAATATCTAAAAGGACACTTGAATCCATTTGTTGTAAAATTCTAAATTGAGGTGGAGTCGTGCAAGTTACTTACAAAGGGCAAGTAATCATGATGGGTACCTGGTCCACTGGAGCATATCGATTGATTGGAGATGTTCTAACCAAAAGAGGAGTAGCTGAAGAGAGTTCTACCAACACTGGAGGTGTAGATGAAGCATTGGCACGTGAGGCGGGCGTCATGAACCTGGACAGTGTTATATGTGAACCACTCTCAAGTGTAGTCAAGTGCGAAGCTGCAAGATTGGATACAAATTTTAACAGATGCAGAAGTGAAGTTGGCAACTGTTGGAAAAAGGAAGACGTGGGAAGACCGACCACACAGTACCATCGAGCGAGTGTGGCTCAAAATAGGTACAAACCTATGGCATGGAGGGTCAAAAGTATGAAGGATGTGGTTCTTCCAACCGCAAGTGGAGGCAGTGTAGTTGATCAAACTATACATCTTGAGGAGCTCTCACGTGACGGGTTGGGGCAGCCATGCCCGGACACACACTCTGTATAGGTATGCATGGTAGAGCGCTTCTAGTGACAGAAGCATAGAAGAAGGAGAGCAAAATTCTAGAAGGAGCAGACACACTTCCGCGGATAAAATCTAAGGTGGAGATTGTTGAAATAATGTCTTTTATCCTATTAAGATAATGAATATTGTCTTAATAATATAGGAAAGTCCTGAGCTTGGAGTTTGAGATATTATTTCCTTTTCCAATTTTCTTTCCTATTTGGTTTTGAATTGTATCATCGTTATCATTTACCATTAAAATAGTTGTATCCTCTTATCCTACTCCTTATTTGGGTTGGTCTATCTTTTGGGTCTATAAATAGAGTACTAGACATTGAAAAACACTAGAGGGGGTGAATAGAGTTTTAAAACAATTTTAACAATTATTTAACTCAAACAACCAACCACAAAATATTGGACAAGGGGACAAGGATTTAGAGTGGTTCCAACTTTAGCAAATACTAAAGTTGCCAGTCCACTACCCGGTTGCTTACCCAACCGGGATTTGGAAAGAATTTAATTTTATTACCTCGCAAGGACTTTACATAAAAATACAATTCTCTCCCTAAACCCTTCAAGCAGCCTTCACCTAGAAGTAATCGCACCAACCTTGAAGCAGCCTTCACCTAGAAGTAATTGCACCAACCTTGAAGCAGCCTTCCTCCTGAAGTAGCTTCCCGTTGCAATAGCCTTCTTGAAGTAGCTTCCCGTTGCGATAGCCTTCTTGAAGTAGCTTGAAGTCCACTTTCTCCTCCGAGAAGAACCTTCTCCAATCCGCAGCCTCCAACCCTAGGAGTAGCAAGGAGAATACAAAGAATAAAAGGAACAAGAAGGAAAACAGAAATTACAACTTATCCTTTTAAGCACAAGGCTTGATTTGCCTATATCAAGTGTATTGATCTCCTAACCAATGAGTGTAGAAGTGTAAGTGTTGTGGAAAGGAGATGCTAGCCTATAGGACACGAAAATAGAGCAATGGGAATGAATAGCCAATGTTGGAATTGCTCTATTGCTCAAAACAGATTGCCAATGAGTATTTCAAGCTCAAGTATAGCACAAGTGTAGCTTAGGTGTATTTAGGTGTCCTAAGGCATGTCCTATTTATAGAAATGACCTACAAGTGCTTAAGGATGTTCTAGACACTTTCTAGGGGGTTCTTAGTGCTCAACTAGCCGTTATGTGTCCACTAATTGCATTTGCAACAGCTAGTTAATTGACCCTGAAAAGTGCAAACAGAACTCTTCTCGGTCAAAGATTTGTCGACCGAGAGTCATTCTCGGTCGAAGATTTGTCGACCGAGGGACTTCCTGGAGCAAGTGTTTACAACGTTCATTTCCAACTCCCAACCACCTTGTCTGCTGGGTCTAACGGCTAGTAGGGTCTATTCTCGATCGAAGATTTTGTCGACCGAGAGTTTCTCGGTCGAAGTTTTTGTCGACCGGTATTTTCTCGATCGACGATTTGTTGACCGAGAATGTTACTGACTCAATGTATTCATTTTTAAGTGTGTGTATCAATGTGGAATTGTGATACTATCTTGGGGAAAGACCTATCTAAGTGTTGTGAGTGGATAGGGAAGATCTAAACGCTTGATTTACATGATATCTAATTACTTGTACATTATATACTTGTACAAGCTTTTACATTTGATTACAATCATGAAAATAAAGCGATTTTATCAAATTATTCTTCCAAGTCTTTGTTATCCACCACCTTATATACTTGTTCCTGAAATACTCAAATAGCACGTTAAAACCACAAGAATGAAATGTTTGTCATTATCAAAACAAAGGGATTAACATAATGTCCAATTTAGCCAACAGACATATGTTGTCGGTGTGTCAAAAGGAGAAAGCCAAAAAGATAGCCTAAGAGGAGAGAGAGCAAGTGTGGGTTACAAGATTCTATTGTGGGCGCACGATTGTGAGAGAGCAACAATCCTTGTAATCTTCTTGAAGTTGTTTAATAGAATTTTACGGCCTTCTTCGCCAATATTGTTCTCTTGTTGGTTGTTCGTTTAGCAATTATTGGTCGTCGACAAGGGTTTTTTTTGTTCTTCTCGTGCATGCTCGCGTTGTATCTTACATAATGAATTTTTTAGACTTGAAGCTTCTGCAAATCTCTTCGCATGATACCAAGTGATCAATAGCCGTAATAGCAATCACCATATCAGCGGCTTCAAGTGATAAAGGGAAAGGTGCATGCAGTTATATATGGCACGGCGTCGTCTGAATCACAAGCAAAATCCACAAAAATAGAGTCGGCAGTCAACCAATCATAGGCTCAGAAGCAAAGGATGTCGTGAGATTCAAAGTAACAACGCGAATTTACTCCATTGGGGGGCACCTACACAAATGTATTTTATGCAGTCAAATCTTCGATAAAACTTCCTAAGCTAAGAGCGCTGTCAGATCCTTGACTATTTTGGTATAATGCACGTGCATATAATGTTTCCCAACAGGGGACATCTTTCTCGGTCATGGTTGAGAATACAAGATTACTAGTTGCAGCAATGTTCATGTGATGACGTGGGAACCATCTCGAGGAGAAGCCACATTGGTGACCCCTCCTCACAGTGCAAAAAGAACTGTTGGAGAGTGAAAGATGAATTGATGAAAGCCTAGACTAGAAGAAAAAGGGGCCTTAAAGCGAATATATACATAGATATAGATGAGAGAAAGACTGGAAAGAAAAGAGTACAGAAAGAGACTATTTATATATATAGTCTCCTTTAGTTGTGAAAAAGATGGATGAGAGAAATACTATAAGAAAAAGAGGAGAGAAATAGAAGGCTAGCGGGAAGACAAGGAGGGATTCTAGGTAGTAGGCGAGTGAGAGATTACAGGAGGATGGAGAGAGAATGAAGAGAAATAGTGATGGTTAGATGTTTTCTTAAACTTATTGTTTTAAATAACACAAAGCGTGATTAAAACCACATGTCATTGGCGTTTCAAACCTTCAGGCACAAGTTGAAATCCCCCTAAAACCTCATGGGTTCAAATGAATTTAGTAATATTTTGATTCCAACAAAGGATATCCCACATATCCGTCACATATCACCATCACTAATGTTTTTGGAATTTCAAATAATTGCAAATTAAACATGGATAAATGACATTGAACATTTGTGTATGCTCATGGTTGGGGGTGTAAACGGTGCGAGTACGGTGCGGGTCTGGTCATATCCATACTCATACTCATCTAATTTAGCAGGTCTAATTCCGGTTCTAATCCCCGCATAATATAAAACTTAGACCTACACCATACTCATGTCTGCAATAATAGCAGGTATGTGGTGCGGGTATGTAGGTAAGCGATAAAATATCATATTGTTTATGTAAGAAAAATGACAATGTTCTATATATTTTAATATATCAAGATATTATTATTATATAGTATATTAACATGCAATAGTTACATTAGATAATGCTAATTTTATACATTAACATTAATTGAGTTAATTGTTTACATAATTGTACATTGTCATAATGTTTAACTTATGTAGAATGTAATATAAATTAGTAGATATTTTGATTTTAAGTTTACATATGACGTTCATTATTGCACCTAGAATAGCTATTTCTTAATTATATGGCTAGCCTCAACCTTATTGTGGATAGAGTAGAATATAATCTCAAGAATTATATTAGTTAGACTAATAAAGTATGATATATATAACATATTATTTAAGATAGTTACTTATGTATAGCGAGTACACGGGTCTAGCGAGTCTATGTCTAAGCGTATCCATTATTGGACCCACTTATATATGGGTCCAAGTGTATACGGGTCTAAGGGTATGCGAGTATAAAAAATTAGACATGTGACGGAATCCGGATTTGCGGGTCCGCAGATCTACCCGTACCCATTTACAGCCCTACTCGTGGTGTTACAACCCCTCTTCTAACCCGTGACATATTTTCTTTTTATATTTAAAATAAGAGGAAAGTATCCACCCTACTATTTACGCTTCTACTAAATATCTGTTTTGCAACTTGTTATCGACGATGTACTTACAAATTAAAATTTTGTGTTAAACGATTCACAAAATATTCCTTGCAACAAAAAAAATTTAAATATCCACGACCTGGAAATAATTAAAACATCCTTCTGAAGCTTCTTGGGAGATATACAAAAGTGGAATTCCAATATAAATTACACTTCATCACATTAACAAAAGGACATCGACTGACAGATATTCTTAAAAATGGGCTCCAAGATCATAACTAGCTCGATCCTGATCCAATGAGCATGTCAGTCCAATCCTGGCTACCGTAGTCTGCCACCAAACTGGGCCAGCTATTTATAAATAAGAAAAACGATTTTGGACCGCAAAGGTGAATGAGGACATTGATTATAAGCCCCAAGAGGACTTATTCTCTCGAGACATGGTAGAGCATAGAACCAGGAGACCACCTCCTAGAAGGAACAAAATGTCTCTACAACTACAAGCTGATCTATGATAACCATCGCCCATGGTCCTAACGTACATCACTAGATGATTTCATGGTGTTTCTATTTCGCAAGTTCCATGATTCAGCTTCTAACTACTTTTTAATTCGGCAAAACTGGTGACGGTAAACTTTTCAGGGATCACTCCAGTTACCTTGATGCCTTTTTCAGAACCTCATTTTACGTTGATCATATTTGCACCAGCTATTGAGGATCAAAAATTGCAATATACCAATCACACTAGCGAGAAGCCTGTTGCGTGATTGATTGATCGGTAAATAAGAATTATTGTGGATTGATATGCACACAAACATCCAATAATAAATTTGACATTAATAGATTATAGAGAAGTGATATAAAAAACACACAGTAAACTGCCATTAACAACAGTAGTTGTGCACATCATTGTGGGCCGTCTAAAATTTACTGGTTGCATACTAATGGTTTCAAAATATGTAATAATAATGATATGTCTGTGTACTACGTGTGTGCATGTGTGCGGACGCACACGCCCATTGCTCGAGTGTATCTCGGTTAAAAAGCAGTTGTTATGGGGTAAAATTCAGTTAAAAGCACACGGGCGCCCATGCATCTAGCCATTGCTACAACACCGTTGATGAGCCATTATCGAACCGTTCCGGGTCTAATCATGTGAATTATTCAAGTAGAGTATGTGAAAAAGATCATTCGCAGTCAAGAGCCCCCACAATTGGCATACCAGAAAAAGAACCTATATCTGGTAGAGCTGCATCAGTGTAGCTCCTGAATTTAATATGACTTGGTGCACATCCATGTTTATTATCATGTTAGCTTCTCATTATTATCAATATCTCGTTTTGTCAAACATCCTCCATAAGATGGAACCAAGAGGATGTCATAGAAAAGTAGTACATGCAAATCACCAGTGATCAAAGATAGGACGCTTGACAACTAAAAACTTTAGAAGCAATCCTCTTTTGCAATTAGGAACATTAGTTAAGATCATGGTACTAAACATCCTCGACATCTGGCGATATATCCTCGACGTTACATATGTCTATGCCTGTCGATGTCGAAACCTAGTAAACTTCCTCAACATCGATGTTGCCTACTTGTTGACATGTGTCAATAAATTCAGCCTACTTGGTGATGAAATTGACTTAATTCAAAACATTCCATCTTCTCGATGATCTTTGTAGTTATTATTGATGCGCAGATAGTGAAGGCATAAAGAACTTGTAGGAAACCATTCTTCACATTGAGATGACTGTTTCCTTGGTTTCTAACTAAAGAACAATGATAAGTTTATTCCTCTACTAGATTTCCACAAGTTTTGCAAATTTTGGTGCACACCTAATAAAATTTCACCTCCGTTACTTTTTCCCCTCTTCACAAATTGATGTATTTGAAAATAAGCTCATGTTTTTTAATTCTAGAATGTGAACCAATTGGGATTTCTATAGATACATAACACATATATAGAACAAATCTAAGTTGTAAACATTTCAAATAGAAGATTATAGATGGAGTATGATTTTACTAATAATTTGATGTTTTATGCCAAATTCCCTCTCAATCTCACTATTTTCTAGCTTATTTTGCATCGAAGTGTTAGACCAAATCTTCCTCAAAGGTTCCTTACGTGTTCCACAAACTTCCACTTCCTTGTCTGTCGAAGTTGACACTAAGACGATGCCTTTTACATTTGCACGTGACTGTGTTGTTCTTTATATGTAAACATGTATGGATGGCTATATATAGACATATATTTGGTTTTTAAGATAGATTTGATGAAATCTATAAATTTTCATCATGAAATCACTATTTTGAGCTTATTTTTTGTCAAAAATGCATCAAAGTTTGGCCGTAAAAATCCTCAAAGTTTCATCGATGTTTCCACAAACTTCCACTTCCACACCTGTCGAAGTCAACTCAAAGTCGAAGTCTTGTTCCATGGTTAAGATTAACAACAGGCACCGATGACCATAAACAGTCAATTTCTAAATTATACATGTTATATTCGAAAGCAACTCCTATGTCAGAGAATAATGGAGAATCTACTGAGGAAAACGCTGCCACCAAAACATCTTTGCCTTGCCTACTGTGGAGGGTGGCAGCGGTGCCGCAGCTATTGGCTGACATGTAGTCCAGCAGTGACCATATGCAACCCAAAGCGAAAGACAAGAAGAGAAAAGAGCCAACTTGATGTCCTTGCGGCCTTTGGTAAATCCTCATTGCAGTCAGCAAAAACTGCTAGAAGGAATCATCTTTCTTTAGAAACACCAATGTAAATTGATAGAAGATATCAAGTATTCCTTATAAAGCTGAGTCTCCATACAGCATAGAAAGATATCAACTATTCATGACTTACAGCAAACAATTAATCTTAATCCACCTTCTGGTTCTTGCGCTTCTTCCTCCGCTCTTCACGCTCACCTGAAGAAGAAAAAAAAACACAGCACCAAACATGACCAAGTTAGCCACCTATTCAAACTAACTTTATCATTTGTGCAGTAAGGACAGCATAGGAAAAATAATCAGTTGTCAGCTACATACGTTTCTTGCTCTCCCTTCTTTTTTTCTTCCAAGCTTCTGCAAGTTTCCTTGTTTCCCTTCTCTTGTCAGTGTTCAGGCAAACCTAGAAAGACAAGTCAACAAGGTAGTAAGATAGAAACCTACACAACAAGAGAAGATGAGAACAGCAGGGCTTCCAATAGCACATTGAGAAAATACCCTCCACCCGCAAACATAGGTCAGATACTTCCAGAAATTATTGTGATGTATGCTTAGTCACTTACCTTGTGGCCAGAGCTTCGAAGTGCTTCAAGCGGCTCCACGGTATCTTGTCCTATAACGACAAGCTTAGGTCTGTTGCCATTGCTAGACATTGTCTCACCCTGCTGCTGCTTTGACAAATCCTCCAACTGCCGTTGCAAAATGGGAGATACCCCGGCCTGGCAACAAAAGAGACACACCCAGCTTTACTGTCAGATATTAAAGAATGAATCCCTCAGATTTAGGAAAGATAAGTTCCTATTCCACCCAAGTTTAAAGAAGTTAAATCTAGTCCTAACCATACAAACAATTGACTTACCCCCACCAAGAATTTGCGGGAAAATTGCTTCATTTGTAATGGCTTTTCAAGATGAGACTTCAGCTCCTGCAACCAAATTCGACATGATATAGAGAAAAATTGACAGCTTTTATGTCTGAATAACAAATCTCGCCCACAAAAAAGTGCATAAAATACCTTAAAATATATTAGGACCTCAGAACCAGTTGGAACTAATATACTGCGCATCTCACTAGAGAAAAAAAAAAAAAAAAACTTTTGAAACATGGTTTAAAATTGTGAACTTTCAGTCAGTGTTCTCATATGCACAGCCTAATCGGCGGTTTGGGCAGCACTCTAAACCGTGTATGTTTATGCAGTCCAACATGTGGCTGTGGCTGCATAACCAGCACTCTAAACCGTGTATGTTTATGCAGTCCAACATGTGGCTGTGACTGCATATACAGCCGCTTTTTGTATAGAGACTGTATATATGTGTTCTCATCAAGTATCTTATTTAATTGTTAGGATTTGTACTAATTTACTATTTATGCACATACTCTAAGAATTAGGCGCATTCACACCATAATTGGGTGCATTAGCACCATAATTAGGTGTTTTTCTACAAATAGCGCATTATGTTAAGATTTGGGGTAATTTGCTATTTATGCTCAAACTCACTCCTTTATTTTTTTTCTTCTAAAAAATGTGCAAATAATACTTATTTATTATTTGATATTATTTTTTTTTCAAATATGTCGATGTTAGTCTTGTTCAAATATATTTTTCATAACGAATATAATGGTTTTTATTTCATCTAAAAATTCATTATGGAGTGAAAGTTATAAATAAAACAATGGAATCCCCTCTTTTATTTTCCCCCAAAAAAATCGAATGAAAAAAAAAAGTGAAACCGGAGCCAGGCGTTGGAAGGGGCGGTTTTGTCACGCGTTAAAAGCGCGTCCCCCCCAGCGAGTCGTGTAAATGAAGCCCCAATGTAAATGTGGCCATTCAGGAAAACTAACCTCTTGAACATCAAAAAATAAAAATAAAAAAGACTTAAAAGGCTACCTGCTGCAAATTTTGCAATTGAAGTTTGTTATTTTTCTTCTGTCTATGTCTGTTCACTACCTCTTCTTCGCTCTCACTTTCCTCTACAAGCAAGTCCATGGATTTAGCATTCCGTTGAAGCCAACTCTTTTGAACATTTTCCTGTATACAGAATAACCATGAATCAATGGAAGGATCATAAAGTCAAAAAAAAGGATGTGACACAACAAAGAAACTGAAATGTAAAACAATAAACGTGCATGCAGGAGCAAGTAAAAGTGAAACAAATGCATGTGATTAAGCTAAAGATTATGTAATATGCATGACCTAAATCATAAAGAAAAAGTTGTTAATAGCAATAGCAGACTAATGAAGGAGGTGTTAGTGGCGAAAGCACAATCGCATCATATGTACCTTGTTCATGGTCGAGAAGATAATGTTTTACCAATTATCAAAGTATCAAGTGTATGGAATTAGCATTTAGTATATCCCGCCCCATAATGTGTCATTTTTATAATAGTATTATGGCTCTTGCCAGTATCCCAGTATTAGTAATTACTTCGAGTCGGTACTTTCACCTCTCACTATAATAAAAATAGAAAGTAGGGTCTGATTATGATTTACAACGCTTATTTTAACCTCTCGTTAGTCTACATGGTATCAAAGCCAGCTTTCCAGACCTGGCCTCCAAGAGATTATACCACTAGTGAATGATTCGCACACTTTTCTTGCAACCCCAGACAACTTTACAGCATTCATCCCCACGTATCACTTTTTTCATTAATTATTAGTTTCTTCCAAGTCTCAACTATCTGAGAGATTCTGTTATACCAATGATGTCCCGTGTTTGTCACCATTGTTAAGAACCATGGTATCCTAACGTCCAAAGATGCAAATAGACCTATCAAACTGGGTCAAAATCTGCGGGCACCCACAGGTCGACCCGTCTAAGTTGGGTTTGGGTGACAAAATTTGATACCCGCTAGAAATCACCCAAACCCATACCCACCCGTTTATTTAGTGGGTTTCACGGGTGACCCGCGGGTGCCCATTTAACTAAATAATATATTAATATAAATATATATACAACTCTTAATACATGCCACATCCATCTATTTATCAAACAACTAAATTGATGATGTGTAGTGTATACAATATAAATATAAAGAGTTAAAGTCTAACCTTCTTGATTGATATCCTTTGTTAATTGTTTATACTAATGGAAACAAAGTAGTTATCTTATGTATTGTTATTTATGTTAATAAAAATATGGTGCAATGAATGTTTTATATTCAATCATAACAATTATATTCTCTTTGTGTTCGCTAAGAACATGATATATCTAGAACTTTTAACATAAGATGATAAAATATTGTGTTGTTATGGTGATATATTATGCTTGTAACATCTTTCATTTATTTATTTTAATTTTACATTGCATAAATGATTGTTTTCTTTTTCTATTAAAATTTATTTCAAAACATCAAATTAGATATTACATTGTGTTTGACACAAAAAATAGTTGAAGGTTGCTATCATTTTGCTACGTTGACACCAAAAATTATTAATGAATCATTCTATTTATTGTTGTAGAACAGAAACTAGCAATATCTTTTCAAAGTGTACATATTATATGGGCACCCGTGGGCGACTTGCAACCCGCACCTGTGAGACCCAAACCCACAATGACCCAACCCAAACCAACTCACCCACCCATTCGATAGGTCTAGGTGCAAACAAATACAATTACACCATACCATACACTTCAGTCCCCAAAATGTTTTAATAATCCAGATTTTAGTTCTGAGTACATATGGTAATGTAAAAGTTGTAGACATGCATATTTAAAAAGTATGTTCTCATCTACACTATTCACTTTCAAAGTTGCTTTATCGTATCCAGCAGCCATACAATATCAATGTTGCATAGGTTAATATATGGCATCTCAGTGCGCACTACAGAAAAACTGAGGCTTGTTTATTGAGTGAATAAAACAGTGTACAATGCAGTCTCTTATATAAAAGATGAGAATAGAGACTAAAGCAGAGGTGAGCAATATGGGACTAAACTACAGAAGTGAACAGCATAAGTGGCGCACATGCTATGCACATGACACTCAACAAAACATAACAGAAAACAACATATCTCTATACCCCCCTCAAGTTGGAGCGTAAATGTCGAACATGCCCAGCTTGTCAACTAGAGTTTGAAAGCGAGCTTTGGGAAGTATCTTCGTGAAGATGTCTGAAACTCTGTGGTTTGGAAAGCGCGAAGCGTGCGGATTGCCCTCCTTGAAGCGGGAAGCGGGAAGCGGGTTTTGAAGCGGACAAAAGCGGGCGCTTTTTGAAAAAGCTGTTCACATTGTTTTAAATTAATTTGTAAAAAAATTGTGATTGTCCTACCACCAACAAAAAGAAATATTACTCAACAATCAAGTATTTTGAATAATACTTTGTTGCTACAAATGACTTTCATAGATCAAAACGGTTCCTAATAACACAGGTGAATGTTTACAAGCTAAAAAGCAAAGAAACTTCAAAGAAAACCTATGAAGCACGGATACTCCAAAACAGGTGACGTACCCGTATCCGATACGTATTGGATACCAATACTCCGTGGATACTCCTGGATACGTATCGGATACTCCTAATTTGTATCCTGTCGTATCCATGCCGTATCCAGTCGGTAAAAACTAGAAAAAAATTTGTGCATGCCATTGCTTGATTAGCATTTGGCACCAGCTCATGTCTCAACCCTCTCTACTAAGTAGTAGCTTGCAGCGAGGCTGTCATAGTTGCTTCCTTGAAGTAGTTCAAGGTTAGTCACCATCCCTCTTGTTAAATGCCAATCTTCCTTCTTCTCTTTATTGTTTCTACCTCCTCTATTTTTTGGGATTTCACTTTTTAAAGAACTTCAATATGTAATTTGGATTTTTGTTTGTTCTTTATTGCAAACCAATTCATTCACCTTTACATGGTACTTCCGGATGCTTTCCCTGCTAAGGTTCAAATTTTATGCACATTGATGCCCTCCATGTTCTATGAAAGGTTTCAATTTAGTATTGTTGGGTTAACATGTCTCTTGTTTTGGTGACTAAATCCATTGTGATTTATTCTGGATTTCTATCGAGACAATATCTATTTCATCTCCTTTGAAGATAATCATTGCATCCCCATCCTTATGTCTTCCCCTCTGAAACACTGATACTCAAAAATAGGTGTCCTACCAGTATTGAATACATATTTGATACTAATACTCCCTAGATACTCTCTAATACATACCAAATACTTCTTAAGTCATATTCCTTTTTTTAGTAGCAGGAAATGACCTCAATGCAGCCAGGATACAACCAACCCATTGACCAGCCAAGAGAGCACCCCACTCGCATGATCCCTCAAAATCCCAAAACCATGTGACTTCCAACTCTAGACTCCCCCTATTGTATTGTGATTGAGAATGAAATTAGTATTTTCTGTTAAAATTTCAAAATAAACATTAAAAAAGTTGTATCCATGTTGTACCCGTATCTTATATTCTCGAAAATTGTTGTATCCCCTTACCGCACCCGTACCCGTATCCATTTTTGTATCTATATATGTGCTTCATAGTAGCTAGCTATACATGAGAGAAGATAGTTTGGTATCACAGATGACACAACTCACTTTACAACACAGCATTACATGATACATGAAATGTGAAAGGTTTAGAATATGATATTATCATGTCTTTTTGTAACTTGTCTCACATTAATATGAATGAAAGACCCCTTTTTAAATCATTGTTTGATATTATGGTATTGCTTTCCATTTTCTTTAGAAATATTGTGATTTTTGAATGAAATTTGATTATCTTCATTCATTTTTAAAATAAATATATTGGTTATTTTTTAAAATATTAAAATAAATATTAAAAAATTGTCGTATCCATGACGTACCCGTATCCTATATTTTTAGAAATTGTCGTATCCGCGTACCCGTACCCGTACTCGTATCCGATACGTATCCGTATTCGTGCTTCCTAGAAGAAAACCATAGTCCTCGCCCGTAGAGTGAGTGTAAACAAATTCATCATCTAAAGATGCCTCAATGTCCTTGAGATCATTGTCACCATCCATGTAGTTGTCATCATCACCATCAGATTCAACATCACCATACTCCTTGTTAGCTTTTTTCTTTGCATCCACCTTTGAAGTAGTCAACCTTGTGCTTTTCCTAGTCTCTGCCACTTCTTTTGCCCCACTAGCTTTTGCAACTTCTCCCCAAGTAAGTCCAGCACCTGGATAGATTTCTTCTTCATCTGGGTCTAGCTGTACCATCCAATCTTTAGCCTTGTCTCTAACTTGAGACTCTATTGGATCATAATCTTTTTCATGTTTCTCCTTCCGCTCCTTGAGTTTGGCATTAAATTGAATGAATACCAATGCTTCAAGCCTCTTCACATCCAACCTATTTCTCCTTTTTGTATGAATCTACGCAAGAAATAGATTATTAACATAAATAAGTAATCATACATTGTCATTTTATAATAGCAATAATATATGCAAAATTCATTTGATGGTTGCTTATATTACCATCTCGAAGGTGCTCCAATTCCTCTCACATCCTGACGATGAACAAGTTAGATTCAACACTCGGATGGCCATTTTTTGCAAGTAAGGTGTATCGCAACCAAAATTTATCCACCATTGAACTGTGGGTAGGAGTAAATTGAAATTAGTAAGGCAGGATCTATTTAACAAAAAAGACCCTTGACCCTTCTATAGCCCATACCTGGATTTATGTTGATGTCATTTCGTTGTCGAATAGCAGCTGGTCTTCCAAAAGAACTTGACCCATCCCGATAGGCTGGTAACTCCTTCTTCATGATGATTCCATCTTGGATATCTGGCTCGGGGTAGAATGTCTCAATGCACTCCATGAGACCCTCCATAATCGAACTGGTACTATCAATGTCAGGGTCTCTCCAATACAAAAATGGGTTCAAATAATAACCTATATCGTTTGAGTGTTAATAACTTAGTATAATATGAATATCTAATTTCATCAAACTAATTGCACAAAAAGAGTGGTGGTGTTCAACTACCGGCAGCATGTAAGGGTCGATTCAGCTTATTGTCCCATTTTTCTCGGACTATCTGAAACACCTGCTTGCGAAGCGGCTTATCATCAGCTAACTTTGTATCTAGTTCATCAAGTGTGACGACCATAGCTTGTATGTAGCCCATAGCAGGTGTTTTATCCCCATCAACCAGTCGTAGAACATTGACCAACTGTTTGAAAATTTTAAGCACCAACTGCACTCCTCTCCAAAATTGGGACCCACCAACAGTAATTGCAGCCTTAATGCCGTCGGGACTCTTTGAGAATTTGCATTTGAGCCATTCTTCATAAACGAACATCCTTCTTCAATTGGACATATTTTTAGAAGGCTTTCTAAACTCAAAAATGTTGTAGCAAATCTAGTAACACCCGGCCTGACCAAATCACGTCCCAAGAAGCTTCTCATAATACTCAGAGTTATATGATGGTTGTAGATAAATATAGTGAGTGCTTTTGCCTTTTTAAGGACATTTTCTACCCAGTGCAACTTTCCGATCGCCTCCAACATCAAATCGATGCAGTGTGCTGCACATGGGATCCAAAAGATCATTGGTCGCTTCTCCTTCAGTTGGCGACCCGCAACAAGATTAGCTGCAGCATTGTCACTAACCACCTGGACAACGTTCTCCTCTCCTACTTCTTCAATAGCATCATCGACAAGGTTGAATATGTAGTCTGCATTGTGTATTTGACCTGAACAATCAACTGCCTTGAGAAAATAGGTCCCATAACGGCTATTGACGCATATATTCATGATACTTCTATTGTGTTTGTCTGTCCAAGCATCTGTCATCAAAGAGCATCCAGACCGCTTCCATTCTTCCTTATGTGGTGCAAGGGCTTCTTTAGTAGTTTCCACCTCCTTCTTGAGTAACGGCTCCCTCAACTCATAATAAGAAGGTCCCTTAAAATCAGGTCCGAACTAACCTATAGCTTCTAGCATCACTTGGAAGCTGTTGAGGTTAACAGTATTCATTGGGATCCCTAATTAGAAAAAATATTATAAAACAATTATTACAATTAGGGTCTTACAATTTTTAAAATGTACTATCATAAATTCATAATCGAAATCTACGAGCATGAATTAGGATTTTACCAGCCTCATAAATCCATCGAGCTATATATTGACATGTCTTAGCCCTTCGCCATTTACCTAACTTATCTGGTAATGTTGATTGCTTTGATAACACCCTGTCTTTGACAATATCTTCTGGGTTTCTAAATAAATAAGTGTCCATTTGACCTATAACTTTTGGCTTCTTCCTCTGCGAATCCCCGATATCGACAGCGTCATCTGCACTTTTGTCAATTTCAACATCACCACGCAAATCTTTCAACTCTTGATCCCTCTTGTTCTTCTTCGCAGCAAACTTCTCGAAATACTCAGTAATTTCCCTCTTCACCTCGGGAGGAACCTTCTTGCATGCGTCGACATCGCCACGTTGGCCTGCAAGATGTTTCTTCAATCGGAAAATTCCACTCGTTGATATGTGATCACAGAAGTTGCATTTAACTTTCTCCCTTCGGGTTGAGTCTGGAAGAGTGCAATACTTCCACCCGGGATCATTTGATTTAGCCGACATTTGAGCACCACCGACCATACTAATTGTGATTGACAAAAGAATAATCAGTGATTGAGTAGTCATTATTGATACTCAATTATTAAATAGTATCCAATTACTGATGTATGTTACTCGTTCAAAAGTCATCAATCATCATTGATTTACTGATAAAACAGTAGTATTGCAATTACTCGTTCAAAATTACTGAAGTGAAATTACTGGTTCAAAACAGTAGTACTGAAATTACTCATTAGAAAATTATGCAATCTATGATGGGTAATAGCATTGGAAAAGCAGCACAGCAGTTTTCATACGGATCAGTAAGTGTAAAAAATTAAAAATTAAAAATAGATTACTAGGGACGTTGATAGTAGGTGACTAGGTAATTAGGTATACCGTATACATTGACGAAGGATGATTTCATAGCATTGGAACAACAACACAGCAATTTTCATACGGATCAGATAGCAATGGCTATTAGCATTAGCAAGGAAGGGTTTTAAATTTTTAATTAAGTGATTTAGTGTACACAGGTATCACCTTATCAGTAGGATTGTAGGATTGATCATAACAGGGACCCTGTTATAGGGTGGTAGGGTACTTATAAGAACAATGGACAGTAATGTATCCTCTTCAATCTCATCAAACCATGGTACGAATTACTAATTAAGAGTTAAGAAGACAGTAGAACGTACAGGCCCTGTACTACAGGTACTCAGGGAGTTTAGTTAAGAAGACAATAGAACGTACAGGCCCTATACTACAGGGACTCAGGGAGTTTAGCCCTACTGATCAGTCAGTAATAGCATAATAGGGTATTTATCTACTATCAAGCTAGCGGTCATTTTCATGTGTAGGATAGAAGAGAGAAAAGAAAAATGAATTAAGAAGAAGGTTGAGAAGAAGACCTGAAGAACAAGGTCAGTAAACTTACTTGACGTGGACGACTCTCCTTGACTCCGCAGATGTCTTCTGGTCCTGGTCGCTTGCCGCCTTCAAGGGCCTCCGCCGGTGCTGTTGGTTGGCGTTGGTCTGCGTCCAGGCGTTGCTCCGCGTCAAGGGCCTGCTCTGCGTCAAGGGGCTGCTTTGCGTCTGCCGTCTGGTCGTTGCTCTGCTTCAAGTTGTTGTGCGCCGAACTCCGTTGCTTCACACCGCTTGTGTGGAGACGATCTGTGCGGGAGAGGGCTTTTAATAAGCCAATTGACGCCATTGGGACTCCTTTCCTCATCGGGAAAGTCCGCTAGGGCATCAGCTGCGTTTCCTTATGGAAACCGAGGAGTCGGGGTTCCTAGCATATCGGGGAACTCCCCAAGGACAAAACGCGGCAAGTTAATGTAAGGCAACGGGCCTTCTTACCCCCCACGCGGGCGCTACAGCCGCTAAAGCGGACTCTAAAAAAGCAGCCCAAAGCAGCCGCTACAGTGAAAAATGCCTTTTTGACGCAAACCAGCAAATCGCAGTGGCTAAGTTGGTCTACCGCTAAAGCGGCCGCACCATCCACTTTTTTAATCAATGCTGAAACTTGCTTGTCAGTACTGAGATATGGCGTGCAAATTCTGCCAAAGAGAACTGCTTCTCGAATAAAGTGACAGTAAACCTCAATATGTTTCGTCCTCTCGTAAAATGTGTGGTTGCTCGCAATAAAAATGGAGGCCTTATTGTCACAAAACATAGAAATAGGGCTAGAATAAGATATATCAAACTCCTGAAGGAGACTCTGAACCCACAACAGTTCGCAAGCAGTATGAGCAATCGCTCGGTATTCCGCCTCTGCACTGGATCTGGCAACAACAGTCTGCTTTTTGCTGCGCCAAGTGACAAGGTTTCCACTGTACATTTACAGTAGCCTGATGTTGACTTTTGATCAGAACGACTTCCTGCATAGTCTGAATCCGAGAAATAAGATAGGTTGCAGTGGCCATACTTTTTATACATCAAGCCTTTCCCTGGAGAATTTTTAAGATATCTCAGAATATGGCATATAGCATCCCAATGACATTGTCGGGATTTGTCAAGATATCGGCTGATGAATCCGACAGCAGCAGTAAGATCAGCTCGTGTGACACTCAAATAAATAAGCTTGCCTACCAGCCTCCTGAACTAGTGATGATCAGCATAGGGAGGAGAGTTTGCATCATCCCAGTCCATGTTTGGGTCAAGTGGAGTATTAGTCGGTTTGCAACCTAGCATGTCAGTTTCCTGCAACATATCAAGTACATATTTTCTCTGAGAGAGACAGTCCTGCAGATGATCTGGAGAGTTCAATGCCTAGGAAATATCAAAGTTTTCCGAGATCTTTAGTGACAAAGTGCTTCTCTAAGTAAGTTTTAGTTTCATGTATGCCCACAGTATCACTGCCAGATAATATCATATCATCCACATAAACAATCAGAATAACAAGTCCAGCCACTGCCTTGCGAATAAAAGACTGAATGATCAGAATGAGAACGATAAAAGCCAAAGGTGACTAAAATTTGACTGAGTTTGTCAAACCAGGCTCGTGGACTTTGCTTAAGACCATAGATAGCCTTGTTTAGCTTACATACTTTGGAGGCAGACTCCCCCTGAGCAACAAACCCAGGTGGTTGCTCCATGTAGACTTCTTCCTGTAAATCTCTATACAGAAATGCATTTTTCACATCAAGCTGAAAGGGAGACCAGTCTTTATTCACAGCAACAGAAATCAGAATGCGAACAGAGTTTAATCGTGCAACATGAGAGAATGTCTCAAAATAATCAGCACCGTATGTCTGTGTGTAGCCCTTAGCAACAAGACAGGCTTTGAGACGTTTAATAGTTCCATCTGGCTGATATTTAATAGTAAAGATCCAACGACAGCCCACAGTAGGGCAAGAAGAAGGGCGATCCACAAGCTTCCATGTCTTGTGATCACATAGTGCTTGCAATTCCTGGTCCATTGCCTTCTTCCATGCTGGAATAGTAAGAGCCTTTGTAGCATTTTTCGGAACAGTGACAGCAGAAAGTGCAGAAGTAAAGCAGGTAAAGTTGTTATGCAGATTGTCAGATGTGCAGAAATGACTGATAGGATGTTTAGTACAAGAGCATACACCTTTCCGTAAGCTGATAGGAAGGTGCAAGTCAGAAGTTACCTCGGTGTTTATTTGATCATCCGCAGACGCAGGAATTGGTTGAGGGGCCATGGAAGGAGGGCTTGTCTTCAGTCAACGTTTGTACACTTGCAGCGGACGTTTTTCAGGCTGGTCAGATACAGACAGATCTTCAACAATGTCTGGTAGAGGTGTTTGTGCCAACACATCAGGAGATAGGCTTGCTCCATCCTCAGAAAAGAAGGGCATATGCTCAAAAAAAAACTACATCCGCACTGACAAACCACTGTCTGAGTATTAGATCAAAGCAGCGATAGCCTTTTTGAGTTTTCGAATAACCCAAAAAAATGCACTTAGTAGACCGAGGGTCAAGTTTTGACATTCCTGGGCGCAGATTCTTAACAAAACAGGTACACCCAAAAATGCAAGGCGGTACAGGAAACAGAGATGCATCAGGAAACAAAATAGAGTAAGGGATGCGATTTTGTAAAATAAAAGAGGGCATGCGGTTTATAAGAAAACATGTCGTAGTGACTGCCTCAGGCCAGAAACAATGAGGAACTTTGTAATGGATAAGAAGAGTGCGAGCAACCTCTAAGAGATCGCGATTTTTGCGTTCAGCAACACCGTTTTGCTGAGTATAGGGGCAAGTGGTTTGGTGTATGGTGCCATGATCTGAATAAAAAGAGGTGACAGACTTCTGCATAAACTCTAGGGCATTGTCAGTATGGAGAATTTTGAAGGTTTTATTGAATTAGGTTTTTATTTCAGAGAAGAAAATGTGGATATTGTCCAATACAGTACTCCGGTCTTTGAGTAAGAAAAGCCACGTAGCACGGGAATAATCATCAATAAATGTCAAAAAATACTTAACACCAGTTTGACTTGGGACACTGCATAAACCCCAGATGTCGGAATGAACAATATCAAACATATCTTTAGACCCAAGATCATTCTTAGCAGGAAAAACAGACCTCGTTTGTTTACTCAAAATGCAAGTTTCACAAGAGAATTTATTTTCAGCTAAAGCAGGAAATAAAAGCTTCATCTTCGCAGCAGACGGATGACCCAGCTGGAAGTGCCACGAAGTCATGAGACAGATGTAGATAAGAGAGTTGAAGCCACAGGTGGTCCATCCAAAGTAGTGAAGTCCATCTGGTCCTTCATGGCCAGAACCAATCCTCGTCTTCATGCGGAGATCCTTCAAAACACAAACAGAGGGATCAAATTTAATAGAGCACTGAAGTTGTTTGACAGTTTTATTGACAGATAATAAATTAACAGGAAACTGAGGTATATATGAAACAGAGTGAAGATTCATCTTGTGAGATAGCGGAACGGTGTCAATGCCATGGTCAGGTGTTTTCGAGCCATTAGCAACTGTGACCGATGCAATATGTGAAGTTTTAGATAGGGCAGAAAAAAGTGAATGTCGCCTGCCATTTGAACAAACGCTCCAGAATCAATACACCACTTATGATTACCAGCAGAGGGAGACGCAAGCATAGCAGAGGAACCTCCCGCCGATGTCGAGGGTAGCTTGAGTCATTCGCTCCTGGAAGAATTTCTCGAACTCAGAGCGAAGCCAGTTAGTGGATGGAGGAGCAGCTGGAGGATCGGATGCAGCCTCTGTAGTAGCTTCAGTGGAGGCCTAGTTGCCTAGGCTGGCTTGTCGTGCTTGATCAAGCACCTATCTTCAGTGTGATTGTCACGACCACACCAGTTGCAGTAGCGAGGTCCAGTAGCTTGACCTCGTCCAGGAGCAGTAGAAGTGCCTCTTCCTCCTGAAGGTGGTGGACGTCCTCCACGGCCACGTCCTCGACCGCGGCCACGTCCAGAAGCAGTAGTACGAGCAACCAAGGCAGGATGCTCAATAGCAGGTGTAGAGGATACAGATGGTAGTCGTTGGACCAGTTTTAGAACATCGCGAAGAGTCGGTAGCGGATCACTTGACAATATTTGGTCAACCACGCCTGAAAAAGATGCGGGAAGGGCAGCCAGGAACTGAACCAGTTGGAGTTCGTTATGCTGCTTCTGAGCCTCTTTGATGTCAGCAGTCAACGGGTGGTAGATCTCATACTCGTTCCACAGAGTAGAGCATTGGTTGTAAAAATCTTCAATAGACGCATCTGAGGAGTACTCCTTGACTAGGTTTTTGAAATTTTCAAAAACCCTCTTTGGATTTTGATGGTGTGAATAGACATGAGACAGTTGGTCCCACATTGCTTTGGCATCATGAAGGCACATGAGAGACTGACTAATGCGTGGCTCGGTGCTGTTGAGAAGCCAGGACATAACGCCCGAGTCGTCTTTAGACCATTAGGCATAAGCCTGTTTGGTCTTGTCGTCAGCAGTAGCAGCAGGGGCAGGAGGCGGATCAGTAGTAAGATGAGAGTATCGGCCTTGAGCTTCACATATAATACAAAGGACGCCGACCACAGATGGTAGCTTGATCCATCCAGCTTGACATTGGTAACACAGAGAGACCTAGGAGGCTCCACAGATGCCATACAGAGCAGAGGCAAGCAATAGCATGATGGTGGCGTAGCAGCAGCAGGCAGCGATGAAATAACCGACGATGGGCAGCAGCAGATAATAAATAATGAACCCTCTATGGGACAATAGCAGCAGCAGGGATCCGACGCATCAGATCAGAAGGACCCTTTTTCTGGTAGAGATAGATGAAAACAACCTACGCCGACTTGAGGAAATTAATATTCCTTCATGAGGCGCAGGCAGAAAAAAAATCCGGAGACGTAGGGGACTCTCAATGTGAGAGATCTATGGTTGTCCGGAAGAGCAGATTAGCCGCTAGGAGAAGAGGAAGGGAGTGGAGAGAGAGGGCGCTACGGCAGCAGCAGGAAGGAGGGGTGGACGGCGGGTGGTGGGTCAGGTGGTGGCGGCGGGTGGAGGGGCAGGTGGCGGCGGCGGCGGCGGGTGGAGGTGGGGGAGGGCAACGGAGGCGGTGAAGGGCAATGGCGGCGGCTGCACTGGGCAGGGAGGCCAGCGGCAGTGGTTGGGGGGGGGGCTTCAGGGCATGGAGGGAAGAAAAAACGGGGACCGGGCCTGCTCTTGAGACCATATAGAAAAATTGAGGCTTGTTTATTGAGTGAATAAAACAGTGTACAATGCAGTCTCTTATATAACAGAAGAGAATAGAGACTAAAACAGAGGTGAGCAATATGGAACTAAACTACATAAGTGAATAGCATAAGTGAGGCACATGCTATGCACATGACACTCAACAAAACATAACAGAAAACAACATATCTCTATACGCACAACTTAGCTTCGTTCATCACATATCTTTACAGATGGTTTGCCTGTCAAATCTTAATTTTTTTTACTTATTGGGAGGGATGTCTAACAAAAAAAATGTACCAACAAGAAGCATTTTTCACTCTAATACTGATGTGATATGTATTTATAGCTTGATATAACCTGTTGAATATGTCCACCACAACACTGTTATTTAGTATAAAATATAAAGTAGACGCCCTTGTGATTGTCTTTTCTCACCTGCACACCTCTCCTTAGCATCCTGTCAATTTGCCTAGCTAGGGACATGCGTTTCAAAATTTCAGACATGTAAGATTGATCCACGGGAAAACGAAGAAGGTTGTCCTGAAAAGCAAAGACGGGAGATATCAGCCACCAAACTGTTTTTGCATATTTGAGCCTATATCAGTAAGAGAACCTACAAATTGATTAAAGATTGCTGTTCAGCCTTTAAAGATACAGGATAGTTCTACCTTATCAATGATTATAAATATTTTCATCCCAAGAAAATAGGATTCTTGAAATTTGAAAAAATATCTGGAATGGATAAGACGAGTGATAATATAACAAACCAACAATTTTATCTTCTAAAAAGTAGTGTCAACACTGGCCATTTGGCATGTACACAACAGCCACAGGAGTTAAAGACAACATATATAAAATACACTAAAGGAGAGGACACATTTCACCTCGATCTGAGGTATTTTCCTCTTGACATCAAACAGTTAAAGACGGCATACAGAAAGAGGGACTATCGTTATATTGTTAGATGCTAGAATATGCAGGACCTTATTTCTCGGCATCCTTTTAATGAATGCTCGAAAAGTTGAATGGTGATATGTGTAAAGCAAAGGCAAGGATATATGTCGTACGAATAAAATACGTGGTATATTTAGCTGATACAGCACAACCAAAAAAATGCAGAACTTATTATGACATATAAGTTGTCAACAAAAAGCAAATTTAAAGCACATCATAGAATCCCTACACAAAGTACCTTCATCAGAGATTTGCACAATGAGAAAAAGTTCACCCTATCATTTGGTGAAATTAATGCAATTGAACAACCATCTTCAGAAGCCCGAGCAGTTCTGCCACTTCTATGTATATAAACCTAAAAAAAAGAACAAAAAAGTTAAAAGACCTTCACAAAGTTATTAAAAATACCTGTGAGAACAGTACAATAACCAAGATATGTTTACTTCTGCAGAATGTGGCAATTGATAATGCACAACAGTTCGAACCCCAGGAATATCAAGACCTCTGGCAGCAACATCAGTTGCAATCAATACACCATTTTCATTTGCACGAAAACGGTCAATCGCCTGAAAAAGACATTTTTAGCAGCTAGGATGATTGTTCAGTTACAGAAAATGACAAAACAGCAATCTAATGCAACAAACCTTCAAACGAGCCCTTTGTTGCATCTGAGCATGAAGAGTCCATGCATTGCCCATTCGAAGAATGTGCATCAAGGAAGCAATACGTCTAAGAGCATCAATAGAAGTGCAAAACACAATGGTCCGCCCTTGTCCGTGAACACTTAAAATATAATATAAATAGGCTTCCTTGTTTTCTTCAGTGCACCTACAAATATTATTCCATAGACAGCTCAACCCAGTTATTCATCACACATAATATCTATTAAAGTGGATTTGAACATGCAGTTAACACCAAAGAAACGAAAACACTAGCTCTCGAAACGCAGTGAGACATTTGTGGCAACAACATTGAACTGCTTTGCTGTAACAGGGAACAATCCCCTCCACCTATGGGAAAGCCAAAACCCCAGCCACCAGGCGGAGCCCGCAATCGTGTGGAAATTTATAAGCCAAGGGTTTGAGGAGTAGGTTTCGGTTTCCGGTGCAGCAGGGAGCCAAACCTCACGCTATATCTCAAAGGCTAAACCAGCAACCTCAGTCACGAGAGTGGGCTTTCAACCACTACACCAGTCACTAGTGGGCATTAATGAACTTTTTATATGCAAAACATTATCATTATGAAGCTTTGATCAACAAAATTGATTCCAACACTCAAAACTAAAAAAATTATGGTGACTGGGATTCTGGTTATATTTTTCTACTTATTTGAGAGGGCAAACTACAAAGATGCTATTAACCAATTCTTCTTCAAACTCCCATTCATACAAAATTCTATAACCAACAATAGAACCTTTTTATGTAACTGGTACGGAAGTAGGATCCAACAGTAAAGGGCTTGAAGCGAAAGAAATGCTCATAGGACGAAAAGGAAGCATAAAGCCTACGACTCCTGGAAAAACTTATGACAAAAAGGAAAAGTATATACATCACCCAGAAAAACCTTCGCAGGCCTCGACTTTTTTACACAGGAAAAGTGTATTAGATGAAACAAACCAAAATTTCAACAAGCCTTCGTTTGTTATATATTTCTAGGTTTTTAATCTTTCACATCGATAAATAAACAAATGAATACAACATGATATTTTAATCAACCTGGCAATAAGCATAAGATAGACAATGCCTATCTTAGTGAATTGCATATTCTACTAATACTAGCAGGTTACACGTGAATTAAATTTGAATTGTTTTCAAATAATAGTTGAATATGAAATAAAGAACTGTCGAAACAGCACACCCAATATATACCGGTGTGATCATTTTCTTATATAAAATTCAAGTAAAAGTATCAATTGTCACTATTTTCGCAGGAAGCAATGTGGAAGCAAGTTACCTAAACTCTCGGACACGTGATCATTTGGCATAACATATTTACTTACCTAATTACGCTACTCGGTAGGTCTAATATGACGTTATTTGGTTGAGGTTTGCCGAACTAAAAAGATAACATTATATGTCGACAATTTAGAAGTCATTTTTGTAAGAAAAGAAATTTAAAAATCATCAGAAGAAAGCTACATGAATAATAGTTATCATCATTTCTGTATAAAAAAATTGGACTGAAGTTGTTTGAATAGTCTCTCAAAAAAAATTACATATCAGTTGAAACTTGAAACAACTTGTTGGAATAGCGTCCAATACCAACATTTTTCACCAATTTAGTAAATAAAAAAATAAAAAACAGCAGAAGAAAATTGCTTGAATAACAACTATCACTATTTTTTATTGAAAAATATTGGACTGAAGTGGCATGACACGTAGAAAAAAAATATTTAATAAAAAGTCAGCGGATAAGTTGTTCGAGTAGATTGGACGATTTTAAAAAAGTGAAAGTACCACAAATAGGCACCTGAAGAAAAAAGAATATGAAAAATTATCTGAAGAAAAACATACGCATAACACCTACGACCGCATTTGTAATAAAAATCATGAATCTGGTTTGAATAGATGCTCAAAGCAAGCGTTCAATTAGCAATTGACACTAACCTATATCATCAAATTTGTTAAATTTTTACATCTTTTCACTAGACTTGTGATTATTACTACACTTCATACATAACATTATAAATGAAATACACTAAGAGAGAGGGAGAGAGAAGCTTAATATTAATAGTGAACTGACTCCCTTCAACTTATAAGCATAGAAACAAATTGGATTGATTAACACACAGACAAACTGTTAGAACACACATATCGAATGGAACGATATTACACAATCGAGTTGTTGGAAGAGACCATAGTTGTTGAGGCGCCCAAGGGGGGGTCCGCCTAGCCACTCGCCTACCTCAAATTGACAATGGACGCCTGGACGACCACCTAGCACCACCTAGGAGGCTAGGACCGACTGGGCGACCGCCTAGGGGCGCCTAGGGCGCCAGAGGAGTGTAGACAATTACTTTCCTGATTTTTTTTAGTTTGGATAATGTCATTCTAACATATATTTGACATATGTAAGTTCTTTTAGGCTTTTTTTAGCTGCTATCTCATTCTTACATTACTATTTAGGGTGTAGATCATAAAATATACACATAAATATCTTATATATGTGATATATGTTATATTATGTACATATAAAATATGCAGAAAATTATAAAAAAAATATGTCAACGCCTAGGCGCCCAGCCAAAGCAGAACACCGCCTGGCCGCCTTGAAAACTATGGAAGAGACATACAAATTTGATTAAGCCACTTGACTCCCTTCAATTCATAGCACATCTTTACACAAAAATTATTTTGTATTAAATTTATGATTATTAGTGCATTCTTATGTAATATTTTATGTACAACCTAGTAAGATAGATGCACTTGATTAAAATTCAGGTGACTTCTTCCAAACTATAAGTACACATATCAATAGTTAAAACACACACACACAGTGGATCAATAAATACATAAATAGTTGATGAAACTCCATGTGAACCTAATATCTTTATTTGACATGATAGCAAAAATACGAAATAGTAAATTGAAAAGAAAAAAAACTACAAACAAATTGCAAAAGAAAAAAAAAACCGTCAAGTAAAGCAACTCGTCGGCAGATAAGATACAACCTCCAAATTTGTTGAATCTTTGCCAAAAGATGATCTTTTTGTCAAACTCGTGATTAGTACTACACTTCATACATAAGATTTTGAATGAAATGCACTCAGAGAGAGGAAGAGAGAAGCTTAATATTAACAGTGAGTGACTCCCTCCAACTTATAAGCACGGAAACACACTTGTCTGATTAACACACAGACAAATCGTTAGAACAAGCACTAAATGAACCGATGAGCACACAATCAAGTTTTTGAAAGACACCCCCATTTGATTAATCCACTGGACTTCCTCCATTTTGTAGCACATCTTTACACAAAAATTTATTTTTTTGTTGGATTTATGATTAATAGTACATTCCTATATAATACTTTATGTACAACCATGTAAAAGAGATGCACTTGATTTAAAACCAAATGACTCCTTCCAACCTATAAGTACACATATAGATTGCTAAAACACAGACAGATTGGATCAGTAAACACATAAATACATTGATGGAACTCTATGTGAACCCGATATCCATATTTGGCCTGACAGCAAAAATGAGAAGTAAATGAAGAAAACTACAAAGAAATAAAATAAAATAAAATAAAATAAAAGCTGCTGGAGCAAAGCAGCTCGACAGGATAAACATAACTGCGGTGGTTGCGACAGATCAATTTAAATAATAATTATAAATAACTAATCCCAAGCAACCAAACATACTGGGTGCGGTGAATAGGCAAATAAAAGTAGATATCTATCTCCGAAATGCAAGTCATATTTACTTTTGCTGATGCAGATCTCTGTCCTGCACTATAAAGTTTTTTCACACATCTTATCACCAAAACACACTCTCGGGAAAGGGACCAGGAATGGAGTGATCTTGGTATAGTAATAAAAAAAAAGTTTAACGATGTGCCTAGTAGCTCAAAAGCTAACAGCACAGTCCCTCTTATTTAGAGGATAGTAGATGTCTACATTATTAGGACAAGAAAGCATGGTGCACCAATTGACATCTAAAATACTGTAATAGAGGAGCCTTGTGTGCTCTCAAATTAGAAAAAGGACTTCTACGATCACTGCAGATCTGGAAATTGAGTGTCATGGCCAACGAATCAATATCCAAGATAAACTTTATGAGACTCTTCAAGCAAGATCTTACAAATTTGAGAAGAGAATGATACCGATCAAAGTGAGAAAATAATTTGACTGCCCTCAATGATAATGTGTTCACATTGAAAAATAATGTACATATATCATTCTAAAATACATGAGTTTGTACATCCCACCTAGATAGCACTGAAAAATAATGTACATATATCATTCTAAAATACATGAGTTTGTACATCCCACCTAGATAGCACTGTTTCTTTAATCATCAAAAGCACTACCTAAGTCAAATCATTAACCTGTTGTACCTATTACCGGAGCCAAGACTGGGAACGTAAATGATTTTGTTGAGCAGCCGTTCAATCTATGAAACATGGATACTCCAAAACAGGTACCCAGATACGTATTGGATACCAATACTCCGCGCATACCCCAGGATATGTAACGGATACTCTTTAAGCCATATCCATGCCGTATCCAGGCCGTATCCAGTCGGTAAAAATTTAAAAAAAAAACTGGGTATAGCCTGGCTCAAATTAGCACCTGAGACCAGCTCATGTCTCAACTCTCTCTGCTAAGTAGCAGCTAACAGCAAGGTTGTCACAGTTGCTCCCTTGAAGTCAGTTTGAGGTTAGTCATTATTCCCCTTGTTAAATGTCATCTTCCTTCTTCTCCTTATTGTTTCTACCTCCTCCATTTCTGAGATTTCTCTGTTTAAACGAAATTTCATGTCTAATCATGGATCTTTACTCGTTCTTTATTGCAAACCAGTTCATTCACCTTTACATGGTACTTGTGGATGCTTTCCCTTGCTGAGGTGCATGTTTTATGCACTTTTATGTTCTCTGCATTCTCTGAAAGGCTTCAGTTTAGTATTGTTGGTTAACGTGCCTCTTGTTTTGGTGACTAGCTCCATTGTAGTTTATTCTGAATTTCTATCTAGACAATATCTATTTCATATCCTTTATAGGTAAACATTGCATCCCCAGCCTTGTCTCCCCTTATGAAGCACCGATACTCCAAAATAGGTGTCCTACCTAAATACATATCTGACACCGATACTCCCAAGATACTCTTTAATACGTACCAGATACTACTTAAGCCGTATCCTTTTTTTATATTAGCAGGATACAACCTAAATACAACCCGAATACGGTCAGCTCATTTAGCAGCCAAGGGAGCAACCCACTCTCGTGATCCCCCAAAATCACAAAACCATGAGACTCCCCAACTCTAGACTCCCCCTAATATATTGTGATTTGAGAATGAAACTCGATTGTCTAAATCTAGATTTTTTTAATAAATGACATTTTTTGTTACAATTTAAAAATAAACATTAAAAAATTGCCATATCCATGTCGTACTCGTATCTATATTTTCAAAAAGTATCATATCCCCGTACCATACCCGTATACATACTCGTACCTATATTTGTGCTTTCATAATGTGCAATATATCAACCCTTTATGGAGAAAAAAATACATATACAACTCACTCAGCTTTTTTTACAGCCATTAAGGCGCTTCATGATTTCGAAGTGGAATGTTTCTACAACAGAGTCTCACAATGTTTCTAAAACAGAATCGTGGAACTATTTTAGGGCTCAAGATGATAACCTTTACTCGAAAAAAGATAATAGACATTTCCTATATAAATTCCCCATGCCATGTGGTTTCCAAATTGGGACCCGGGCCTCTTGAGAACTCTAGAACAAGAATTTTTCACACAACTAGTATTTTCTACGACATAACTGTAAGAATCAAGAAGCACAAAGTTTAAACCTCAATATGGGTCAAAAGTTACAGCATTGAGGTAGATCTTTAACTAGGCTCAGTATTCTTTATTATTTTTTAAGGATTCATGGGAGTGTGCATTTCAAGTCAATTAGGAAAAAAGTGTGAAGAATAAAAAGAAAATAGCTCACAACAACCAATTGTGGTCCAACCCCAAAATATTTCAGTCAATGGATCCACACACACACAAAAAAAAACAAGGTGACACTGTAAAACGGGCCCAACTGTGGACATACCCTCTAAATCATTCAAAACCCAAATCCCGGTCTTCAATCCCGATAAATTTCCAGTCTACTTGAGCCAATATCCCTACCATCATTATCAAATGGAACTCGTTAGCCATATCCAGATCTCCAGTATTCTACAAACTTTTAGTGAAGTTTATCTTTCTTTTCTAAAGTGGGCAAACACTCCTCCGGCCAGCGTATGACAAGGTGCAGTTGTGCTCCAATACACATCAAGCACTCCATATGCTCAAGAAGAGCCTTTTTCACATGAGTATAGACTGATAGGTAGTAGTCCAACCTCGTGTATTGTCAGTCCACCTCGTTAAATGAGTCAACTCACCAAAGAAAAAGAAATTCTTGTCTTCACTCTATTTATACACCAAGTCTATCCCCCAACCCTAAAAGCTTCCAAGTCTCGCCAACCCTACCCCCCACAGATTTATTTCAGTATTGTGACATTCCTAAAATGATAATGGAGAATGTAAAAGATCTATTTAATGTAAAACTACGGCTATTTAAAAATAAACTAGGCAATGATTAAAATGATAATTCTCATTCATAAATTGTGTCTCTTCATGGATGCCCATAGAGCCTTTATATAGGCTTCTAAAAAAAAGACTAAACACACGATAGCCAATGTGGGACTAAAACCACATGACTTTACAAAAACCCATCAGAAGAGAAAAGACATAATAAAATAAAAAATGCCAATAAAGCCTAACTAATGGCACGGCGACGCCTACACTCATAAGTGCGTAAAGGTGAGGCATGTCCTACAGCAACTCCCCTCGGCTGTAAAAGACTTGACTCCGTCGAGTCAGTACTAAGGTAGAGCTCCAGAAGATCTGCATCAACGCGACGAGACTCCTCTTCAGTGATCCATGTGGTGTCTGCTGATGAACGACCTCTCCAACGAACCAAGAAACGGCATAAAATGCCCTGGCTGGTGAGGACGGTCTGGTCGTCCAAGACGGTGTCGATGCGCTCGGGCAGCTGCTGAGGAAGGCGAGGTAGAGGCGATAACGCTGCTGACGGCGATGAAGCACGGTGACAGTCTGAAGAAGTTGTTGCTGGTGGTGAAGGGGGCTCGAATGTACCACGATAAGGAGAAAGATTCTCCACATTGAATATTGCACTAATACCCCAATCTGCTGGCAAATTCAGTACATAGGCATTGGGTCCCCGTCGACTAAGTATTTGGAAAGGTCATGACGCTCTGGCATGGAACTTCTTGAAAGAAATTTTAGGGTAGCGTTCAGGGCGCATACATACTAAAACATAATCTCCCACATGATATTCTTGAAACCTGCGATGTGCTACTGCAGAAAGCTTATAGTTTTCATAAGACAAAGTAAGTTTTTGGCGAATCTCGGCATGCAAATCATGAATGTGTTGGGCAAAGGTCTCAGCAGTGTGAGAAGTGCGGTCATTAGTGGTCATAGGTACAAGATCTATAGGATGTCGGGGTTTGTATCCATTAACAACTTCAAAAGGACTCTTTCTTATGGATCGATTTATACAACTGTTGTAAGTGAATTCAGCAGTAGGTAACATTAAGTCCCAGTTGCCTAGGCACTCACCAACAAGACATCGTAGAAGGTTACCCAAGCTCCTGTTAACCACCTCAGTTTGACCATCAGTTTGAGGGTGAAAGGCAGAAGAGAATTTGAGGTTGGTACCAAAGATTTTCCACAAAGTCTTCATAAAGTAGCTAACAAACTTTACATCACGGTCGGAGACTACGGAGGAAGTCCATGTAGTTTGACTACCTTATTGAAGAAAAGGCGGGCGATACGAGATGCATCAGAAGTCTTACTACAGGTAATGAAGTGGGCCATCTTCGAAAAATGATCAACAACGACGAACACAGAGTCATGGCCACGGGAAGTGCAGGGAAGACCTAAACTAAAATCCATACTTAGGTCCTTCCAAGGCTCATGCGGAATAGGGAGAGTGTAAAGACTCGTATTTTGTCTTTTGGTTTTGGCCAATTGACAAGTACAACGCTGAGACACGATGCGAGCTACATCATGACGTAAGGAAGGCCAATAAAATCTGTCTGTCACTAGAGTGGTGGTCTTATCCCTACCGAAATGACCAGCGAGGCCACCAGCATGTAATTCCCAAACGAGAAAATCTCGAACTGAAGTAGAAGGGATACACAACTGCGTACCACGAAAAAGAAATCCATCACATAGACTAAAATCAGAAGCATGGCCGAGTGTGCTACTGAGAAGTTCAGAATTAATAGTCGTGAAATCAGGCAGGTGGGATATTGTTCTTTCAGTCGGTCGAAGCCCACAACTTCAACGCTCATAGACTGTAGGGTGGTCAAGCAACGACTGAGAGCATCTGCGGCCTTGTTCTCAACACCTGAGTGATGCTTGAGGACAAAAGTGTACTCCTGAAGAAATTCACACTGCTTGGTGTGACGCACATTTAAGTTCTTTTGGGAGTTTAGAAATCGAAGGGCTTGATGGTCAGACCAAAGGATGAACTCTTGATGGAGAAGGTAGTGCCTCCAATGACGTAGGGATTGCACAACAGCGTAGAATTCTTTATCATACGTGGAATATTTACCCTTCTTGACTCAGAACGCCTCCAATGCCAACACCAGAAGCGTCACAAGATACTTCAAAAGAGAGGGGAAAATCGGGAAGGCGAAGAACCGAAGCTTTGGTCAACTTAGTTTTGACTGCCTCAAAAGCACGTTTGGTTGATGGTGTCCACTCTAATTTGTCACACTTCATTAACTCAATGAGAGAAGCCATAATGGTGCTAAATCCTCGAACAAATCGACGATAAAAAGTAGCCAGCCCGTGAAAGTTGTGATGCTCAGAAATCGAAGTGGGTTGAGGCCAATCAGTGATGGCCTTGACTTTGGTTGGGTCAAAATAGCCCAGGAATAGGAATTTATCTTGAAGGAACGAGCACTTCGTTAGATTGATGTACAATTTCTCAGTACGAAGTGTATCAAAGATGAGTCGGAGATGAGTTAGGTGTTCGTCCTTGGTCTTACTAAAAATCAGAATGTCATCAAAGTATACCACTAAAAAATTTCCAATGAATGGTCGTAACACATGGTTCATGACGCGCATGAAGGTGTTGGGTGCGTGCGAAAGGCCAAAAGGCATGACTAGCCACTCATATAAACCGTCTGGGGTTTTGAAGGCAGTCTTCCATTCATGAGACTGCTTAACACGGATCTGGTGGTAAACGCTACGAAGGTCAACCTTGGAGAAATAGCAGGATCCCGTCAATAGATCAAGCATGTCGTCAAGGCGTGGAATAGGAAATCGATATTTGATAGTGATCTTATTGATGGGTTGACAATCTAAACACATACGCCAACTACCATCCTTCTTGGGAGCAAGTAGTGTAGGAACCACACAAGGGCTCTTGCTCTCACGAATGAATCCTTTGAGAAGGAGGGCATCAACCTGACGTTTCAATTCAGCATGCTCGGTCGGGTTCACACGGTAATGAGGTCGGTTAGGGAGCGAAGACCCGGGAATCAAATCAATCTCGTGTTGAATATCACGCATAGGAGGGAACTCATCCGGAAGGTCGGTGGGTGTCATGTCCTTAAACTCGTTGAGAAGGGAGGCGAGTTCCGGTGGGGGCTGACAATTAGACATGGGAGTGGATTTTTTGATGTATAGCACATACATGCATCCAGATTCTCGACTGGCTTCCTCAAGCTCTCGTCGAGTGACAAGGTGTAGACAGTGTTGGGGTTTGGAGGATTGGGGATCAGGTGGTGGACTCTTTTTGATAGGGGAAATGAAACGAGTAGGTGCTAATCGGATGTGTTTGCCTTTGTGCTTAAAAGTATAAATGTTGGAGCATAAGGACGTCCCAAAATGACATGGCCAACATCCATGGACAACACGTCGCACCAAATGTGGTCCGAATAAGCACCTAGAGTGATGGGTACAAGACAACGTTGGGTGATGGGCAAACTAATTTGGTTCACCCAATGGACTTTGTGTGGTTGTGGATGTGGTTCAGGGCGCAACTCCATGTGCTTCAATCCATGGTGTGAAATGATATTTTGAGAACTACCCCCATCAATGAGGTGTTTACAACTTTTACCAACGTGTTTGAAAAAGGTTTGGAAGGGGGTGGTACGTTTCCATTCATCCCCTTCTGAAGGAGCAGCAAGAACACGCATGACTTGAAAATAAGAAGGATCATCCTCATAATCGGCGTCATCATCTGAGGGTTCAGAGGCTGGAAGAACATCTTCATACTCAATGTCATCCTCTGAGGTGGTATCAGGAGAGTCCGAGGACACAAAAAGAGCACGACGAGGGCATTGGGAAGCTAAGTGAGTCGTGCTATGACAATGAAAGCATTCGCGGCCTCTTGGAGGAGGTCGGATTGGAGTGGACATTATCTCCTTACCTTTACTGGCTGAAGGGAGTGAAGAACCCTGGGGAGATGGTTGGGGCGGAGGATAGGCCGAACAAGACGAGGTGGTGATCAGATTACTGGTTGATCGAGTACGTTGGCCAAAACGAGAAAATGAAGGACCACGAGAAGCGGGTTGTAGGTAACTCTCGACCTGTTGGGCGCGGTGAAAAGCATCGTCTAAGGAGTCATATTGTTGCAATTGCATTTCTCGCTTAATATCGGGGTGTAGACGATGCACAAAGTGAGCGGCTAATTGCCAGTCTGAGTCATTGTGAGCAGAACGGTTTTTAGCCTCTTCAAACCGTTCCATGTACTCCTGAACAGAAGATGTCCCTTAGCCAAGGGCCATCCAGTCGGAAAGTTATCTTTGGTATTGGGAGGGTACATAGCATTCACGTAACTTGGTTTTCATCTCATCCCAGAGTAGAATAGGAGGTTGACCACTACGCTCCATGTCACGTTGGACGCCTTGTCAATACCTCTTGGCAGACCCTTCGAGTTTCATTTTGGCAAACCTAATCCGTTGAGCATCTGTCATGTTATACCAGTCGAAATAATCTTCCAAACTGGCAATCCAATCGAGAAAAGTCTTAGGGTCAAGTTTTCCATCAAAAGTAGGTGCATCTACCTTAACTCGACGGGTGATATCATCCTGAGGTGGTTGTCCTGGGTGGTAGTGACCGTAAGGATTTAAGGGAAAGGCTGGGCCACGTGGGGGGGGGCGTGAAACGCATCATGTCCAGGGGGCGAGGACGTGGTGCAAGAGGGTGGATGGGATGATAAGGCGGAGCCATTGGTCGTTGAGGATGTGGATAATGATTTACAGGAACAGATTGGGGGTCAGAGGGAATGGCGTTGAGGGGGGTATCTTTATGCAAGGTTTGTGTGTGGAGCAGCGGGTTGAGCCGTATAATTGGGAGGCTGATAATACGGTGGGTAGTAGTAGTGGTGGTTTTCCTCATAGGCATGTAGGGAGTAAGGGTCAAGCTCAGCGAAAGGGTCAGTGGCCCCTAAGTTTTGGTAGTCGGGGGATCTCTTGGGGTTGTGGTGCACAGATTTGTAGGGGAGTAAGAGCTAATGGGGATCGAGGTGCATTCCCTATATTTGGTGGCATGCCATATCCCAAATAAGGTGCGGGATTCTGACCAGCCTGGAGGGTATGTGTTTGGCGGAGTGTGTGAAGCTCAGTCATGATGGAATTGAGTGTTTGACCAAGAGTATCCAGGTTAAAGGGGGTTTAAGAAGACGCAGGGGCTGCTTCCGGAGTGGGTTCCAACACATGGCTATGAGACCTATGATCCGACATAATGAATTGCAACGAAACAGCCAAAAATTATTGTGCCAAAGGAAAACTTAGTTTCTGAGATGTACAACGCGAAAACAAAACTTCAAGAAAAAAATGTGGATAGATATATGAAAGTAATTAGTGCGCTGAACAAAGAAAAACCTCTCACAAAAATAGGACTTGGCAATTTTGCAATGGAGGAATCAAAACTCCCTATGGACCCTTTCGCGAATGTACTAGAAATGCAGAAGAAGAACAAGGTACAATAATAATGGAAAGACCTTACCCGAATTGTAGATATCGAATACCCTTTACTTTGTGTAGAAGAGGTTGTCGTCTTTGTGGAGGACGTCGATCCGGCCACAGCTTCCGCCGATCCAACTAGTGGCCTGGGCAGTCGGTTGTCGCAGACAACAGAAGTGGCGGTGGTATGTCAGCAGCAGTCGGCGGCGGTGGACAACGGCGGTAGCAGCAGCCGGCGACGGCGGCGGCAGCGGCAGCGGCGGCGGCGGCGGCGGCAGCAGGGGACGGCGACGGCGGCAGCAACAGGGGACGGCGGCGGCGGCAACAGGGGGCGGCGGCAACATCAGTAGGGGGCGGCGGCTGCAGCAGCCCGGGGCGGCGGCGGCAATCGTAGCAGGGGCGACAGTAGAAGCGGTTGCCGTAGTAGGGGTGACAGTCGTAGCAGGGGCTGCAGCAACAGGGGCGGCAGCCGTAGTAGGGGTGACAGAAGAAGCAGCAACGGACGGCGGCAGCAGGCATAGAGGGCAGCGGGCAGGGTTTGGTAGCAGCGGCGGGTTTGGTGAAGGTGGAGGATGACGGCTGGAGGGTGACAGTTGGAGGATGGAGGATGACGGTTGGGCAGGACCTAACCCTAATGCTTTTAGGGTTGGTATCTGATACCACTTAATGTAAAACTACGGCTATTTAAAAATAAACTAGGCAATGACTAAAATGATAATTCTCATTCATAAACAGTCTCTACATGGATGCCCATAGAGCCTTTATATAGCCTACTAAAAAAAAGACTAAACACACGATAGCCAATGTGGGACTAAACCCTCATGACTTTACAAAAACCCATAAGAAGAGAAAAGACATAATAAAATAAAACATGCCAATTAAGCCTAACTAATGACACGGCGACGCCTACGCTCATAAGTGCGTAAAGGTGGGGCCTGTCCTACATCATAACCATTATCAACGCTCTTTGTATTCACATTTGTTGAATAAAGGACCAATTTGCTAGGCCCCATTATACCACATCACCCAATTTGGGTCTAGCAACCATGGATCTAAAGTTTGACAATGTTGGGTGAAGTTTCGCCGATGTTGTCGACATCGACAGGTGGTGAAGTCGAAGCCTTGATAAGTCGACCTTGTCACAATGTCGACCCAAACTTTCCCCAACATCGGTCGTGTTGGCTTGACCTTGTTCATTTTCATCACAATGTTGGCGATGTTGTCCATTAATTCCCAATGTTGGTGACAATGAGCCGACATTTAGACGCCCACATTCAGCCCACTCAAGTGTCCTACTGGAGTATTAGTTAAGCAAGAGGAGTGATTGAATTGCCCTCCTACTTCACTCCTTAGCTAAATGATGTGCACTTGGAACTTGGTGTTTTGACTCGCTTGAGTGCATGAGCTGGGTGGAGGCACCCCAAGTGCTTGAATTTGAAGAAAGCTATGTCTCTACTTTATGACTTGTGAATCTTGTGTTGAGTTGTAGAGTCATGATTTTATGTTGTTATTGACATGTTAAAGGTAGAGTTCTAAGTTCTAACAGTAATTAGAAGTTTTCTATCGATGTTCTCTTTGAATTTGCTTCATTTCCTTCAAAAAAATGGCATCGAAGTTTTACCAATGTTTGACGAAGTTTGCGTCTAAACTTCCCCAAAACTTCCCCGATGTTTCCACAAACCTCCACTTCCACACCTGACGAAGTCAACACGAAGTCGGAGTCCTTTCGAAGTCCTGCACTATGCCAACAACTCCATCCAGATGCCCGCAAATAATTAAATCTATAGTCTAAACTTCCTCGAAACTTTCCCGACATTTCCATAAACTTCCACTTCCACACCTGGCAAAGTCGACACAAAGTCGAAGTCCTCTCAAAGTCCTGCACTATGCCAACAACTCCATCCGGATGCCCTCAAATAATTAAAGCTATCTCCAAATGCATATGAGGGATATTTCCATCTCCACATACATTGTATCCAACATATTCCCCTAGAGGGGACAGCCCAAATGCAGATTTGCAATGTTGGGCTAGTTAGAGGAACCCCACTCCTCCAACGCCATGTATCATCCTCGATATCGACTGAATTGTTTGAAACCACCAGAATAAGGTTGCAAAAGTCACCTCCACCACATTTGAAGGTTGTAATTGTTTTCATTGTCAGTTCAAAGTTCAAAGAAATGTCTTAACCTCTAAAATCTCAGGCCTAGTTTTGTCAATTGCATTAGCATGAGAAAATTGGTCACTAGCATGCTACTTAGGAAGGGTAGACCTTGTTTGTGGCTCACCAACAAGAGGATGCATGTCAATGCTGCCAACAGCAGTCTATGTGTCCGCATAAGTGATTTAGCCAACTACACATACCGTGTATTGTAAATCTACCCAGCTATTGCATACGGTTGCTTACAAGTTTATGCACCTAGTCAAGTGCTGCTTTTTGTTTAGGCCCAAAACTTCATCTCTAATGTCTCCCCATGCTGGCCTCAAGTCCCAAACACACCCCACACTCCTCCCTGCTTATCTCAAAACAGGCAAGGCCCTCCACAACCTAGCGTAGGGCACATGACCACCTCAGCCTCTCCCCAAGCAGCTGAAACCAAAGAGGGAACAACAGCAGGTACTTGGGTTGGAGGAGCTCTCAACAAACCAACAAAGGTTGTCGCTGATGCAGGAATTCTCAACACTACCAAATATTGGGGAAGGAGCTCTCACCGACAATCACGACTTGTGGAGATGGTGGTTGAACCTATGTTGGCTACAGTATAAAAGTATGTCTCCTCCTTTGTCTTCACATCCTCTTCCATTTTACTTCTTTCCCTTCCACCTCCCACATTTATTCCTCTAACCTGTCTTCTTCTACATCCTATAACTAAAAATTCCTGCTTTTCCCCTTGTTTGACCTCCTCCCATGAAACTACTTGTCAATCCTTATCTTCTTATTCTTCTACCTCCCAGTCAATAACTTCTTTGTATTCCTCTTCTTCCACAACTTCAGCTCCTCCCACCTCTAAGTTTTTGTTTTTTTAATTTGGTTACATATGTTTTTACTTATTATTTATATCATCACCATCATCATCATCATCTAAGCCTCAATCCCAGCCATGTTGGAATCGGCTACATGGATCCTTATATTCCAATCAGCTCTGTTATGGGTCATGTTCTGATCATGATGTAAAGATTCAAAATCTCTCTTTGCAATCTCTTCCCATGTTAATTTTCGTTGCACGTGTGCATACCATCTCAATCGGCCCTCGCGCAACTTGTCATCAATATTTGCCACCCTCACTTTGTTCCGGATATAGTCATTTCTCAAGCAATATTTTCTTGTCTTCACACACATCCATCTCAACATACACATTTCGGACACGTTCATCTTGTTGAGACCTTGTTTCTTCAGTACTCAACATTCACTCCCATAGCACAGCTGGTCGTACAACTATTCTTTCAAACTTGCTTTTTAATCTGAGAGGAATTGTCGGTCAAATAAAACTCCAGTTGCACTCCTCCATTTCAACCATCCTATAGTGATTATGTGACAAACATTATCTTGAACATTCCCATCTATTTGAATAATAGAACCCAAGTAATGAATCACATTTTGGTACAACCATTCCATCCAACTTGGCCCCACCATTGACAATACTAGATTGGCTGAAATTGCAATCATATAGTCAGTTTTGCTCCTACTAATCATCAACACATTTGATTGCAGCGCATTTCTTCAAAGTTCAACTCTTAATCATTCAATCCATCTTTAATTCCATCGATTAACACAATATCATCAGCAAATAACATGCACCAGGGAATATCATCTTGAACATGCTTCGTCAACTCACCCATAACAAGAACAAATAGATATGGGTTGGGTGTGGATTCTTGATGTACCCCGACTGTAATAGGAAATGTTGGTGTCTATCCTCCAGGAGTCTTCACACTTACAAATGAGCTATCATACATGTCTCTAATCAAGTCAATGTTGGATTGGCACACCCTTTTTGTCTAAAACCATCCAAAACACTTCCATGGGTACTAGATCATAAGCCTTTTCTAAATTAATAACAACCATATGAAGATCTTTTTTGCTCTCGATACTTCTCCATAAGCCTCCTCATTATTAATCTCTCATATGAAGATGATATTTGTTGTTGATCTTCAAGGCATGAAACCAAATTGGTTGTCTAATATGTGTTATAGATCTTAGCCTTTGCTCGATAATCCTCTCCCAAAGCTTCAAAGTATGACTCATCAACTTGATACTTATAGTTTGTGCAGCTATGAATATCTCCTTTGTTCTTATAGATGGGGACTATAGTACTATTTATCCACTTATCTGGCATCTTCTTGGTCTTCATAATCTTATTAAACAAATTCATTAACCACATAGCTCATTCATCCCACATACTCTTCCATACATCAATGGAAAACGGTCTGTCTCCATGCCTCTCATTTTCACCTTTTTCAAAGCATTTTTCGACCTCAAAGTGTGAAACTTGTCATGTATAAATGATATCTCTTGTATTCATGTCACACGAGCCTCTTGCATTATTTATAGTGTCTCCATTGAAAAGCTTATGAAAGTAGTTTCTTCACTGGTTCTTAATATCATCATCCTTCAACAACACACTACCGTCTTTATTCTTGATGCATTTCACTTGACTCAAGTCTCTTCCTTTACTTTCTTATACGAGCCATTATATATATATATATATATATATATATATATATATATATATATATCTTTTTCCCCTTCTCTTGTGCCCTACTTCTTATAAATATCTTCAAACTTCAAAGTATCTAGACCTTGTCTCTTGAACAACCTTTTTAGCTTCTCGGGATTCGGGCAAGCTCCTATAAATCTCCCTTTTGAGTTTAACAGCCTTCTGATAATTCATCATTCCACCACCAAGTCTCTTTATGTGGAGGCCCACGCCCTTTAGAGACCCCCTAAAACCTCTTTGGCAATTTTTGTTATGCATGAGCGCATATTATGCCACATGGTGTTAACATCACCCTCCAAGCTCCTATTATGCATGTTTATATACATGCATGATATTCAATGTTAATGATTGTTACTGTTTAAAAAACATCTAACAGTTATTGATTCATGTCATACATATTTTTCATGTTTATGACCAATATCGTTTTTCTAATTTTCTTATTGTTCATTGTTACTAATTGTTAGCTCCTCCAAATTGATAGCACTAGTGCATCTGATTATTCATTTTACCTTGACAATTTTCTTGTGGATTACTTCTATATGTGTATGATTTAGATTAATGGTCTTGCTTCTGATATTGTCCGTTGTTATTGATTGTCGTTGTTTGGGGTTTACTGATTGTGACTTCCTCCAATAATGTGTCTTGTGTCTACTAATTAGTTTGATGTGTTTTGTTGTTCTACCCTTAGCATTGAGTTAATCTCACATTACAAAGCTTTAAGATCAGTCAAAATATGATATTGTTTAAATATAATTTTATGTTTAATATATAATTACTTCATAAAATCTATATAATCTAATATGCTCGCACATACTCTATACACTGTATTTGCCACCCTCTCTGTTCGTACACTACAAACCCCCTTTCAAATCTTTGCGCATATTAAACCCAAGTTCACCGTAGAAGGTTATCCCTCACAGATCTCTAATTGTCGATTAGAAGCCCAATCTCCACCCCAGTCAGTCAAACCCATTAAGGTTACCATATCGGGTCCATAAAACCTGAATGGGCATCCGAAGACACCCATCTACAAATTTACAAGCGTCTCTATAGGCACATAATCATTTACCAAAGTTTCATAATGAAAGTTACGAGGTTGACACGTCTATAATATGTGTTGTCTTGACGTCTTCTTTCATAAATGGTAGAAAAGGTACTATATCTCCCCACCTTAGTTGTTATCCTTTTTCTACAATATTTTCAACAAAAGAGATTCCTTGCATTAATTATTATTCTTTTTCTACAATATTTTCAACAAAAGAGATTCCCATCTGATTACTTTCAAGGGTGGGTGCAATTGTGGCCAAATTGATTACCTCCTTAGAAGTGGGTGGATCAAAAGTATGCAATGATTGTATAGCAATCCCTGGAGAAGAATTCACCAACCAAAACATAGCTTGGTGGTCTTGGATTTAACACTAAAGATCAATAAAAGTGAGTATCACTTAAATCTAGATAGAAGTGTTAAAGAGTCTAGTTAATTAAGCTATTTGAGTTCATTTGTATATGGGCCCATGTATATCTAGGCCCATTAGGGTTGCGTTTGAGTCTATACGCCTCCTCGTTCAGTATATAGGAGGGAGTTTTCTCTTATCAAATACATCGATTAGCAGTCTTTTACTTTATCACATGGTATCAGAGCAGAGATCTAAAACCCTAGCCTCCAAGTAAGAGGGTAGCCGGCGGGCAGCCGCCCCTTCCCTTCTTGGCCGCCCGCAGACCTACCTACTAGTTGTTCCATGGCTTCTGTAGCAACTTCGTCTTCCTACCTAAAAGTTGTTCCTTGGGTTCTGTTGCATCTTCATCTCCCTTATACTATTGTTAATGGTTGATTCACCTATTGTTGCTTCCTTAGAGATTAATTCTTCTAATCATTGCCTGCATTAACTGTTGCACCAAACAATTACTTCACTTCTAGTGGTATTGCTACATATTGATATTGTAGCATGACGGGATTGGTGGAGCTTCCTGCCATTGCCTTAATGGTTTCCAGTCGGCCCCATCAACCTCCTCTTGCTCAAGCCCTTAGCGGCCTGTAGGACAGTAAGGGAATCTTCCTCATGCCTTGGAGAGGGTGTTGCGGCATCTTATTTCTCCTCCACCGGTGGTTGTTCAGACGGAGGTGGGTGTCTTCGGATGCCCACTGAGGTTTGTAGTGTCAACCTCATGACTATTTTAGACTTCAAAGTTCATGCTACTTAAGTTCTTGGGGTTTCTTTACATCATTCATGTGAGTCCCATCATGTGTTTTCTTAAAGCCTTAAAATTGAATTCCACCTTTCATGTTACAATCTCTCTTAGTCAATCTACCAGTCTGTCTTCTCATATCTAATCTTTATCTCTCGTCTGTTGGGGTAGTATACTGAAATATGAATGGAATCAAATTGTCTTTTTTGTAATTTGTATTTGACAAAAATGAAATGACCTCATTTATGGATATTCTACTTCAATATTTCAATGTTGTGGTTAAATAATTGCCAATTAGTTTTACTTTTTGAGGTCAGCTTAAATGAAGTTAGATTGTCTTATTTTGCATTTCTTATGAGTATAAAATTCAAATATAATTAGTTTACTTAAAGAAAATTAATGAAAAATTGCCGCATCCATAGTCGTGTCCGTGTCCTATATTTTAGTTCCGATTTTTTAGGCGAAAGCCGAAAGATTGCCAAATCCAAAATTTGTTACTACAGTGAGATCTAGGTGCACGCTTTTGACTAGTGTGGTAGCAACACTTTTACCCCTTCTTGGTGCATCTCACTTGGCACCTCTCATCTTCCTTTTCTTTCTCTTCTATTGGGCAGTTTAACGGCTTTGATATGTGTTGCACGTTGATTTTGATCAGCTACCTATTAATCTATAACCCTTCATCTTCAGACTTCAATGAGTATTACCATTGCCCATTTCTGTTAGTTGTGTTTTTGCATTCGATATTACATTTTATTACATGTCAATTGAAAATGGATCTTCAAGTTGCACATCAAGTTGTTTTATCTTGTCTTTTCTTTTATTGTGGATGCTGAAGCATGCATGTCCATTATACATATAACTTCCGCTCTGTCTATAAGTTGGATGAGATAGCCGAAGATTCAGATTGGCATGCTCTTCTCACCACATATGCAGGTCGTACATTTGGGACAGGCACATTTGGGTTAGATAATTTGCTCCTGATGACTACTACCTGTCCCTAAAACTAAACTTTCTGATTTTCCCCCCATTGTAGGAGTATTCGTGAATACTGTATAACTTCTACTATGTTATTATTTGACCAAAAAAGAACATCCTCTCTTGTATATTCGCTTGCACCAGATATACTTCTTTTTGTGTGAAAATAGCACACTGCATTTCAAAACCTAGAACTTGTAGCTTTAAGCTTGGCCCTAAGTTCAATTGTAGTGCCTTGATACCCGTCGTGTCTTGTAAAGAATTTGATCAGAATGTTATGTGAATGTGACATGGGAAAATTCCATGGAAGTGTGAAATGCAGAAATACAACATATACAAGTAAATAACCTCCAAAATGATGAGGTATATTGTGAAAGTCAGAAGAAAGGGCATACTCAATAAATGACTCCTCGAGTTTTTCTGCCATAATGGAAGCATTTGTCAAATCAACAACTGCAACATCTGGCCTCATCCCAGCACGTTCTGAAAGTGTTTCAATAGAGCTGAGACCTTTAGTAGCACCTGAGTTTGCTCTAGAAAATCCACGCTTAAGTTTCTTCCGGAAACTATCAGAAAGTGCTATTGTCGCAGAAAAAACACAGGTCTGTCTCTTCTTCCTCTGTAAGTTTGGAACTGTATTACAGTTTTCAGAAGCCTGAGACATGTTAGAGACACTGGCAGTAGGAAGCATATCAATGATGGACTGCAATTCTCGGAAATGTCCATTCTCTATCATCCGATCTGCCTCGTCCAACACAAAAAAAGACAGGGAGTGCAGCTGAAATGGTAAAAATTCAAGTGAGCAATAAGAATATCTGAACATTAAATAAGATTTCTAAGACATGTCAATCTTATAGAGAACTAACACATTTGTCATAAATCATCCAATCAGCTTGTAACCTTCCATTTTCAAGTGAGAGTTTCTAAATTTACACTTGAAATGTTACAGTTCTAAAGTTATTAGCTAGAAGAAACTGCAAGTCACTATAGAAACAAAAAAGGGTATTCAAACCATAATGGGATTCGACTCCAGGTTTTATGCAGTTATTGGTTACTTTATTAGGAATATAAATTATGGAATAACTACTAACCTCAGCAAGATGCTGGTTTCCCCCGGACATAAGTTCCCAGAGTCTTCCTGGGGTTCCAACAACAATTTCCGGTTTCCTTTTCAAAAGCCTCTCCTGTTTCTCAGCGTACATACCACCCACAATAGGAACAACTTTAAGATTAGTCAGCTTAGCAGCTTCTTTCAGGTGATTAGTGACCTGCAAAAGCATAGTGTTTGTCTTCAACTGCTACAAGCCTTTACAGCACTGAATAAAGCTGATTCATATAGAGATTGAATCTTTGTCAAATGCTTGTACTTTATAGACAGACTGGGACCACAGAACCCAAAGCAATTGATAAATCATTAAAATTTACAAGTATAAAGGTAAAAGCACTATACAATATAAAGCGTCCAGAGTCCCTGTGTATGTCTAAAACAATCGTGATCTGATATGGCGTGCTGGAAGTATGAGAATAAGTAACAATTAAGACACGGGTACACACACACACACATACACACACACACACACACACACACACACACACACATATAAGGAAATCAAACGGGATTAATGTAACAGGATTAATAGTTACATAATGTGTCCACTTGTTCACATCTAAATTTAACTCAACTTTACACAATAAAACAAGCATTCAGTTGTTTTTTAGTATGCATCAGAGCGCTTCACACAAAGAATAACTGAAATAGTAGAACATGCCCAGCCTTATCTAGTCATCCCCCATCTCTTTTGGTATGACCCAGATTCAAATGCATCCCAATTCCCAAAGTATATGGACTCAAGGATTTGAAGAGTGTGTAACAGAGTTTCCAATGCCTTTAATAAAAAGATAACCAACGGCTCGATGTTCACTAACTACATTCAAAATTGTTCTTTGCTAGTGAGAGCAGTCTCAATACTAGAAGTTTCATATTTACTTGACCGCTAAGTACCTTGGAACCAGAGTAATCACAAACAACAGTCTTAAGTGTGGCTTTCAGGTTCTTTTTGAGGAATAAATATTATACTCAAAATGTCACTGAGAGAAATAAGATAACTTTCCATGAGGATGCTCCAAAATGTATAAACAAAAGCATATAAAGGAATGAGTAATATACACCAAGCAAAATGCACACAGAATTCTAACACAAAACATCAAAATAATAAATATTATCATGCTAATAATAATAAATGTTATAGTGTACATGGAGGGTACCAATAGACAGCTTGACATTGTCAAATGCAAATTAATGTCTATTAGGATGAATAACATAATTGTGGAAAGAAAGTTAGGGAGAGAGAGAAGAAGAGACCTATAGGAAAAACTGATAATTTGCTGCATATAAATAAGATATAACACTAGAAAATTATTAGAAAAGAAAGATCCATGTGGCACCCCAGCATGGTGACTTTATATTGCTGTTTTTCTGTTGCAATGACCTCATGATAATTCCATGTCATGTTGATTGACTACATGATAGATAAAAGGAAACATAGATCATCATCTAAGCCTCAAACCTAACCATGTAGGGGTCGGCTACATGGATCATTCTTTTCCAATCAGCTATGTTATGAGTCATATTTAGATTATGATAGATTCACGATCTCTCTTCATAAGCTCTTCCCAAGTTGATTTAGGTACGTCTATTCTTCTTCTAGTTGTCGACTCAACATCATTGCTGCAAAAATAGGCGCATTAATCAGTATGTGTAGCACATGTCCATACTATCTCAAACGCCTATCACAGCTACTTATCCTCAATGCTCGCTACCCCCACTCTTCCTGAGCGATCCATCCTTGTCTTCCCACACATCCATCTCAGCACACGCATTTAGGCTACATTCATTTTGTTAGACCTTGTTTTTTCACTCCCATATAGCATGGTTGGACGTATGGATGTTCTATAAAACTTGCTTGTTAATCTGAGAGGGACCTTCCGATCACATACTACTTTAGTTGCACTCCATTTAAGCCATCACGTTGTGATCTTCTGACAAACATCAGCTTGGACATCACCATCATGTGAACATTAGAACCCAATTAACGAAAATTGTCAAGTTTTAATACATTCCCTCCATTCAACTTGGCCCACCTTCTACAATTCTCGATTGGTTAAAATGTGCAGCGCATATACTCAATTTTGCTTCTACTAGTCTTAAATCCATTTGATTCCAACGCATTTCTTCAAAGTTCAACTTTGTCATTCAATCTTTCTTAGTTTCATCAATTAACACAATATCATCAGCAAATAACATGTACCAAGGAATATCGTTAAACCTGCTTTGTCAACTCATCCATGACAAGAACAAATAGATATCGGCTTAGTGTTGAACCTTGATGTACCCCAACTGTGATAGGAAAAGTTGGTGTCTCACCTCCACGAGTCCCTAACATTGGCAGTTGAGTTATCATACATTTCTTTAGTCAAGTCAATGTATTGGATTGGCGGACCTTTTTTCTCTAAAAGCCTCAACAACAGCCTAGTTACTCGATCATAAGCCTTTTCCAAATCGATAAAATTATATTAAGATCTTTTTTATCTCTGTACTTCTCCATAAGCCTCCTTACAAGAGACATCACATCTGTTATCGATCTCGTTGGCATGAAGCCATGAAGCCAAATTGGTGTGATATTTGTGTTATCGATTTAAGCCTTTGCTCAACAATCCTCACCCAAAGCTTCATAGTCTGAATCATCAACTTGCTACATCTGTAGTTTGTGCAGATCTCCTTTGTTCTTGTAGATGGGGACTAGAGTACCATTTCTCCACTCATCTGGTATTTTCTTGGTCTTCCTAATCTTATTACAGAAGTTCATTAACAACATAGCACTTTCAGCCCCCATACTCTTCCATAAATCAATAGGAATACCATATGGTCCAAATGTCTTTCTCATTTTCATCTTTTTCAAAGCATTCTTGACCTAATATAGTACAACCCACCGTGTCAAAGTGATATCATTTGTATTCATGTCACACGAGTCTCTGACATTATTCAAAGCATATTCGTTGAAGAGCTTGTGAAATTAGTTTCTCCATTGATTCTTGATAACATCATCCTTCGCTAACACGTTATCGTTTTCATTCGTGATGCATTTTACTTGACTCAAGCATCTTCCATTCCTTTCTCTTATACGAGCCACTTTGGACATATATTTTTCTCCTTCACTCGTGTCTAACTTCTTATATATCTCCTTAAAGTACTTGGACCTTGTCTCTTGAACCGTTTTCCTAGCTTCTTTCTTTATATGTTTGGATCTATAAAAAGTTGCATCATCTCGAGATTTGGGCAGGCTCCTACAAGTCCCTCTTTTGAGTATCACAGCCTTTTGTACTTCATCATTCCACCTCCAAGTCTCTTTTTGTGGAGGCTCATACCCTTTAAACTCCCACAAACCTCTTTGGTAATTTTTGTTATGCAGGAGCTCATATTATGCCACAATGTTAACATCGGTCTCCAAGTTCCAAGTGCCATCTTTGACAAGTTTATCGTAAAAAGTGAATTTCTTTTCTCCTTTAAGATCCCACCACTTGATCCTTCTATCTTGGTTTCTATTTTGCTTACCTTTGTTAATCTTCATATTATATCCAAACCACCAACTTATGCCTAGTGGTAAGTTCTTCGCTAGGGATCACCTATACAATACTTGCATACTTTTCTATCCACCCGCCTTGTAAGGAAGTAGTCAATTTGGCTAAATTGTGTCCACTTTTGAAAGTAATCATTTGAGAAGCTTTTTCTTAAATGGGTGTTTGCCAAACTCATATCATGGGTGACTGCAAAATCTAATATCCTCTCTCCTTTATTCATGTTGTCATATCCAAACCACCATGAATTCTCTCATATCCAACATTGCTACTCCCCACATGGCCATTCAAATCACTCTGAATAATGATTTTCTCCTCTATCATTATTCCTTCATCAACTCATCCATGTTATCCTAAAAATCCTTGTTAGCCTCCTCGCTAACGTCAACTTGGGGGCATAAGCACTGATAATATCAAAAATATTTCCCCTAAGAACAACCTTGATAGCTAAGATTTTATCAACCATCCTTGTGATCTTGACCACATCATCCTTCAACATCTTATGTGTGCACAATTACACATATACATTTTTTTTTGTCAGTCAAAAAACGTGTTACTATAATCCAAAACTTTGGGCACTGAGTACCCCCTTACATGAACAGGAGCTAAAGAGCTCGACCAAGGATCTTATACCCCACGTACGGGGTATTACACTAGACCTTAAGATACCAGGAACTGAGAAGAACATCACACTAACAAGACTAAAACCAGACATTCCTACTAGGAAATCGATTGAAAAACATGTAGAAACATACAATAAGCCCACCCACAAATAGAATCTACAGGTTGCAACAAACAACCACGAGGAGCCCTGCCTAGACCAGCATCAAAAGCTTCAGATCTTCCCAAAATCGCCAGACCCATCACGATCTATCAACAGAGAACCGCACAGCTAAGATGTTCGAAACAACCCTTCCTTCTTGGCACGGTGCCAGCTGTCTAATGGACGCACCCACAAAGTGTGGTCCTATGCCAAGAGTTTGGGGTTCAACTAGCATCCGAACCAGGCGCCAATCTGCTGATATCCTGCAATAGAGCTAACAGCCAAAAAAACACCCTACGGGTGTACCTACACACAGCAAGGAGGCGGGACACAGGACGCGAACCCAGCAACACCTTATTGTACTCTAGATCAGGAGCAACCCAAAGAAGCATTTTGACAAACACCCTGAGGGCGCCACCCTCACCGCAAAGACAAACAGCCACACCTGCAGAGAGCCTCCTGGGATCACCCGGCCGAAGGGAACCCCTGCGCCAGCAAGCTAGCAGAGCTCCCGCGGGCAATGGCTTCACTGTCGTGGACGCCAGTGGGCAGCAGACACCAAGCAGGCATTCACCACCTCCCGACAGCTTGCTGTGTCGCGGGGAAACCTCGACGCTTCGGCCAGGGGCCACCTGCCGACTGAAGGGCCCGATCACCTCCGCCCTGAGCCGGAGCACGGGACCGGAAGGCGAATGGGGAACCGACCAGCGTCGCCAGCTAACCGCCGCAAACACCAGCAAACCCGCCGCGACTGTCCACCAACAGCCATCTGGGGCCCCAAGGCCATCTTCACGCGCCGCCAAGAAGGGAGCGCAGCTGACAGTCTAGTGAAGCTGAAGGAGAAGCCGCAGCGCCACCGTTGCTGTAGATGAAGCCCGCGCCTAGCTCAGGAAGAAGGGACAAGCAGAGTGAGGGAGCGAAGGACCCCTTTACTCCGCCTACGAAGAGAGAGGAACCTCGTCCCGACCCTAGCGCGGTAGAGCAGCACACGATCTCAGATCGACTGAGAGCGGCCTCTCTCCACCCATCACACCTGAACGGAGCAGAGCTCGACATGGTCGACCCGCCAGCTCTTGCCCAGATCCGACTCTCGCGGCGCGTCACACCCCCGTCGCCCCGGACTTCCGATTAGGCGCCAACCACCTCGACCAGCTCACGTCTCCAGAGAAGAACCCCTATGTGCCCTAACACAGCAACGAAGGCCAGGGGGAGGAAGCGCCGAAGAAGCGCCCCTCCCCCCAGCGGCATCCGCTAGAGAGAAGGGGGACTGAAACCCTCACACATATACATATATAAGCATATATTTCCAATATATATGCACATATACATACAAATACAATTATATTTAACTTCTAATGAAGGAAACCAACCCTGATTTACCTCCCTATTGCAACACCTGGGGATGATGCAGTTATTAGGGGCAGCGGAGATCGCCTCCTATTGTTGTTCCAAAAAAACAAATTATATATATATATATATATAATTATATTTTGGAATGACACCTGCGTACTAGATTATGTCGATTCTAAAAGTGTGTACCCTTACAAAACTTCTCAATGTAAGTTATGTATAACTAATGCAGGTGTACCTAGTCCAAGAAGAAGAAGAAAAGCACATAGAGACAAAGACAAACTACAATAAAGGGTGGAGACATTATAGACTTGGGACTCAACATAGGCTACATGGGCATGGACACTTAAGCTCATTAACTAATTATCTTGTTAACTAAATAGGATAATAATACTTTCTAACACTCCCCTTCAAGCTGGAGCATGGATGGAACTCATATCCTAGCTTGGACTTACAGGACTCAATTAGATGATAAAAATGTCACACCCCATACAAAAATTGTCACTTCCTCTTAAACAATACTTCCCAAATAAACATATGATGACACCTCTTCTGAGTTGTGTTCTGCAGGATGAAAATACTCAAGCTTTGGAGAATGTCTTTTGAAGTGCATCTAGAAAGAAAATCTGATGAATGGAATCCAAACGACACAGCAAAATCTCATCGCAATGAACTGGAGCAAACGATCAAAAGTAGCCCGACTACGCCATCTTCACTGGAGAGGAATGTGTGAGTGGTATAAGCGCACAATCAACACATCTGAAGTACATAACGCGGCACGAACAAGGAGGCACAATTTCGATATAGCAATAGAGGTGTCTTAAAAATCATCTAAAAGTGTAGCCAACTAGAATTAGCGTAGAAGACCACAGATGTGCATAACGTGGCACAAACACAAGTTGGAGGAGGTGTTGATGACTGTCATATTGGTTCCATAAATCTGGCACATGAATCTTGGGGGCTTGACAGGAATGAATGGCACCATCAAGGATAAACCCAAGTAGATCAGTAGAAGAGCCATATCAACAGATGCAACTCGGAGAAGACGTAAAGAAAGTAGATTTATGAAGACAAAATCTAGATGAAATCATTGTAGATAAATACTTTTGAAGACTAGAAGATGACGAGCTTCGAAGAAATCTGATGAACAAACCATTTGTTACATGAGAATGCAGTGAAAATGATAAACTGAAACTCATTAACACCAGAGAGGGGATCAAGAGGCCGGAATTAGCACAGCAAGCTCTTGTTCTAACGTACATAATGTGGTACAAACGTGAAAAGATTGGTGTCAATCCTGCAATTGAGATCCTTCAACGTTGTCTGAAAGCGGTGGCCAACTGGAATTCGTTTAGATAGATTAGTGGGAATGACGCGCCACAAAGACATCAGAAGAGCGGATGTTCTAAAGAATTCGAAGCTCCATGAAGATAGCTCGGAATATATCATCTCTCCTCTCTCTCTCATATGATCTCTTATCATACTCTGCATACTCTCTTCTCCTCTATATCCCTCGCACACCAAATACGAAGAGAATGAGTAGGTGATGCAGAAAAGAGACATATGACCCCCCCCCGCACGTGGAAAGAGACGCACACATGATGGGTGGGAGGTCCGGAAAGGAAAATTTAAAACAAGAGGTGTAGTATGTAGAGTAAAGAAATTGATAACTGGAATCCATGCGCAAAACAAACCGACTACAAGATCTAGATAGAGAAGTTAAATAGATCTTTTCTTGGCCCAAAAAGGAGATTTGTTCGGCCCTTAGGTCGAAAATCTGGGGGTGGCTTGGAAGTCCACAAATTTTTTTGGACTAGATCAGGAAAAATAGGATCTGATTAGGTATTGGGGGAAAGAAAGACCTTTGGAGGACATCATAACTTAAACTTTCTAAAATACTAAAGCCTTCTTATTTGAAGGAATAAAACAAGTACAGGGCTCTCTCTTTTATAAGACAAGAGAGTGAGACATAGAGTAGAGCTAGGCAATATGGGATAAAAGTACAAGAGGCTAATAGACAAAAGTCAAACTACACTAAGAAACAGCACAGCATAGTAAAGTATATATACTAATACTCCCCTTCAAGCTGGAGCATAGATATCAATCATTCCCAGCTTGTCAATCAAGGCAGTGAAACGGGTCTTCAGAAGAATATTGGTGAAGATATCTGCAACTTGATCTGAAGTATGTGTATAAGGCATAGATACTGACCAGATAAGATAGTTTCTCGTACAAAGTGACAATCAACTTCAATGTGCTTAGCAAGGAATTAAATGTCGATACTGACGCCTTATCGACGGCGTGGAAATAGATATTTATAGGTATACCGACGGAAATATCGACAGATGCAATCCTGGACTTATCGACGCTTAAATGAACGAATTAAATCATGAAATTTTACAGGTGTGGTCTCAACACCTAGATGCAATGTTTTATGCAATAAAATTCTATATTGGGTATGCGGAGAGGGGGGGGCAATCATGTGGGAGGTAAGGAATCAGTCATGTTTTTTGGAGATTTCGATGAAGGATTTCGATGACAAAATATAAGAATTAAGATCTGAAATTTTCGTAGCACAATCCATAAACGCATGTTTACACACTTATGCAATAATATTCAACTTACAACAAACATATAACAACATAGTAAGTTACTAACTCACATCAGTTGTATGTTGAGTGGTGCGTTGGTTCACTATACATACGTTGCTGATATGGATATTGTTGTTCCACATATTGCTCCCATGTCATCAAAGCTCTATAAGACTTGTTGTATGAAACAACATGATCCTCATACACTTCAGGATTGACATACTGCATCATCCCAATCTTTAAGAAATGTTCTTCTAAATCTATGAGATATTTTTCCTTGTTTGCTGAATTCCTGGGAGGCTAAGAAGAAGCGGGAGGAGGTGCCCATGCTCGAGGAGCTTTAGGTTGAGGAAAAGGAGGTTGTAATGGAACACTGACAATAAGAAAAACTGTAGTATGTGCACCACTCCATGTTTGCCCTCCATCTTTATAGTATGCTTCGGTGTTCACCCGAAAGCATCCATAAGGGCTACGGACAGAGTATGCTTTATGATACCCCAAACCAACTTCTAATTGTAATCTTAGTGGTGGTTCAACTTGATATCCAGAATACCCATGTTGGGACTGAGGAGTCTGAGTCTCTTAGATGGGTATGGAAGTGTCTGCCCAAAATAACATATAATCTTAAATTTTTTGGAGTGGATCTAAGATTTGGGTGTATTTAGATATTTTTGGAGAGCATTATGGCAAAAATAGAAGGAAATAGAGAGGGGAGGGGTTGAAAATGATGAAGAATGAAAGAAATTAAGAAAATATACCTTGATTAGGGCTTATTTGAGCTCCAAGGAAAGAAATCGCCCAAAATCTCCTTGCTTCTTCACTCCAACGGCAGCAACAGACACTAGTTTGCAAATCTCGGTATGTCGGGGCGGCATACCGCCGATACCGCCCTTAAGTGGGAAATTTTGCACTACAGCCCTCGAAAACCGTCGATATCGACCGGTTTTACCAGTAAACCGGTGGGTTTACCGATATTTGCGAGCCTAGCGACAGACTTGTGTGAACCAATGGCAAATTGCATCGATATCGATATATCAACGATATCGTCGATATCTTCTTCCTTGGTGCTTAGTGCGTTCATGAAACGTAGGATTACTAGCAATAAAGATAGCAGCCTTGTTGTCACAGTACATAGGAATAGGAGTAGAACCATAGATACCAAAATCTTTCAGAACACCACGTACCCAGAAGAGTTCACAGGTAGTATGAGCCATAGCTCGATATTCTACTTCAGCACTAGAACGAGCAACAACTATTTGTTTCTTGCTGCGCTAGGTAACCAAGTTACCACCTACAAACGTGCAGTAACCGGAAGTAGAACGGCGATCTATCTTGCTTCCAGCGTAGTCAGAGTCATAATACCCAACAAGATTACAGTGGCCATATTTTTTATACAGAAGATCTTTCCCAGGAGAGCTTTTTAGATATTTTAAAATATGGCAGACAGCATCCTAGTGACATTATCTGGGCTTACCGAGATACCTGCTAACAAGTCCAACTGCAGATTTGATATCAGCTCGAGTGACAATAAGGTAGATAAGCTTCCCGACCATGCGACGATATTGATGGTGATCAAGATAAGGAGGAGATTTCACGTCATCCCAATTAGTGTTCGGATCCAAAGGGGTACTGGCAGGCTTGGCTCCAAGAAGACTTGTTTCAAATAGAAGATCCAAAACATATTTGCGCTGAGATAAGCACGGACCAGAAGATGATCGAGAAACTTCAATCCCAAGAAAGTATCTCAGTGTGCCTAAATCTTTAGTAACAAAATGATTTTCCAAGTTGCGTTTAGTAGCCTGAATGCCTACAAGGTCACTCCTAGATAATATGATGTCATCAACATAGACAATCAAGATAACAAGACCAGAAGTGGTTCGCTTGACGAATACAGAATGATCAGACTGAGAACGATGAAACTGGAATTTTTGAAGAATAGAGCTCAGCATATCAAACCAGGCGCGGGGGCTTTGCTTCAAGCCGTAAATTGCTTTGCGCATGCGATAAACCAAGGAAGAAAATATCCGATTTCGATGTTGTTTTGCTGGCCACAGAAACATAAATTTACCGAAATTTCGATGGAAATTTTGACAAATGCGTTCCTAACGTTTCGACGGAAAAATCAACAAATTAATTTATGAAATTTCACCAGAAATATTTACTAGTGTAGATCTACTCAAATATGCAATAATATTTCATACTTGATATGTGGGGGTGGGGGTCTCCTCATGTGTGAGTGAAGAACCCTAAACTGTTTCGATGGGGATTTCGATGGAGAATTTTGATGTCATTTTTTAATGGTGAAATCAATGAATCAAGTCATTATAGTTTGCAAGCACAATGTATAAACTTAAAGACTCAAAATTGAGCAAAACATATGCTCTAGGCAATCCACAGTACATTGAAAAGAAATAAAAATTTCAATGGACAATGTGTTTCGACAATGCATTTCGATGTCCGATGGCCATTAGTATGGAAATAATTGTGGAAATTTCGACAATTTTGTGGAAATTTTAAACTATGCGACAAACTTTTAAGGACTCCCCCTGAAGCACAAAACCAGGAGGTTGTTCCATGTATACCTCATGCAGATCACCATATAGAAAAGCATTTTTGACATCGAGCTGAAACAAAGGCCAGTCAGAATTAACAGCCACAGAGATAAGTATAGGAACCGAGTTCAGACGGGCGACCGGTGAGAAAGTCTCAAAGTAATCCACGCCATATGTCTGGGTATTGCCTTTGGCAACAAGACGAGCTTTGAGACGTTCAATAGTCCCATCAGGCTGATATTTGATTATAAAGACCCATCGGCAGCCAACAGGAGAACAATTAGTAGGGGGGTCAACTAACTGCCAAGTGTTGCGTTTAATAAGGGCCTGCGTTTCAAATTCCATGGTCTGGCACCAAGCTGGATGCTTAAGAGCCTGAGAAGCATTATTAGGAATAGAAGCAGCAGAAAGAGCAGATGTGAAATTTGCAAAGTTAGTCCCCAAGTGAGCAGTGGTACAGAAATTCCCAATAGGGTGTTGTGTACAAGTTGGAGTGCCTTTGCGTAAGCTGATCGGTATATCTAAGAAAAAATACCTGAGATGGAGATGGATCTGCCATCGAGGATGAAGGATCTGGAGGGGCCATGGAGAGAGTTGGAGCCTTCGATCTTCTTTGATAAACCTTCAGTGGAGGAGCATCAACAGGAGTGGTATTCGATGAATCAGTAATATCAATCGTCGGTCACGGTGTATCCGCAAATAAATCCGATGTCAGGACAGAGCCAGTAGAGGAATAAAACAGCATATGTTCAAAAAAGACAACATCAGCCGAAACCATCCATTTCTTTGTAACTGGGTCATAACAGCGGTACCCTTTTTGTGTCCTACAGTACCCTAAGAAGACACACTTGATGGCACAGGGATCAAATTTTGTTAATCCAGGACACACATTTTTAACAAAGCAGGTGCTTCCAAAAATCTGAGGGACAGAAAACAAAGGAGCATCAGGATGTAGAATATGATATGGAACTTGATTGCCAAGAACAGAAGATGACATGTGATTAATACGATAGCATGCAGTGGAAATAGCTTCTGGCCAAAAACAGTGGGGAACATGGTAGTGAAACAGGAGAGTGCGAGCAACTTCAAGAAGATGCCGATTTTTACGTTCGACAACTCCATTCTGTTGCGGTGTGTAAGCACATGAGGTTTGGTGAATAGTACCCAGTTTGCGACAAAAATGAGTGACTGACTGAGGCTTGCATGAACTCAAGGGCATTGTCATTGCGAAAGATTTTTATAGGTTTAGTAAACTGGGTACGTATTTCAGAAAAGAAGGCAGTAATAGTATCAAGAATGTTAGACCTATCTTTTAACAAGAATATCCAGGTGGTTCTAGAGAAATCATCAATAAAACTCAAAGTACCGGAAACCAGAAACGCTGGAAATAGAACATGGGCCCCAAATATCAGCATGTACTATATCAAAAGACTGTTTTGAGCCAATACATAACTTTTTAGAAAAAGGTAGATCTAGTATGTTTGCCTAACTAGCATGTTTCAAAATGACAAACAGAATCAGAAATAACATGTAGTAAGTGCTTCAACTTAGCCGCTGGCGGATGTCCCAACCGATAGTGCCATTGGATGCCAGTCACAGAAGAAGTCAGAAACGCAACAGTTCTCGGTACATCCAGATAGTATAAGTCGTCTGGTCCCTCATGGCCCGAACCAATCTTCGTCCTCGTGCGTAGATCCTGGAAAGTAACACCATTCGGGTCAAACGTTATAGAGCATCGTAGGCTCTTAACAGTTCTACTGACAAATAACAAGTTTATTGGAAATTAGGAACATATAATGCAAAGCGCAGAGGTAGCCAGTCCGAAGTACAGATATTTCTAAAACCGGAGAGAGGCGTTTGTAAATCATCAGCAAGAGTTACAAGAGAAATAGCAATAGTTTTATGCAAATTTGAAAATAAGGTAGGATTGTCAGTAATATGGGAGGTCGCCCCAGAGTCGATCGCCCATGTGTTTTTACCAGATTGGGTCAGGAGAGCAGTACTGCCATCAGTGGAAGTCTCAGTAGAGGAGGCCAAACGCGTTTGAAGTAGTTTCTCAAATTTCGATATGATCCAATCAGTAGACGATGGAGCAGATGAGGAGGCAGTAGTGTCAGGTTGTTCAGATGTGACTTGATTTGCCCACACAGGTTTTCCATATTTGATCCAGCAGCGATCTTCATTATGATTAGTTCGTTTGCAGAAGGTGCAATAGCGTTGTTCAGTAGTGTCCACAGTAGAGGAGGAAGACCCACGTCCTGGACCGATAGAAGAGCATCCGCGACCGTGTCCTCGACCGCGGCCACGTCCACGGAAGGAGTCTCCTGACCTAACAGCAAGGGTTGTCCCATCAGAGGAATCAAGAAGAGCTTGAGATACGAAGGGAAGGTGTTGCACACACTTCAGAACATCTTGTAAGGTAGGAAGAGGGTCACTAGAAAGGATCTGATCAACTACCCTTGCAAAGGATGATGACAAGCCAGCAAGAAACTGGACTAACTGTAACTCGTTGCGCTGTCGTTTGATCTCAGTAATATCTGTTGATAGGGGATGGTAGACCTCAAACTCATCCCAGAGAGCATAGCATTGATTATAGTAGTCCACCACAGAATCAGTAGCAGAGTATTCCTATTTGGCCAAGTGTTTGAAGATTTCAAACACTTTCTTCGGATTCTGCTGGTGAGAGTACACGTGGGAAAGTTGATCCCACATGTCCTTGGTCGTCTTCAAGCGGAGCAGAGACTGGCTGATTTTGGGCTCTGCACTGTTGACCAGTCAGGTCATGACGCCATAATCTTCTTTAGACCAGAGATCATAGGCATGTTTCGTCTTGTCATCAGCATCTGCAGCAGGAGCCGCTAGACCTTTAGTAGACAGATGTGAAAAGCGTCCTTGAGCTTTGACATAGAGCTCAAAGGAGGCTGCCCATAAGTGTTGGAGCCGTCCAGTTTGACAGTGGTGACACACAAGTTGCGGGGAACATCTGTGGACGCCATGAGGGAATGAGTCAACTCGAACAAAGGGCGCAGGCAGCAGTAGCAGGCAGGAAAAGAAGGCAGTCAGAAGGTTGATGTAGCAGTTAACAGAAGCAGACAGCAGCAGAAACCCAATACATGAGCAGATCTAGGAGCACCAAGACTGGGCGCACAAGATAATAGTAGGAGATCCAAGCATCGGATCTCAGGAACCCACGTAGGGACAACAAGGGATACAGAAAAACCTACGCCAACATGGAGGAAAAATTACTCCACCATGAGGCGTAGGCAGGCAAAGAGCAAAACTAAATTTACATCGTCAGTGTGCCATAACTGGAAAGTTTCTGAATATGTCCGGAGACCAGTGGGAAGGAGATGGATTGGATGGTGTGGCTAACTGGATGGGAGAGTGATAATGGATGATGGCGGAGGAGAGGTTGCGGCTTGGAACGTGGTGGTGGGTTGTGGAGGGGAGAGAAGATGGTGGTGGCAGGCTGATTGGTGGGTGGCGGCGGCGGAATGGACTGGAGGTGTGGCGGCAGGCTGATTGGTGGGTGGCGGCGGCAGAATGGGCTGGAGGTGTGGCGGCAGGCTGGAGAGGGGGTTGGAGATGGTGGCGACGACTGTTGGAGTGGAAAGGGAAGAGAGGGGGTTAGTGGGGTGGAGGAGGGGATTGGAGGCGGGGGTGGCAACCCGGGGGGGCAACAAAGAAAAAAAGAAGAGAGGGAGGGATGGCGGTTAGGGTTATGTGGGCATGGGCATTAGGGTTTAGGAGGGAGGGGTTTAGGGAGGATCGGGTGGCTCTGATACCATCTAAAATACTAAAGGCTTCTTATTTGAATGAATAAAACAAGTACATGGCTCTCTCTTTTATAAGACAAGAGAGTGAGACATAGAGTAGAGTTAGGCAATATGGGATAAAAGTACAAGAGGGTAATAGAAAAAAGTCAAAATACACTAAGTAAGAAACAGCACAGCACAATAAAGTATAAATACTAATAAACTTTAAGTGGACAGACTGCTTTGGACACACCGTGTAGCTTTGTTGGTCGAAGATGACAGGCTCCCATAAACATATTGTATGGAGATTCTAACACGCCGTGTAGGATTGTCAGAGGCGTGAAATTGATTTCCATCAACACGCCGTGTTGGAAATCCGACATGCCGTGCAAGCGTGAAATAGACTCCCATCAACACATCAAGTTCAAACTAGACACACCATGTGACTTCGATCAGAGCGAAACCCTATGTCGTTCGGACAATTTCTCAACTGCGACACGCCATGTCGGTTGGACAATAGGTCGTGACAGTGGCGGCTGATGCACGATTTGGATGGGAATCGACGTCGTCAAGGAGAACACAATCCCGGGAAGAAGCATTAGAGAGTGACAGGTATTAGCACTGTCACTTGTGACAATGGATCATGCGGGTCTGAGGCAACAACAGCCCTTTGCAAGACTACAAACAGATCTGCATTGGGAATTAGAACCGTCTAGGAAAAGATGTTTGGGAATTGGTGGAGGCTTCTAGGATGACAATAGCCGCAGGGAACACTTGCTAGAACATGACCCGATCTGGACGAAAATTAGTATCGTCCAGGGAACGAGGATAGGGGGATGACGACGGCTCTCTTGTTGTTATATCTTTCTTTGATGCTCAACGGCGGAGAAAATGTCTGGGATGACGACAGGGCAAACGATGGTTGATGATGGCTACGATGATCAACGTCTGCTCATGACTGGGAGGACAACCTTAGGGAAGACGACGAACAGATCTACACGGGAATTAGCGTCGTCCAAAGACTCGAGAAAGCTTAGATGGTTGGGGGGATGGCGTTGGCAAATAAATGAAGATCTATGTGAAAGAAGAAGAGAAATAATCATGGAGGCAAGGAGCAGTGAATTAAAAAATGGCCAGGCGGGCCGCTTAAGCGCCCATGACCCTCATCCGCCTAATTTAGCCCCTAAGCACCCGCTTAATCGTTTTGAACATAATCGCCCGCTTTTTGCCCGCCTCACCCGCTTTTTTCCCGCTTTTGTTTAAAAACCCTAATGTAAGCATCTAACATTAATTAATTACATAGTTCAAGTAGTGTTGACTATAATATATGAAACTTGTATGCATTAAATGTTCTATGATATAGCTAGTCCTAATTTAGAATGCATACTTTGTGTGTAAGCTGCAGTGAATTAAAAAGCGGCAGTGAATTAAATGTGTAATTTACATACAAACTTGTATGCAAAGGCCATCCGCCTAATATTGCCCTTAGGCGCCCGCTTTTTTCCCGCTTTTTGGGCGTTTTTTTCCCGCTTTTTGAAAAAAATGCTTGCTGTAAGCATGTAATGTTAATTAATTATATAATCCAAGTAGTATTGAGTATAATATATGAAGCTTGTATACATTAAATGTTCTATGATATACCTAGTCCTACTTTGGAATGCAAACTTTGTATGTAAGCTGTATATAATAGGGTACTGATGTAATATATCCAAGTAAATATCATATTACTCTATTATACTTCTAATGGTTTTACTGATTTTACTGATATTCTTGCAGATTTCGTTCATTAGTAATTGATACTACTGGTTAGTATTACTGATTTCCTTAGAAATATATTTTTTATATACACATACATGTAATTTTGTATATAAATATATAAGAGTTTAAGCATCCGCTTTTTCAAAAATCGCCCGCTTAAGCGCCCGCCTGCCGCTTGAGCGGCTACAAGGTCCCGTCCGCACGCCTCCCGCTTCCCATTTTTTAATACATTGGTAAGCTGTAATAATTGGGTACTGCTGTAATGCATCTAAGTAAATATCCTATTGCTCTATTATACTAGTAATGCATGATTAGTTTTACTGATTTCCTTGCTGCTTTCAGTGATTAATGATTGGTACTACTGGTTAGTATTACTTTAGTGATTACTTTAATTCAACAATTCATAGTTTGTTATTTACAATTACTGATCTGCTTGCTGATTTTAGTGATTAGAGATACTGATTAATAGTACGCATTGATGAATACTTACTTAATTACTGATTTGCTGATTAGATATGTATAGAAGTTCCTTATAAATATATTTTCTATATACACATACATGTAATTTTGTATAAAATTTAGACACCCATTTTTTTCAAAAATCGCCCGCCTACCGCTTAATCGGTTACAGGGTGTTGTCCGCACGCCTCCCGCTTCCCGCTTTCTGATACATTGGCAAGGAGGATGTCTGGCGAACGGTCGGCCTACGCCATGGAGAGACGGTGGTTGTCCACAGGCGGAGGCTCTCTCTCTCTCTCTATTGCTCTCTCTAGGAGAGAGAGGCGGCGACTAGGGTGGCGGCGAGTACGGAGAGAAGGAAGTGAAGGCGGCGGCTAGGGTTAAGTCCCCAAGGCACGCTCTGATACCATGTTTGAAAGTGTGAGGGGAAAACTCACTTGTGATGTTATATTAGATGGCACACCCATGTCCAATATATAGGAGAAAGGGTAGAGACATTACAGACTTGGACTTAAGGCAGGCTATATGGGCCTGGACACTTAAGCCCACTAACTAATTATTCTATCAACTAAATAGGCTAATAATAGTTTCTAACATACCTTATCAATCAACTTTGAGCTTTAAATACAGCATCATTGTACTTCGTAGATGAATAGCCTTAAGCAACCAAAATGGGATCAAATTTGGTTGATAAGGTATAATGTTATCTACAAGATCCAACAATATTTAACTTTAGAGAAGTCAATAGATCCACGCACATGAATTTGGGTGCATAGTGTCATCAATACATTTAAGGACATGTTTTGTAGGATATAATCAGATGAAAAAATGTGTGTTTGCTGTACATTGTTACATTGCGAATTCACACAACTGCACCCTACTACACCCAACCAAACTAGTCCTAAGTGTACTCCAAGTCTTCATGTGTGGGTAGTGTAGTGTGGGGAATGTGTGTGTGCATGTGTGTTTATTCATGCAAATATGTGAGTGAGCGAGTGAATGTTCATGCATACAAGTGTACATGTGCATACATGTTTGTTATCGGAGTGTATGTGGAAATGGAACAGCATGGGGAATTCCCCCTAGACTTCTGGCATGTGAGTATTAATGCATGCAAGTGCATGTGTATGCATCTAAATGAGTATATGCGTGCACGCATGTATTTTGTGTATTTCTTGCATGTATGTGTGTCTATGTGTGTATCAACTATAGACCGATAAAGGAGAACTCTCCCTAGAACCTCATGACCCAACAAAGGTCCAATGCAAGGCAGGTAGGTCAACAAAGGGTTGGCATAGTAAATCTGGCACAAACCAAACACTTATAAGGAAATCACTAAGAATTATACCCGGTGTTTTAAAATCGTGTTAAGCGGCCGCTTAAACGTCAACATGCCTTGGAAAATGAAAATACTCCTTAGGTTGATGTTGAGCAAGTGGAGTTGAGTAACCGCCTTTAGCCCGCTTTGTCTGCTTTTTTTCCACTTTTTCCTCGTCTGAGCGGCCGTTTTCAGTCGCTTTTTGTTGGGGCAACTTAAGTCAGGTCCAAGACCTTTTTTTTTCTTTTTGTCGTGATGTAAGAGTGCTCTTATACAACACCTTGTTTCTTCTTAATGATTATATGTTTATTGATTTCAGTATGTTGCATACATATCTTCTACTGTACAGCGTGTAGTACACATTGTATTAATTATATTTTCCACATTATATATATATATATAGAGAGAGAGAGAGAGAGAGAGGGAGAGAGAGTCAGGCAGGTGTACACTCGAGTGTACCGAAGGCACTGTACACCTTAGTCGTTTTTAAAGATGCGGTAACTTTTTGAAAAATCTAAGCCGTTGATCTTCTTAAACATCTTAAGAACAACATACTATATGATAAATTTCAGCTCATTTGGACGTTTATAGGTCGTGCATCTAAAGGAGGCAAAAATCATGCATTTCAAATTAGTTATGTGCGTCGATTTTGTTGTCTTTGGATGAGTGACTTACACTCATCCAAATGAGCTCAAATTTTGCAGGTGGCCTATTATTATTGTAACCATGAAGATCAGTGGATTAGATTTTGAGAAAACATGGTCTAGATTGCCAAACACCATTGGGGTGTACAACATGATCTGTACACTCGAGTGTATTCTAGCCTGACTATATATATATATATATATATATATATATATATATATATATAGAGAGAGAGAGAGAGAGAGAGAGAGAGAGTCAGGCAAGAATACACTCGAGTGTACAGATCGCACGAATACACTCAAGTGTGTTTGCATATCAAGACTATTTTTTACAAAATGTAAACCATTGATCTTCACCTGTCATACTATAACTAGGCTACATACAAATTTTGAGCCCATTTGGATGAGTGTAAGTCACTCATCCAAGGGCAACAAAATCGACGCGCGAAACTAATTTGAAATGCATAATTTTTGTGGTCTTTATAACACGACCTATATGTGAAATGTAGTGCCGCAATGCAACGTGCAATGCAGCGTTAAGAGAGGCCATAGGCATTCTCCCTTTTTATTAATAAGAGAAACTAGATAATTTACATAGAGGTCCAGCAGGATATAGAAATTACAAAATAGAATAAATATGAAATATATTAACACTCCCCCTCAAGCTGGAGTGTACACATTGTGTAGACCCAGCTTGTTGCAAAAACTCTGGAAAGCTGTTGGACTCAATGGCTTCGTAAGAACATCTACAAGTTGATCTTCAGACTTGACATGTGGAGTCACAACAGTTCCATTCTTGATCTGGCCTCTGATAAAGTGGCAGTCAAGTTCAATGTGCTTAGTACGTTCATGGAAGACTGGATTCATAGCAATGTATATGGCCGCCTGATTGTCACATCTGAGTTCTATAGGAGACAAAACAGGAATCTTTAATTCAGAAAGTACAGATTGAACCCACTGCAACTCACAACATGCATGTGCCATTGCTCTATACTCAGCTTCCGTGCTAGATCTTGCCACAACATTTTAGTTTTTGCTTTTCCATGTAATAAGATGATTCCCCAGAAATGTGCAATATCCAGACGTAGACCTCCTGTCATTTAGATTACCAGCCCAATCTGCATCTGCATAACCAATAAGAGACTGTGTGGATACAAGAGTTTTCGGCCTATAATAGGTGATTCCCTTACCAGGTGCACCTTTCAGATATCTCAGAATACGACAGACAGATGTCCAATGACACTGTTTTGGAGAGCTCATATGCTGACTCACCACTCCTACAGCAAAAGAAATGTCAGGACGTGTGACTGTCAAATATATCAATTTTCCTACAATTTTCCTGTAATATCCTGGATCTGGATAATCAATATCATCAGTCATCTCCTTCACATGATAGTCCATAGGAGTAGACACAGGCTTGGACTCACTCATACCAATTTCCTGTAGTAAATCCAACACATATTTTCTCTGAGACAAATTCGTACCTGCATGAGATCTAAGTACTTCAATGCCCAGAAAATATCTCAGTTTTCCCAGATCCTTTGTGTGAAAGTGCCCCTACAAGCCCGCTTTCACACGAGATATGCTTGTGGAATCACTACCAGTGATAACAATATCATCAACATACACAGCAATAATAATAGATCCACCAAAAGAAGTAGAATAAAATAAAGAGTGATCAGTAACAGAACGAGAAAAACCCATCTTTAGCACAACATCACTGAACTTGTCAAACCAAGCTCTAGGAGACTGTTTCAATCCATAGATGGCTTTCTTCAGTCTACACACAATCTGACACTCCCCCTGAGCAACAAAACCAGGTGGTTGCTCCATGTACACCTCCTCTTGTAGATCACCATGAAGAAAGGCATTCTTGACATCGAGTTGAAATAGAGGCCAGTCAAATGTAGTAGCCAGAGAAATAAGAATACGCACAGAATTCAGACAATCCACTGGTGAAAAGGTCTCAAAGAAATCAACCCCATATGTCTGAGTGTACCCCTTTGCCACCAGTCTAGCTTTCAATCTCTCCACGGAACCATCTAGATTATGTTTTACTGTAAATACCCATCTGCATCCCACAACATTTTTATCTGGGAGTAAGTCAACAAGTTCCCAGGTGTTGTTCTGTAACAGAGCAAACATTTCAACATGCATAGCCTGTTTCCAGCCAATATCCTTCATAGCATCAAGATGATTTCTTAGAATGACCACAGAATCAATCCCAAGAGCAAATGAGCGAGCATGTTGAGATAACTTGGACAAACAACACACATTTATAATAGGATGCCGAATAGTACAAGAACGGGTACCTTTGCGAACAGCAATGGGAACATCAAGGTCATATGGTTCTTCAGGAATCCCTTGAGTAGAGGAGGATGGGGAGGGCTCAGAGACTGGAGTCGCTACCTCCTCTGGATCTTGTCTGCTTCTTCTGCTATAAACATGTGAATATTGCTGGATTGGTGGACCATCTACTGGCTACTCTTCCTGAATTATAGTATAGTCAGGAATGATAGGTGGCATTCTCTCACTCTGATGCGGTGGTGGCACTCTCTCACTAGCATCTGATGGTGGCACTCTCTCACATAATTGCTCCGCCTTACTGGGAACACTAGAGAAATATGGAGTGGATTCATGAAAGGTCACATCTCTAAACACAAACATGCGACGAAGACTTGGACAATAACACTTGTACCCTTTGCTAGTGTTGGAGTACCCAAGAAAGAGAGTCATAATTGACCTAGGAGATAACTATCAGCCTTAGGATCAAAATTGTGGACAAAAGAAGTACAACCAAACACTCTAAGAGGAACAAGGAAAGATTAATCTTTGGGACGTAGGACAGAGAAAGGAGTACGTCCTTGATGCACAGAAGAAGGTTTCCTGTTGATAAGAAAACAAGCGGTAAGAAGGGTGTAACCAAAAATGCTTAGGAACATTAGATTGAAACATGATTGTCCTGGTAATATCAAGGAGATTACGATTTTTCCTCTCTGCTACCCCATTCTGCTGAGGGATGTGAGAAAAAGATGTACGATGTATCATCCCTACTGAACTACAAAAATCAGCCATAGCATTTTGAACATACTCCAAGGCATTATCAGATTGAAGAACTTTAATATTGCAATCAAATTGAACTTTTATTTCTTGATGAAAATGTTTGACAATAGATAGCACAGACTCTCGACTTTTCAACAAATAAATCCAAGTCATACGCGAGAAGTTATCCACAAAAGAGATAAAATAACGAAATCATTATAACTATGGTCTTTTACAGGACCCCAAACATCACTATGGACCAACTCGAAAGGACATAACGCCCATTTTTTGACACGACCGGGATAAGACATTCTATGATGTTTCCATAGTTGACAGGACTGACACTCTAGAAATGATACTTGAGACAATTCTGGTTCTAACTTTCTCAGGCTCTCTAATGAAGGATGTCCATATCTGTAGTGCCACAGTAAGGGAGAGCCACTCAACAAGACAGCTGGAGCAGGAGCAGACACTTGGTGAGGCAGACTGTCACCGTGGAAGAGGTAGAGATCACCTGTCCTAGGCCCCCCACCAATCGTCCTCATACTCTTGAGATCCTGTAATACAAAACAAGAAGGTCCAAAAGTTATCGTATATTTCACAATATCAATCAACTTAGCAACAAACAGAAAATTAAAAGGAAAAGCAGGCACATAATGTACGGATTTAAGATCAATTCCAGGAGTCAGAGAAACAGATCCACTGACTAACACTCTCCTCACTGAACCATCTGCTATTGTTACAGATTTGTGAGGAATATGTGAGTCAATGGAATGAAGAAGTCTCCTCATACCAGTCATATGTTGTGACGCTCCATAGTCAACGACCCATGATGAAGTAGAACCATAAGCCAATAAAGAGGTGGCGTGATTACCAGTGGTGGACGCCAAGTTGGCTGAAGATGATGATCCCAAGCTCAAATGTTGAGTAGCCAGAATAAATCTATCATATTCCTCCTTGGTGAGTGTAATGTCGGAAGGACCAGAACTCGAAGCAGGAGGCTCAGTGGACTCGGTAGCGGTAGCATAGTTTGCTGCTCCCACAGGTGGTGCAGTAGGTCGACCGTGCTTCTTCCAACATTTCTCAATTGTGTGTTCAGGTTTGTCACAGAAAGTACACTTAGGGCGAGTTTCACGTCCTCGGCCCATACATGTCCGTCCTATCACTGCAGCAGCTACAGAAGCATGAGAATCTCCCTCAGATGAGACTACGGTAGGATCAACAGGTTCAAAATTTTCCTGTAAAATTCTCGAATAGACCTCTTCCAAGCTGGGAAGTTTATCAGAAGCTAAGATAACACTGCGGATTGAACTGCACGAAGAACTCAGACCAGACAAGAATTTTGTTGAAATCAAGTCATCTTTGTTTTTGGCTTGCTCCTGGACAGTTACTGGATGGTAGAAACTCAGCTCTTGTGCAATACCTTGAATCACTCCAAAGCATTCTTCTAAAGGTCTGTCTCCCTATCGTTCTGCAAACAGGCAATCATATATCATGAACTGATGAAGTGCATTCTTCTCTTGAGAATAATGTTTCTTCACTGCATCTCAGATCTCTTTGGCAGTAGTCAAGAACATGAACCTCGAGGCAATCCCAGGTTCCATGCTCCCCCACAACCAAGTCTTCACCAGACTGTTATGACGCTTCCATTCAGCATAGCCTTTGTCAGTAAATACAGGAGAATCAGAATCAACGTGTCTCGCCTTGTCGCATGACTCCAATACAGTATGGACAGCATTCATCCATAAGAGATAATTCTTCCCGTTCAACTTGATGGAGGGGATAGGAGACATCTCACTGTAGATGGTAGATACATTGGTGTCCTCCATTATTTGACGAGAAGAAGAGTGACAGATTGATACATGTCACAAGAAGATATGGGTGACGGGGAGATACACGTCACATCACAAGATCAAATGCGTATCTGACGCATCCACAGCCCCCAACTGAAATTCCATAATCACACATGGAGGAGATGTGATTAGGAATTTCTTACGCACCAACGGACCCTTCGGTTTGGGATTTAGAAAACCGTTAGATCAACAGAAGGACCCGACGATCCGGAGATAGAAGAGAAGGGGGGACGGCGGCTACGACGCCCGGCCCGAGAGACGACTGCTCCGCCCGCTTTGGGCAGGGGGCGCGGCGGCCGGGGAAGGCTGGCGACGTGCTTTGTTCACGCAGGAATCACTATTCACTCTGATGTATTGTTCACGCCGGAGTTACTGATCACGGCGCGTACTGTTCACCACCGGAGTTACTGTTCACCGCCGGAGTTACTGTTCACGCTAGCGGGCGGGAAGGCTAGCGAGGCCATAGGCATTCTCCCTTTTATTAATAAGAGAAACTGGATAATTTACATAGAGGTCCAGCAAGATATAGAAATTACAAAATAGAATAAATATGAAATATATTAACACTATAAATGTCCAAATGTGCTCTTCACATATGAGCTATTCACAAAATGTTTAAGAAGACCAACAGATTAGATTTTTGAAAAAAATATTGCATCATGAAAAACTACTTGAGTGTATTCTACTTCGAATACACTCGAGTGTATTCTAGCCTGACTATATATATATATATCAATGTTTTAGAAAGCGGGAAGCGGGAGGCGTGCGGAGAGCACCTTGTGGCCGCCTGAGCGCCAGGCGGCCGCTC